>BMAU01004735.1:0-110000 GCA_019973935.1 Trichonephila clavipes | reverse complement strand
AAAGCAATCATTCGCATTTTTGCAAATACACACATAATCCGACTAACTACTTTTTCTTAAAACATCCATTTCTCATATCTATAAAAATACGGAGAATATTTACATTCTGCATTATAATTACAGTACTCAGAGATTGTTAGGATATCGATTACAATATTTTGATTTGAATTCCTTGCATAAGATAATGTCACATCAAGATTCATCCGCAAAAACAATCATGCCCCAAAATGAAAAGAAACGCAGGGAAGGTAAAGCAAGAAACCAAACTATACTCACCCCTATCTTCTCTGAGAAATTCATACTGCAGTTCGAGGCAATCCCAAAATAAAGATGTCCTTCGTCCAGTTCATTTCGATGACAAACGACGAACCTACGGTGTCAAAGGACTCATTTCTGAAACGAGCTAAGGATGAGGCAGGGGCAAAATATGAATCCAGGGCAGCCCCTTTTTTGTGGCCTGCTCCATTTGTCGTTCTCTTCCTACGTGGAGTAATATTCTTTCTTAATATTTCTAGAAGAAAACGCATCTATCTGAACACAGACCCATTCCTTCTTCTTTTCTACTGTGTTCCTACGAGGTTATGAAAGAAAAAGTCATGAGAGTGTTTCTTTTAGGTTTTTGTGGATTTGGCGAAGGGGAAGACACACACACAGTGGTGGGAATACGTGGTTGGCTTCTTTTGAGTGAATGGCGGTTTTGATGATTAATGGCATCATCAGTTGAAGAGGAGAAGAGGAGGTATATCTAAGAATGATTGAAGATGTCATTGGGATCTTTGGATTTCTGTGTTGAAACGTTGTTTGGATGTTGATACAAATTTAGATTAATATTTAGTTTCGCCAGGTGTTTAGAATATAGGATTCTCTTGCATTATATAAATTTTTTGTTTCTCTCTTCCCCAGTTTCAATTCAAATTCAGTGAAATACGTTTAACACAAAAACGCTTAAGATAAAATGTCAGTTAATACAAAATAATACAACGGCCCCGTCAAACTATTATGTATTTTCATGCATATTTTCTCTTTCTACACATCGAAAATCACTTAAAACGAAAAGATTATCCTTCTGGGAATGAAAAAAATACGGAAACCACCAGCTGGATGGGCATGCCCTATTGCATAATCGGAAGATTCCATTCCAGTAAATGATAATAATGTGTGTACAGCACCAATTATGGCATATAAAGACATTTTGGAGTTTGTACAAAGCTCAAAAAGTATCATAGGTGCAGATTCCGATTATGAAAATGAAATGAATAACGTAGTTCCAGTTTTCACGTTGTTTCCTACACTCTTCCCTTAACTGTAAATGAGTGCGCCATACTTTCCCGCCTTCCTATCCCAAATGAAACTTTTGAGCCCCGTACCGGGACTTTTCTGCAAACAGGAAGTGCAACGGACAGGCGCAAGGTCTTGTCGGCATCAATCCGCAGCACCTTCAAAGGTGTAATTTTCATTTAACCGCATTACTATTTTTAAGCGTAAATGTAAACTGTAAACATTTATTTTCTGTAATATAAAACATATGTACCATTTCCATCTCTGACTGTTATTCGACCTCAAGCAGTGGCACCACACCTCATCCTAAATGAGGAACGTCATGAAAGGCATGCGCTATTATTTAGCCGCACATTCCAATGGTGAAATAAATAACAAAATGGACGATATCAGGCAAATTTTGTTGACAATTCGATACTCAAAAAGGCAATAAAAATAAAAATAATTAGATTATTTTCCTTAAAATCGATAAATGTTTTGTTTTTCAAAAAAATTGAAAATTTTGTATTAAATTTCTGTAAGTTCGTGTGAACTCTTTTTTGTTTTATTGATTTTTATTCAATGTATGTCTATATACACATCTATGTAAATAAAACCAGCTACAATAAACATAATTTCGTTTGATGTATGGTCCATTAACACTAACAATATCCTTTAACACGAAAAAAATATTTCAGTCCCTTCAATTTCATGTTAAGCTATTTTCCCGGTGTATGCAATAAAGGTGGACAATTGTTTTGGCTCCAGGGCTACATTGTGGAAGTGGAGACTACTAGAAGGTCGCTTCTTTTTTAAAATGGTTGAATTCCTTAGTTAACATATCAGAAAAATTTTAATTTAACCATAAAAATAAATAAATATGTAAGTTAAATAAAATAGTGGCAGTTTCAAGCAATTTATTTAGTGTGCTAACTTCTCTATTGCTGCAAGCACATGAAATTTTAAAATTAATTAAATGAGACAAATACAACCGATTAAGCTTATCGGAGTGAGAATGCAAATTGAAATTCTCAACACAGTCTTCAAATTTATGCCAGACAACTTGTTTCTGCATTAACTGACTTCTCTAGTTATTTCATTAAGTACTTAGTTATTGATTGAAACAACTGAATTATACACTTTAACTGTAACATATGCTCACACACACACACAAAGTCCTCAATTGTTTGAAAAAGAGGCATGGGCATGAATTTTTTTTCAAGTATTGATTAGAATAATTCCTTTAAGATATTTGAAACATCTTAAAAGAGATATTATCTTATCATGCAGAGTGTACTTAAAAAAGCAAACATTTAGGGGTTGTGTTCCACAATTATAAAATAAAAAATAATGTGAAAACTTTAAAATTGAAAATTAAAATAAAATTCTTCCATTTCCGCATTCTTTTTATTATGCTTAGTTATATGCAATATAAAAAGAATGCCTTTTTTAAAAACAGTCTGGTAAAAATATTGAGGGATTAAGCAGTAGTTTAACCTCTTAATCTCAAGTTGTTTTCGAATCCCCGGCTGTTTTCGTAAATTTCGGTTGATTCAATACCTTATGCGACCTTTCTAAGATTAAATTAACAAGCTTAGGTGCCGGTAATCAAGTAATGGTCCTTATTCTATCGATGGCTCTGATGTGAAATATATAAAAGCTGACGAATGTTTATTTAAATTGATCATCAAAGTGTGATATGGAAGCTAAGAGAATGAGACCATATCTCTGATCTTGTCACTATCTGACTATAGCTAGAGTTACAGCAGCTCCTTTTCGCGATGTGCCACTTTAATGTTGTTTTAGTAATAGTAGGAAAAAAACTGAGGCGGTAAAGATAGAGACTAAATATTATTTTGTACTTGAAACTAAAAATAGAAACCAAAAGTAATTTATGATTTTAAACTTCAAACATAACTTTGCATTTCTCTCCATATTAATCGAAATATGTTAAGCGATTCTATTTGACTTTAGCTAAGCAACTCAATAACGGACAGCACATTGCATAACTGTAAAGGGTTGGGGGTACTCTAACTTATTTTCCTTAATTTCTCATAGATTTGTATTAAGTAGAATTATTAAACTGTTTATCTACAATCTGATCTATCTCTTCCAAATTTGGGCAGTATAACATGCAGCAAAAGTATACTTAAATAGCTTAGAATAAGTACAAAATTTTATATTATAACAGATTCTCGACACTCAATGATTTACAAGAAACTTAGACATTCGAACTGCGAGTAAAGTTAAAACTCTCTGACAAGGTACTCTCCAATCCTTAACATGATTTAAGAAACTTAAGAACTTGACAAATATGTTTGTGGATACGATTGATAAATGCACTACGAAATTAAATTTACATAGATCACGACAAATTTTTATTGTACCCTAATTCTTATAAACTGTCACTTTTTTAGTTCCACAAATTTGCGATATTATAAGGGTTACCCAAATGAAAAGTGGACAGGTTGAATATAAAGAATATCTAATTGAACATCAGAATAAATCGACATAATCCTTATAACACAGGTCTCATCGTTTCAATAGTAGGCCTATGCCTTCGTTGTAGAAAAAAAGATCATGATAGATTCTTGACGAAGCTCTGCATAACTTACTTCACATCTTATCGTCCGAATGCAAACGTAAGAGGAAAAAAGCGTGGAATATCTTAGGGAGACAAATCTGGATTGTACGACGGGTGTTCCAACATTATTTTTAATGGAGTTTTTTTAAAGTTATCTGGGTTTTGCGGGAGATGTTTGGGTAGGCATTGTTATGATATCGTTTGCCACTCTTTACGAAATCGTTTGCACCAATTGTCCGAACTAAGCAGTGCACCTCATAGATTGCCCCCATTTGCAGATATAGATGCCTGCATCCAACTCATCTTCCACTATCAGAAATAATACTACAGTGCATTGTTCCAATATAGGTGCATCCATAAATAGCACGACTTTATTTTTGATCTATTTACTCTGCCACGAACAGGTTTCATTATTGCACATCTTATGCGGTGTACACCTCCTACCTCTCTTTATATCTATGTTCCGTGGCACTGCTATAGCTGTAACCATTCTGAAACAATTGCACGTGTCCACTTTTCATTTGGAAATCCTAAAACTAAGTAATAACTTAATTAAACAAAAAATGCTTTTTTTTTTCAATTTCAAATTTTTGTTTACTTCTCGTCAAAAGTTCGAAAGCATTTTTCATGTCTTAACGGACATCCAATCAGGATCTCTCTTATCAGCGCAAGTATTATTAACATCATTTAACGTTTTTGAAATCTAGGAACTTTTTGCTGCAATCGGATTGTCTAAGTTTGCTCCGCCACAACCGTTATGATTAATTTTTTTACATAATTATTTTTCTGGTTTTTTGTTTTTTAAGATCCTAAAAATTAAATCTTAATACAATTTTTATATTTTTCAGTTCATTACTAAATTTAAGTACCAAAGTTTCACCATTAAAAGAATTCAAATTAACACTGGATATTGAAACAATGATTACAGTCGTCTAAATTGTAAATAACACACATCAGAGCCTAGAACGATCTAAGTGCTGTGGCAAGTATCCCCAACCATATATTTGATACGTATGAATCCTTTTCAATTCTCTCTATTTATTTATTTATCTTGGTTGAATTTTCAATCGTTAATAAATTACATTTTAAAGCGCTCCATTGAGCTGAGATTTTATATAAATATTTGTTTTCAATGCCAATACAAGAATTTAATTATAATTAATAAGAATTAATTGATTAAAACTAATTATTTAAAGAATTACAAATACAGCCCCGTTGCCATCATTTTTGATGACTTAGTGATCCTTTTGGTGACTTGTGTGTGTCAAAACTTGAAAAGTTTTTTTTTTCTCACGTTTTATAACATTCAGTTGAACTGAAATTTTATATACACGATTGTTTTGGATGAGTACACGATACTTTAATGTTAATTAATAAAAATTAATTACAACTTAATGGTGTAATTATGTCCTATGTATATAAATATTTATATTAATTGTAAGTATTTAATAAAATATAGTTAAATAAAAATTTTCTTTGTTGATCTGAGTAGGAATTGAGTTAAAAATGCTTTTTACATTACTTGTTTTTTTGTGCTCATTTTTTTCTTTTTTTAAAAATTTTTAAGCTCTCATTTTTATACCCGGCGTATAACGCACACCCTTAAATTTCGATCGTTTTTTTTTTTTTTTGTGTGTTTCAAAGTGCACGTTATACTCCGGATTTTACGGTACATACATATTTATATTAATTGTATCTATTTAATAGAAAGTTACTATAATAAAATTTTTCTTTGTTGACCTAAGTAAGAATTGACTTAAAAATTTTTTTTTTGATATATCTTGTTGATTTTTATGGCCCAATTTATACCTTTTCTCAGATGCAAAGTTAACTAATAAATGCAATCATTTTATATAAAAAGGTGTACCTCTCCGGTATTCACCGTTTCTACAATGTGGTCTTCGAGCCAAAATAAAATACAGTCGAATCTCTGTATAACGAATCTCTATATTGCGAATTCTTCTCTATAGCAAACGTTTTCCTGGAACCTTGAACATTTCACGCTTTTCTTCGTAAAATAACCTCTCTGTAGCGAAGTGCATTATTTATGTAACGAACTTGTTTTTTGTGTGATTCAATTTTTGTTTTTCCTTTTTTTTAAAGTATTTCTGAAAAAATTTCAAGTTTTTCTCTCTTTAACACATTTTATGGTGGTCATAAATCTTGAACTGGTTTTATTAGATATAACTCGCCAACAGCAATAAAGTTCTGGACGTTTCATCCAAGAAGTGCAACCTTTAGCCCCGATTGCTCAGTTCACTCGAAACATCTTCAATATCCTCTTTTACCCTCAGTGGAGTTGCCCCATGTTCTAATTATAAAATAATGTATGTTTAATATTACTTATATGGTTTAAATTATAAAATGTCCTTAAAATTCATTAATTTTAATATAAAATTATTTTCTTAATATTGAAATTACAGTGAATTATTCACATTCTTTTCTTGTTTTCCTTGCAGTTTTTCTTTCTTCCTTTCTTTTTTTTTGATGGGTAAGTTATATAAAATAAACATATATTAATTAAAAAATGCGTGAATAATCACTTATTTTAATATATAGTGTTTATGAATTTAAAATTTCTTTTATGTGGTTTATAAAGTATATTACAAGATGAACCTCTATATAACGAATTTTCCATGTAATGAACTTTTTTTCCAGAATTTAGCGACTTCGTTATAGAGAGGTCCGACTGTACCTACTCCTAGTCTAGAGTAATTTAGCTTTATCATAATTAATTAAATAATTTACAGAATTTCTCACGATCCAAAATACGCACAATCGATAAATTAAATTTAAAAACATTTAAGGAAAAATGCACATATTTTCTCTACAAGCAAACTCATTTGAGCAGCAGAAAAAATCATGTCCTCCCATCTCCTCTTCGCCAGTTCCTTCTAAACGTTTTATCAAATATATTAATCAGGGAGCATTTCGCTGAATGACCCTTCCTTAAAAGGATCAAAAGCCCGATTTTCTTTACACCCGGACAAAAGACTTAAAAAATAAAAGTCAAACAACAATACCCATCTGGAACGGGGAGACTAGAATGGTCCAAATCCCTTTTCGCTCTCCACCACTTTTCCGTGGTTATCGCCAGAGACATATATCGCTTGACTAAAATGGTGGAAGACCTATAAGAAAAGGGTGTTAAGAGACGAACAGAAATCGATCCCTTCTCTTTTCTCTCATATACCTACCCCCTATTTTCAAAATTTACCCCCCTCCTCACTCCCCCGTCTTATCCCCTCTTCTGTCCCTGTCTTCGATTGGACTCAACTTGATTTATAGCAGCAGACTTTTTCGCAGGCCGTGACGACTCCTGGTGACTGCTGCATTGTGAGGGACAATCCCTCCCCTGACTTTTTGCTTACCCCCCTTCCAATTTTACGCCTACCCCCTCCTCCCCCGCCTCCTCCAGAAAACGGAGAATGTGATTAGGGGACCTTGTAACTGAGATATGGGGGGATGCGGGGGTGGAAAGGATAAGGAAGGGAAGAAGGTTCCGGGAAGTAGATTCCCGAGTTTTGTTCTTTGTTTTTATTGGTATATTTTTTCTTTCTTTCTTTCTCTCTTCTTCTTCCCTCTTTCGTTTGGTCTAGTTTCGTTCCAGTTTTCCAGGGTGGGATTGGGACCCGTGATTCCAGACTCTCCGAGCGCCGTTTCGTTATCTCTTGGACACTGTTTCAGTTATAATAGGGAAAAGTAAAGTGCTAACGTGGTACTCTGTGTTTAAGTAAAATGAGGAAATGGACAAAGTATTTGGACAATAAGAGGGATTTGAAGAGAATATATTTTTTTTTATTTTATGTTGAAATATTTTTAAATACATTTAACATCTTAATTAGTAATTAATATTTTTAATTAATTAATAGTATTGTCATGATTTGAAAAGAAAAATGTTGTGTGCCATGCTAAAAAAGAATAGTGTTTCTAGTAATTTAATGGTGTAAAACCTGAGAGTTTTAAATTTAAATGTAGTAAATTATAAAATATATAACAAGTAATATAAAAAAATTAAGTCAATTCCTACTTAGATCAACAATTTTTTTTTATTTTATCTACTTTTTATTAAATAGTTACAATTAATATTAATATGTATATGCATAGGACAGTATCACAACATTAAGTGGTAATTAATTTTTATTCATTACCATTAAAGTATCGAATTGTCATCCAAGACAATCGCGTATATAAAATTTCAGTTCAACTGAATGCTTTTAAACGTGAGAAAAAGAAAACCTTTCCAAGTTTTGACACAAGTCACCAAAAGAGTCGCTAAGTGGCTGTATTTGTAATTCTTTGAATAATTAGTTTAATTAATTATTTTTGTTAATTATAATTAAATTACTGTATTGTCATCCAAAATAATCATGTATATAAAGTTTCAGCTCAATTGAACGCTTTAAAACGTATTTTATTAACGATAGAAAACTCCACCTAACAGCGAAGTGCATTTTCTATATAACTAACGAACTTTTTCTTTTGTGATTCAATATTTTTCTCCCTATTTTTGCAGTATTTCTGGACATTTCAAATTGTTTTGTCTTTTAACACATTTTATGGTGGTCATAAATTTTGAATTGGTTTTATTAGGTGCCTATCTTGACGAGAGCAAAAGAATTATGCGTGTTTCAACCAAGAAGAGCAATCTTTAATCCTTGTTATCCAGTTCATTGGAAGTATTTTGGATATCCCCTTTCACCCTTAGTGAAGTTGTCTCTTGTCACCGTGTCTTTGAACTAGTCTCCATTCATTGGCAGTGTTGATCCGTCGTACTGGTCACTTTATTTCTAGAAGCTCGAAAATGACAAAAAGTAAGTGCCTGAGCATCAAAAAAATTTTAATTCTTTATGAAGTGGATAGAGGCGTCAAGAAACTTTCCTTAGTTTTTATTTCTTTCTTTCTTTTTAGATAGGTAAGATATATAAAATAAATAAATATTAATTTTCAAAAAGGTGTGAATAATTACATTTTTTTATTATATAGTGTTTATGAATTTAAAATTCGTTTTATGTGGTTTATAAAGAAAATTGAAAGATAACCTCTATTTAACAAATTTTCCATACAATGAAATTTTCCCGGGATTTAAAGACTTCGTTATATAGAGGTCCGACTGTATATGCAAATATATTTTTACTACTTTACTTACGACAATTACAAAGAAAAAAACTTTATACTAAATCTTTGGTTTATTTTCAGTTCTTAAAAAGGTAGGTAAAAACACACACAACGTGTATGAAATAATACTTGCCGAGTAACAATTTTAGTACAATTTCTGGAAGGTATACATTTTTTAAAAATTTTATGAAACAATCATTGCTTATATTTCTTTATTGTATATTATATTGTTTCAATATTCTTATGGCAAGATTTTTAAAATAATTCTATCAGCTATTTAACTAGAAAAATACATTTTTAGAATAATTAGAATAACAGTGAAGTACTTAAGATAAGGTTTTGGAGATAATTTGATATACTATATATTTTGCATTATTGATAAATTAATATGAGATTTATGACAATAATTAAGACAATCACAAAAATTTCAATTGATACATGAATGTTTGTCATTCTCGTTTAAAAGACACTGGAGTTGAACAGTTATGCGTTTTTTTTTAAGAAATCTGGAATTTTAGTTTTTACGGATATGTTTTTATAAGCATCTCCTCAAAAATTTTCGAAATACATATTTAAATTTTCCTGTTATAAAATATTTCCGTCAATTTCTATAAAAAATTAAATTACATTTGTGTGATTTATCATTAAAAATTCTTTAACAGCATTTTTTAATTATGTTAATCATAAATTTAAAAACTTGAAAAAAAATACTTTTTAGAACTGGTATATGAAAAAACGTCAAGAGATGTGTGTGAAGCAAAGTTTTTCCTGTAAAAATTCACACCCAAACTTTTTAGCTGATTTTTTTTATATAACTTACACAAAATTATCCCAAAATTCACTCGCAATATTTTTAGATAAGCAAGGAAAAGTTATATTTAAATAAATCGATTTCAATGAAAATTTGATGCGAAAAGCGATAATTTCGAGATTAAGGCGATATCGTACCCAAAAAATCATCAAACTATCGATATATATATATATATATATATATATATATATATATATATATATATATATATATATATATATATATATATATATATATATATATATATATATGAAATGCCTCTGGAACAATTCCGTTGAGTGGTAAATATAATTGTAAGACGTGGCGAGTGGTTGATTAAATAATGGAGAACCAATGGTTGGGTGTGGCCGGTGGTGTGATTTTCTATGATACGTGGAGCATGGTCTAATACGATAGTATCGAAGAGGAACTCATGGAAATCGAAATTCATATTTATTCACATCCAGGAACACATAAAGATCCAGTAGGGACGGCATTACACATACAAGAAGCAAACATGGACGACACAACACAGACACACACACAGAACGCGCTGCAGCCGCTAAATGACTACAGAGAAATGATTGAAGAGCGTAGAGCCAGAGGTTTCCAGAGACATCGGCTTTTATACCTGACGTTGAAGACCACGTGACATGCTTGTGATAAGAGCTCTGATTGGTTACAAAGGGCGAGAAAGGGATTTATGATGTAATATTATTAGTTGATTACGATTAAAATCAGGGGGTTAGTTTCGAATCAAATAATTAAAAGATTATTTGAATACTATTAAAAGAGTTAATTAAAAGAATGCTAGAGGGAATTATTACATATATATATATATAATCCAAAATATATAAATGCACAGATAATTATAAAGCCTAAGAGAGAGAGAGAACTGTACTATATATAACTTATATATATACACACATATTGGCTTATATGATGCCACGGATCATTGTAAACATACATGCAAAATTTCAAAGCTTTACTGCATTTTTTATTAAGTTATGGAACAATTTTTGATGCTGGAGAGCAGACTAAACAAACTACCACACCCATTTTTCAGATCATCTGCTAGAATAGTGCCTGATAAAAATGAATTAATTATTTTTCTACCGCGCATGAATGAAAATAGAATCGTATGCAGTAACAAATCATTTCTATAAAAAATTGTGCAATCCTTGCAAAAAATCTAGTTTGTGTATTGTTTACTGAAGAGCAAATGGATTTGGTCAAGATTTAAAAAATGGGCGTGCTTTTTATAATATTTTTATGAATGTAATTAAATTTTTATAACGGATTATCCCAAAGCATAAATACTAAATTTCATTTTAATAACTTGGATAATTAAAAATCTAATTCGCAAGAATAGCAAAAGTCTCCCATTTTTATAAATTTGTTGCCATTGATATATATGTATCCTATGTATGTGAAATTAAACACAATTATTATTAAAATATTTTAAGATATTTATTTAAACAAATTCACAGAACCAGTTCTTCCTTTTTGATATACACTCAGGAACATTTAATACACATAATGACACAGATGAGAGATTCACTTGATATCAAAAACAAGACAATAAAACGAATACAGGGTATGCAACGACACAAATACTGGGCAACTTCTATAGCGCGTTGAATCACCTCCAGCTGCAATACATGCCACCACACGGTCCGGCAAGGAGTTGATTAGACGCCTTATGTTGTCCTGAGGCAGATGGGGCCACAAATCTTGAACAGCCAACTCTAAATCATCTACAGAGTGACACGATGGCATCTGCCGTTTTAGCTGATCCCACACGTGCTCTACAGGGGACAAAGGAAGAGTCTGGAAATGACGTAGGAAGTCATGAGCAACTCTTGCTGTATGCGGACGAGCATTATCTTGCTGGAAAATTGCCCTTGGGAGACCATTTAGGAAAGGCCTTACATGGGGTCGAAGAATATCATGAACGTAACGACGTTGGCCCGTTAAGGTTCCACGCATCACAATTAAACAGGACCGGCTATCATAGGCTATGGCCCCCCAGGCCATTACACCAACTGTGCGGGCAGTGTGATGTAGAACAGTGTGGGGTGAATTGTACAGCTCACCAGGGGGCCTCCACACCCGTACACGGTTATCATCTGTCCCCCAAACAAACTGGGATCCATCACTAAACAGAACCTTTTGCCAATCTGTCACATTCCACATTGATCTGGCTTGGCACCACTGTAGACGCAGTTGCCGATGTTCCGGTGTTAAAGGGAGTGCACGGAAAGGGCGCTTGGATTTAAGATTTGCTTCTGCAAGGTGTCTGGAAATTGTTTGTGGAACAATTGCTACACTTACGTCTGCTCGTATCGTTGAACGAGTCACTGTGGAATCCACAAGTGCTTGCCGCACGATCCTTTGATCCTCTCTCCTCGTGGTCTTCCTGGTTGCTCCAGACCCGGTTTTCCGCGCGTGGGTACCTTCTCGTGTCCACTGCTCCCAACAATTTCTAACAGCACACTCCGAACGATCCACCTGGTCAGCGACACGGTGCATCGATCAGCTTGCAGTTTTCATCCCGATGATCAGGCCTCTCTCAAACTCGCTTAACTGTGAGAAATGTCTTCTAGCACGTTTACCTGGCATGTTTCGCTTACCAAAGTCTTCCTACAATCTACGGTTGATCGTCACGTTTATGAATCTTCGAATTTGCGCTGGCTTATATAGCATTCCCTTCCTGATTTTAGCGCCACCTCGGCGTGTATGAGCATGCGTATTGGCTCAAAACTTGGATCATTTGCATATCACATTACGTTGTACTTATTTGCAAAGTTTCGCAATTGTACTTAGCTTCCTTCTTGGGTCGCTATTTTCAATGTTCCTGAGTGTATTTTACATGTAAATAGTTATTTGATTTTGCTTTCATTCGAGTTCAATATTTAACATAAAAATAAAGGCATAAACATCTTATGTACATGATGTGCATTATTTAAATTGTAAAACTAAGCATGTAATTAGCTCTTAGGTTCATGTATTTATTTTTTTTATAATTATTAGTTCAATAGTTTTATAAAATATTGATCTTTCAATTGTTTTCTTCTATATGTTCATTGTGTCAGTATACTGTTTAATTGCTCTACATTTTTGTAATTTCTTATGGTAAGCAGTTTTAAATAATCTAATGAACATTTCATAAAAGTTTCAGACTATTTGATAGATATTATATCATGCTATTCATGGAAGGAAACCTTCAAAACAATGTTTCTCCATGTTCAATTTTTGATGATATACTATTATTCAAAACCCTAAAGATTTTTTGATAATTGAACTAGGAATGTGAAATTTTCTATAAAAGTTCTAAAATGTATGTTTTGTAAAACTGTGCATAGAATTAGCTATAAGATGTCTAATATATTTTTTAAAAAGTTTCAAATATAAAACTATTGCTTTTTTTGAGAATTTTTGTATGTTTCACAACAAAAAAATTAATATAAAAAAATGAGCAGGAGCATAAAAAAAACCCATGCACAGTTTTATGTAGTATGTTATAAGGTACTTCGAAAAAAAAGTTTTGAAAGAAAATATACATATTTAAAAATGCCTTAGAGATTTAAAAAATACTTTAAAAATTTTAATTTTACAAACATTTTGCAATAAATTTGAATTTTTTATGATATTACCACTTAATAATGACCTTTATTGAATACAATTAAAAACATTTCAAAAATTAAAAGTTAAGAAAGTTGTAAAGATGGTACTCAGTTGCATTAAAAAATTTTATCTTGAGGGCGCAATACCAATTAAGTGAGTAAGTGAGAGAATATTAACGTCGCACTGCTCAGCTACACGAGGGCTTTTGAAGAACAATACCAATTAAAATGAGTAATCATTGGGAAATACCACTCTCTACTCACTCTAGAATAATTGGTTGTAAGGGTTGTAGAATTATTGTTGTTCTATCGTTTTTGAACACGTGCACTTTTATGTGTTGTGGATACTTAGGAAGAATTTGGATCGGACTGAAACCGATTTAAGATATCCGACTACGTTCGGTACCGTGATTTTGCAAACGCGTATAAATGGATAATATTTATGATATTTAGTGTCACTTTGATTAGAAAATGTATATAAAATTGTTTTAAGAATAGTATTACAGTAAAAAATTATTTAAGTACAATATTTTGACAAAAAATGAATACAGAATGACCCATTTTTAAAATTTTCTCCTTTTGTGAAAAATGCTTCTGTTATAATAATATTTTGCCTGTATATAGCTCAGACCTCTGTACAGAGTCTCCATTAGAATTTTTGAAATGTATAACTTAGAAGTGGGTTTATCCATGTTTTACGACAGCATAGGGGATAAATTTTAAGAAAAAAAACAACCAATTTGTTGTTACTTTGAAAATAATATGAATTTTTCAAAAATCATAGTTGATCCTCTGTACAGAGGTCTGAGCTATAAATACTGGCAAATTATTATTATAATAGAAGCATTTTTAATAAAATGAGAACCTTTTGAAAAAAGGTTATACTAAGTTTGTTTTTTGCTGAATGCAGAAATAGTGTATTTAAATGATGTTTTTTTTGTCAAAATGTCCTTAACACAATTTTATACAAGCATTCTAATCTAAGGGACACTATATATGAAAATTATCTATTTATGCTCTGTTTTAAGATCCCGGTTCTGAACGTAGTCGGATACCTTAAGGATTTAGATTTGTATACTATTGATGAGAGTTATACACATTTTTTCGTATTTGAATCATCTTTTTTAAACTTGTCAGACTGTCAACATGAGTGAAAAAGAAGCGTACTTAAGATATTGTATGTGGTTTACGTTTCAAAAAAAGAGAATAACGCGATGGTAGCAAAAAAAGCAACTTGTGAATCGTTTTTGGAAAGGACGCAATAACAGCTCAAACATGACAATGACGGTTTGAAAAATTTCGTTCGGATGATTTTTCTTTCAAAGATGAACCCAGATCAGAGAGACCTTTAGATGTCAGTGACGTAGTGCTACGCAGTGTGATCAGCAAAATTATACAGTTAACTTCTACAGAAGTGGGCTTCAAGCTTGAAATTCATTAGAGTAGAGGTGTCCAACACACGCGGCCCGCATGTAAGTTACGGCCTGCCGACTCTTTAAAAAAATATTAAATATCAGGTTTTTAAAGTTTTTTCATTTTGAAATTTATTTCAGGAAATTTATATATATATATATATATATATATATATATATATATATATATATATATATATATATATATATATATATATATATATATATACATATATATAGAAAGGGTGTTTTTTTAGAGGTATAAACTTTAAATTGCAATAAAACAACGATGTATTATTCGATTGACATGAATTTTTTTATTCGAAAGATAATCTTGTGGCATTACATTTTAAATATGATTTCTGGCATAGGACTGCCACGGCTGGCTCCTCGGATGTAGTCCAATCTGGACGTCCAATTTTCGATGACTTTTTCCAACATTTGTGGCCGTATATCGGCAATAACACGGCGAATGTTGTCTTGCAAATGGTCAAGCGTTTGTGTCTTATCCACATAGACCAATGACTTTACATAGCCCCACAGAAAATAGTCTAGCAGTGTTAAATCACAAGATCTTGGAGGCCAATTCACAGGTCCAAAACGTGAAATTAGGTGGTCACCAAACGTGTCTTTCAATCAATCGATAGTGGCACGAGCAGTGAGACATGTTGTGCCGTCTTGTTGGAACCACAGCTCCTGGACACAACATGATTGTTCAATTCAGGAATGAAAAAGTTAGTAATCATGGCTCTATACCGATCACCATTGACTGTAACGTTGTGGCCTTCATCGTTTTTGAAGAAGGATTCCACCAGCCCTTAAAGCGCACCAAACAGTCAGTTTTTCTGGATGTAACGGTGTTTCGACATACACTTGCGGATTAGCTTCACTCCGAATGCGGCAGTTTTGTTTGTTGACGTAGCCATGCAACCAGAAGTGCGCTTCATCGCTAAACAAAATTCGCTTATGAAAATCGGGAACAACGGCAATCTCGTTTTGGGCCCATTCGACAAATCTACGCCTTGCTTGATGATCGTTTTGATGAATTGCCAAACCAAACTGAGAATAAATCACTTGACAGCTGTTAAATCGGTTGCCATTTTGGAAAGTAATGCCAACTTAAACTTCTATATCTGGAAAAAAACACTCTTTATATATATATAATGTATTTGACTGTGTGACCTGTTCTTGTTTGTTTTAAAATGAACCTTTTTTGATAATAGAAATGTCCCTTAGATTAAAATCGATATATATTTTATCAAACAGTTACATTTTATTTTTCTATAATAAATTACTTTTTTAATAAATTCCGAATCGCACTATGCATATCCCTTATTATGGATGGTACATGATTCTCTGTGCCTGCGACTTTCATTTCCCCTCCTCCTTTTCTGTTTGAAGTGTCCAGAAAGCAAGAGGGAGTCAGAGATGTTTCCTTACAGTTTAAAATAAAATATTCAGGACGGTTAAGATAAAGGGCAACGTATACTGAATCGTTTGCGAATGACTGTACTATCAAATTTCAACAATGAGTAACGAAAAATCAATTCAAAAGGAACTCCGTCATTTTCAAGAAAATGGCAACGCACTCTGTAATATTTTAAACATTATTATATTATCTATGTCTGTATACATGAAAAATAATGAAAATGATAATAATAATTCATTCTGTTTAAAATTTTCACTCAATGAATGGTCTTTTTTGTTTCCAAATCTGATATAAAGGTGCATACTTTTATGCGCGGCCCGCGAGAGTATAATGTTGTTTCGAAGTAGCCCGCAAGGTTATTTGGGTTGGATACCCCTGCATTCGACTACTGCTTTGGATGACATCAAGAGAAGTGTCCAAACTCTGTATTTGTGTGGTGAACGAATTAAGTGGAAAAAAATTATCGGACAGAAATTTGATACGTTTCTCAATTCTTGTTCGTCACAAAAGGGAACCGTTTTTGGACTACTTGGTGATTGAAGATGAAAATTGGATAGCGTATACACATATGGTAAGAAAAAAAGTACAAGTTTACAAAGGGGAGACTCCACTATTGACATCCAAAGCTGGCCTGCATCAGAAGAAGGTTATATAGTGTTGCTGAAGAGACAGCAAGGGTATAGTGCACTTTGAGATGCTGCAAGAAAATGAAGCGGTCATTTCTGTTCTCAATTTGACACCAAGTCCAAATAAAGAACTTCAACATAAACATCCATCTTTAGCCAACAAAAAGAATGTGACTCATCATCACGACAACGTTAGAATACACGTGGCAAGAAACACCGCATAAAAAATTTCAGAGTTGGTTTGGAAAACTTTATGTCCCCCAACATGTACTCTTGATATTGTATCATCTAATTATCGTCTGTCCATGTCGCTGCAAAACTTCCTTGATGGAAATGAGTGTATAAATTTTGAGGGTGTCCAAATGATAGTGTGGAAGAAATACTTTTCCTCCAACACAGATGAATTATCTTCCTGGATTTAGATGAGTCCCCAGAACATTGACAGGCTGTTGTAACTAACAAAGGACATTATATTTTAGAATAAAATTTAAATAAAACCGAAAAAATAGGGTTTTTTCGTTTTTTTTTCAGAAAAAACTACAGAGCTTTCCATGACACATAATAACGGAAAGATACTCAAATACTGTTTATTTTGTTACTAATGATTAAAAAAAATTACTTATTCTTTTTTTCTGTCATAAATTTTAAAAAGTATTGCTATTTTATGCCTCTTTAATGTGTACCGTGCAAGCAAATTTTGCCGACAAAGTATAGATTAAAGCTAAGAAATTTTTCATTAGAAGAAAAAACAGTGTGGTACATTTTTAACCCTTTTTGTGCGGCCGTTCCCATCACATGTCACGACATCACGTCTTTACGACGCGACGTAACGAAACGAATCAGGAAATAAGTGCGGATCTCTCTCTCTCTCACACACACACACATACAAAGCTCTATAATTTTAATAAATTTACTCTCGGGAGCACTGTATTCAAAAACTACGCATCATATCCCCGTCCAACTCAATCGGTTTTTATTCGTCTAAACTAAACAAATTCCCGACATCTGTTTTCATGTAGAAGATGAAAGAGTCTGCATTCAACATCCTATCTCTGCACCGGCAGCAACCTTTCATCTTTTTTCATCCTCGTCAGCAAAAGAGAGAGGAACGAAAGCGTCTAGAAGGAAGAAATTGTCCCAACCTTTTCCTCTTGCAAGTCCAAAATGAAAAATATCGATTTTGATTTAAATTCTTCTTTGTTTATTTTGCGATTTATTTTTGTTTTTCTTTATTTTCTTCTCTCTCTTCTCTGTCTCTTCCCTAGCACTCACTCTCTCCTCAGAATCTGCCTCCACTGTTGATTACCTATTCTCTGTGAGTAAATATTTTAGAACTCATTTGAGATCTCCTATCATGAGTTTGTACATACACATCGTCATCTCCAGGCTGGGGTATGTTAGAAGGGGTCGGGGACGTAATATGTCTTTTGTAAGGCTTTCTTAAATAATGAATTCCTCATTTTTGTCTAATCTGAATTTTGATCTTGAGAGCAAGACTATTTGTATTTCTTCAGACTTTTACGCAATGTATTGTTTTCGAGAAAAGAAGTCATTGTATATTTGGCAGCGAAACCTATTATTCTTCAGGTGACGATACTTCTGTATCGTTGCCATTCAGTATATATTAATATCGAAGTTCATCGGTGCATTTGCGAATTCATTCTTTTGTGGGTTTGGGTAACAATTGTTTTATGTCAGTGCTCGTTTAAGGATGCTTGTGTTTGTTTTATTTGCCGTTCAAAAATGCATTTTTGGGTGCGCCCAGGAGGAAAACGGTGGAATATCTTTTGACAAATAGTTCTATTTTAAGAAGTTCTTTCGAAGATTCTTCAGGTAGCTTAGTCTATATTTAATATTTGCTTGTGATGCCAATACGCAAGAGGAAGGGCAGAGTGAAATATTAAGCAACAGTGTACAATATTTCCTACTGAGGTAAAATAAGTAAATAAGAATATTTATATTACTGAAATTCAAACTAATCTTTGCTTCATCAATTTATTATTATTTTTTTATATAATTATTTATCATTTATTGAAATTTATTAAATACTGAATAAAAACGGTAGGGAAAATAACAATTTTTTTTAGAAATTAATTCAGTATAGGGTGATGGTTATTAAAATAATTTTTTCACAAATTATTTGTTTTAAAATTAAAAAAAACATGATATTAATGCAAATATTTTCTATAGCATCAACTGTTGTGTTGCTTGAATCTTGTCATTTAAACATTTATATATTTTTTCTTTGAAATGGGGCTTTGAATTGGTAATTATCATTACAGACCAAGTACATTCTTCGAGAGCTTGTACAACTTTTTAGTGTGGCACCATATAGGTAGATACCAATTACCCCAATGTAACTTGGAAATGCACTCTCCTACTAAGAGGAAGGCACCTGACCTCTGACGATATGAAATTGTACTAACATTTATTTTTATTGCTTTGATTTCAAAAATATGTAGGAGAGGAATTTTAATTCAATACATTTATTTCATAACACAATCAAATAATACCGCATTTGTGTGTGTCGTATTTTTTTAACTATCTTAACCCCATAACTGCTGAGTAGAAATTACACGATTCGCTCTCCAGTGCCATCATTTCCCCCCTAGGCGTGTGTGTGCGGTGTATTAGATGAAGCGGGGGATAGAGAAAAGGCACAAATAAGCAAATATTTCTCTGATATATCTAAATACTTCCTAAATGCTGTCAAATTAATTTGATTACATTTTAATGTCTTCACAATAGATTTACTGATAGCAGTGCAAAGAAAAATCGTATTTTAGCAGGACGTATATATACGTCCGAGGCACTGAGCGCACCGCTTTTAACGAGATGGATATATACAACGGCGGCAGTTAAGGGGTTAATTTTCTCCTTTATCGATGAATTTCTGTAGCTAACTTTCAAGTAAATCTCCAGGGACCACCCCAGGCACACACAAAATAAATCCTCTATTTACTCAATAGTTCTATTTCAACTAAAATATTTACAAATAACAGCTAGTGTAGAATAGTGAAAAAAAAGCCTCTGGTTGAAAGGTGATTGATTAATAGACTTTTATTAAAGTCGCATTTCGAAGCAACATGATGGTTATTGGTTGCGGAGATCATAATTTTCAACTTTGGGAAACGGATGAGGACAGCACCTGTGCTGAAACTCCACTCTTCATATTTTCCCTTGAGTCAGAGGGAGAACATTAAGCCTCAAAATGTTTTACGAGCATGAGTGCCATTCTACCTGTCGTATCTTTAGTGGCATCAGGACTCAAATTGACGTCTTGATTTTTCTTAAGGGAAACAAAGGTCTACAAAGATAAGTGAGGGAATGGGGATAAGATACAAATACCGAAATAACAAATAAGTAAATCTGAATTCTGACATTTAGATGTATTAAAATCAGCATCAACACTTGTATAACTAGATACCAATATCGCAATATCGCGGTATCACAATTCTTGTCTCCTTAATCTCAACGTATAACGCGTTCTTTAATTTTTCATATGTTCGCACTTTTCATCAACTTTCAAAAGAAATATTATAAAAAACAAAAAATGCGACTCACTTTAACCTTTAACCACCGAGAAAAAGCTATGAAATCCCCCCCCAAGTGTCATTGTTTAGCCCGATGGCGCGCGTTGTTACGTGGTTAATTGGGGGGTGGGGATCGGAAAAAAAGATAAGGATAAGAAGTAAAATGAAAATAAAAATATTTAATTTCTGGAATTGAAAAATAATTTTAAAAAATTATAACTTATGTGTTGTGTGATATATCCTGAAATGTTGAACACATAAACCAGAAACACATTCAGTGTATTGATAGCGAGATTCTGGGTGAGTACTTACCTTGCACAAAGAGCATATTTTCGTATCGCACTTCTCTTAGAAGACGTTAACAGTAATGAAAAACTGCTTAGCTATGAATTTACTCTTTCCTGGAATATACCCTTTCAAATTCCTTCCCGCCTTTTCTCCCAAATAAGTAAATTCTTTAGAAGTACTGCCAATCTCATTTTATTGTATTCCAAAGCCATGCGACTAGTTTTAATCATAGCAACACATTGCAAAAAGCCGTCCTTTGGAAAGAGAGCATACACGTCCAAGGCACTAAACGCACTAATGGAGCAGGACGTATATACACATCCATGGAATTTAAGGGGTTAATTCTTGATCCTGTAACATTAACTTTGGGACATAGGCGTGAGCCATCCTAAGACAACAGAACAACAGAATCATGGAAGACGACGCTATAATAAAAAATATAATAAACGTTAAGAGTAGATATATAGATCTAAGAGCAGCGGTATACGAGTGTTTTTTTAATCGAATATTTTTCACCTATCTCTTAATGAAGATCATATTTCTCCTGGTAAGAAAGTAATTTAAAAATAATCTTTACTTATATAAAATTTACTCTTGTTTAAATGAAGTATCAGAGATCTGATCAAAATTTTAAACTATATCGTGTATGTATAACACATATTCTTTGTTAAAATGTGCCGTTCTATCAATCAGCTATGTGCATTTCAAGATATCACAAAATCGAGAGTTAAATTTTAACTCTGAACCGATCTTTTTACTGTTGAAAGCTATATAACACACATCGAAAAAAAATCATCTTTGTTTACACAAATAAAATATTCCCTGCATACTAAAACGATCGATTGTTCTATACCCTCACTCCCCTTTAAAAAATAAAGAATAAACATGCGCTTTAAACAAATCTTATCGCCCCACTTACAGGTATCGTCCAAAGCAATCCCCTACGAGCCCTTCTCCCAACATGGGGTGTCAAGGGGATGCAGAGGGATTGTAGTAAGATTTAGGTAAAGGCCGGGTTATCTCCATCTTTTGATGTCGGTCGGCTGTTTTGTTTTCTTTCCGATCTTGGGTGGGATGGGGAGGGCTGTCGAGATTTATTTTCAATCTGATAAAAAACGGCGCTGAAGTTTAGTGGCGTATGCGAGATATCATGTTTTCAAAAAGATAGAACGGAAAGGGGAGGGGGGATCTGTGCTTGCGAAAAGGGACCGTAGTTAATGCTTTGAGGGGTTTCTCACGAGAGGGTGTTCATGTTTTGAGGGGGGGGAGATCTATCCACATAATCGATTATTATTCTAAAAAATGCTAGAAGCAGAGTATTTCCTATATTCGAGGAAGGTCATAAATTTGTCCAGTATCTGTGTGAAAAGCCTTATAAATATAGGATTACAGAAATGTTGTAATAAATATAGACGGTAATTTTATTTGATAAATATTTACTCATAAATTTTACCTTTTCATAAATTATACAATTGTTTCATTCTTATTTTTATTTTTGCAATGCATAAAAATATCGAATTTCTTAACGAGAAATACTTATTTTCTTAAAAGCTAGAATAAGAAATTGATCCCATAGGTTTTAGCTTACATATATCTTGCATTATGCATTATATGCATTATAAAGCATATTATATACATATGCATTATAATTATCAAATACAACAAAACGTTTTATAATATTAATTATGGATTCTGAAAAGTGTGTTTAAGTAATTCTTGCACACTAATTCAAACACACAGAAGGGCGTATAGTTTAAATTTCAATAATATTTAATAGGTAAAACTCGTAATATAACTATTATACAAGGAATAATGTTTAAAGTGGATTGTACAAATTAATAGTTCTTAAAGTGCTGATAAACAGGACACTTTAATAGTTTAAATATAAAAAGTGCGAACATTTCTTTTTTTCCCCTCTGTTTCTTGAAAAACTGACAAATACCTGAATTTTACTGGATTTCAATCAAGTTATAGAAGTGCAAGTTAAATTTAAAAATATTCTGAAAGAAAAAAATAAAAATGAAAAAAAGTAAGCTCAAATATTTTGTTGAGAGAAACAATATTAGAATTATGTATTTCATAGAGGCTTTTTTTTAAAAAAATAATTTAAAATTGATTTAATATCCGTTTCTCTATCATTTACCCTATTCGATGACTATATATGTGATAATAATTTTGATTTTTGGCAACACAAAGTACAATATTTTTTAAAAATTTTATTAATACATTTTTAAAGCTTCTTAGAAAATTGGACTTTGACTAAAATAATATAATTCATTCTATTAAAAATATACAAAGATTATTCAATTATTCAAATTTCATTTTATTGTAAAAAAATAATATAAGTTTAAAAAAATATAATTTATTTATGCATTTTATTTTTCTACGCATCTACAATCTATCACGAAAGCTTAACTCAACTATGAATGGAAACAATGCTTTCAATTCTTAAATACGTTTATTTCATATTAATTCAAAGTAATTTAATAATTTTCAAGTTTCTTCGTGATTTTATATTTGTATTAAGTTAATAAATTAAACTTTCAAACTTACAATTTAATGCATTTAAAATAATTTATAATCTTTTTTTAATTCTGTTTCCCTCCATATTACAATCATACTGAGTGTCGTTAAGTAAATAAGTATTTATAAATTTTATAACTATATATTTTACATTATTATTTCTTTGCAACTGTTTATAAAGTAATATTTTGATTCAGATATGTTTTGTAAAAAAATCGTCTGTCTTTTAAATGCGTAATTTAATGGGAATGTCTGTACAAATATATATCGTCTGCAAACTTACTAATTTAATTGTATGTACAATTGTTTTTTATGTTATTTTGGAAATATGTGTTTGGAAATGAAACAGTATTTTACTTCTTACTAATTTAGAATGAAGTAATTCGGCTGTAAACTTGCGAAATTTCAGATTCAAGTTGAATTTATTTTTCGTTCTGCAATCGCATTTGAGGATTATTGCAAAGCCAAAAGTTAAATAGTTCTCAAGCTTTGATTAAAACTTTTGCCTGCTTATAAATAGTGTGATGTGTGGGTAACACTGATTTAGCGCTATTGATCACACTAGCCTAGCGATTTATTTTTTTTATTTATAGTATACTATTGTTTGCTTGTGATATAATTCAAAAAATTAACGAGATAAATTCATATGACGTCATGGTCACATGAAAACTGCAATCACATGTTCTCAGCCAATCAGTTCATGTGCTTCACTGTTGCCAAAGTTTGCTTTTTGCACAAACTTTATTTTAAAAAATTATGTATTTGTTATAAATAATAACGCATATAGGAAAAAAAATACTCACTTTACTTACATATACATGTACAAAAAAAGAATTTGTTTTTCAATTTTGAAAAACTTTATGAATAATTCTTAATATCGGAGCATCTTTACGCAGTAATTAAACCTGAAATTTAATCTAAATTTTACAAATAGAACTATAAGTGCATGTTTGTTAGTTTTCAAGTCAGTGTAGAATATGCTTTTAATATGCGACTGTTATGAATTTAGCTCATTCGTTTTGAAATGAATCGTTTGGTTTACATAGCGAATGGTTTCGCGAATGGAATTCAAGAATCGGATTCTATATTTGGATTTTAAAAAGTTGAAGTTCCATTTCATCGTTTCTTCAACACCTTATTTATACTAACTTTGAGAAAATAATCAGAACATGGAGAATTTTATTTAGCGCTTTATTTTTTCTTATTGTTGGCGCTGCGATCGTCACCCCCACCTCGCTCACCCACACTTGTACATTCTCTTGCAAGGGAGACATTGCACAAATCAGTCGCAATAAATGTTTATGCCTTATAACTCGCATTTTTAATTAAAAACAGTACCATTCGCATTAGTACTAATAAATATTGAATTTTGATTTCGAATCTGTATTTTAAAAGCAGTGAGAGGAGATTAATTTTATTAAAAGTACTAAAACACCTATCATCTTGTTAATTAGATCTCTCCGGATTGTAAAATGCATTCATTAGAAGATTCAATACTGTAAAGTAGTGGTCTCCAAAGTAGTGGTTCGCGAGAAAATCTCGCTGGTTCCCAGAAAATTGAAGAATATATTTACTCATCACGTTCAGTTACGTTTTAAGATAAATTGAAACATAATTTACTTTCATAACAATACGCAAAAAGTTATAAAAACGCTACTTCATAGAATAACACCACGATAAGTAACGCTGTTAAATTAACTAAACATATCCTTGCAAGGACTACTTACGGAAGTGTTCACACTACGAAGTAAAATGGATGCGTTTCAAAAGAAATATTATTGTGGCAAACACGGTTGGCTGAAGATGATCTGCAAATGTTTTTTTTTTATTTTTGATGAAAACATGAAGGAAAATGATGTTAACCCTCAAGTAGTAACCCTAGTTAAAAAGCACTTGGAATCACTTAAAGAATCTTTTGCTCGTTATTACCCAAAGAATGAAGATCCCAGACATGGTAATATGTGGGTAATAAATCCGTTTGCAGCGAAAATTCAGGATAATAATTTAAGCATGCATCTAAAATAAAGCCTCATCAACCTATCGTCTGCCAAAACTCTCACATTGAAATTTCATTCATCCTTATCAAGATCTCATTTTGGTTTTCCATATAAAGTGAATAAATACCCTTCTCTTAGTGAACAGGCGATCAAAATTCTGATTCAATTCTCCACAACTTATTTATGTGAAAAGGCCTTTTCATCAGTCACAGACATCAAATTATGATACCGATCTCAGCTTGAAATAAATGCAATTCTCCGTCTTGCAATAACACCACTGGATCCAGATATCTATAATCTTATTTCAAGTAAGCAGGAACATCCTTTAACACTAAGAATGTATAATGCTAAAAGTTTTGTATACTTAAGCCATTTTTTATTTTTTTTATTGTTTTTGTTTATGTTTTTTTTAGTATGGTTTATTCATAAAGCTTTTATAATTTTGTTACAATTAATAGTTTCATTTTATTAACTGGGTACATTTTATGTGTTCTTAGATTATAATTTTTTTATAAATATATTTAGCACTTAAAAAATCCTATTAGGGGTCCACGGGATTTAAATTATGAATTTACTGGTCTGTGAGGCCAAAACGTTTGGTGACCGCTGCTGTAAAACGTACTTTAATCTCTATTATGGTCCATAATATGTATTTTATAGAACCTAGATTTGAATCCACTGCTTGACCTCAGTAACGCCACTTACAAAGTTCGTGACCATGACTACTGGACAACCACAACCAAATTCTGCTTCATAGATTTTATTTACTTTTCAAACATAATTTAGGTGAAAAAACCAACACATATACGTGTAGGATTTCTCAAAACAAATATAACGGCAGATAGCCCCTTTGATGAATCTATTTCCTAAATTACTATAATTTAGAAAAAGTAAAGCACTCAGCTAAATTATTTGCAGCGTGGGATCTTTCTTCGTGCTACTGACTTACACGTGTACACGCAAGTGGGAGAAAAAAATTGGTTTTTGCCAATATTTTGATCTTTATGAATGGCAACGCTTTTATTTATTCATTTTTTCTCTGGCGATAAAAGATTGTTTTTCAATAAACGCTATTTATAAGATTCTTGTAATACACGAAATGGATTTTTTTCGGTTGAATTTTTGTGGTGTTATTATTGTCTTGTCATCTATGAAAGTTATTGGTGTTGATTTTTGGATACTGTTTCGTTTCTTTAAGCAGACAATTATTGTTGTAAATATTAGGAAAAATTGGTATTAGCTTAAGTTCGTGCCACTTCAAATCCAAATAAAAGTGCCTTGAAAAGGAAATTATAGATGTTGCCACTTTAAGTGGAAATAGTTGATAATTAGGAAAATAATAAATTTGGAATTTTTGTGTTATTAAGGAAAAATCAGTGACTAATAATTGATTAAATTTTCAAATGATAGTTAGAGAAAATGTTTTAGACAACCAGAAGCTAAGAAAAATTTAAATTATTTTAGATTATTATTTATAGTTTTGAAATGTCAATACAGAAAATAAATCTAAAATAAAGCAAATAATTAAAGAGAAATTTTAGAAATAAAAGTATAATACTAACTCACTTAAAATTTTCTGCACCATATTTGAAAAACAGAACCTAAAAGAATCTATACTTAGATAACAAAAAGGTCTGTTAAAAAAGTATCTAACCCTAGGCCACAGAAAAAATATCTTAGCTACTTGGCGGGATTAGGATCCTAATCAAATTCAAAGTAGGCCCCTTGCGCCTTCACACACTTAGTCCAGCATTCCTTCCACTGCCGAAAACATTTCTGAAATGCCTTTCTGGAATAGTGTTAACCTCCATGATCACGTTCTTCCTTATCTCATCTCTGCCCTGAAAACAGGGTTCTTTCAATGGCATTTCCATTTTCAGTAACAGACAAAAGTCGCAAGAAGCTGCCAGGTTCAGCCTTTGATAGTGCTTTTAGGTCATGTGGAACTGAAAGACGAAGTTTTTCTGTTCCACGGATGGATGTTTGGGAGCAAATTTTGCAGAAGATCAGCAGCTTATCATATAAATTACATATAGATAACCTGTACTGATCTCAAGTTGCTCAGAAGTATCTCGTACGGTTAAACAACAATTTTTCAGTATCACATTTTCAACTGAAAGAAAGGAAGGCTCAATCTGGATACCTTCCGTTCTGAATGCGAGTACTTTATTGACCACACCAAAACGATCGTCATCACGTGATGTTTGGTACTAGTTTATATAGATATCACACCGCCACATACCCCCATATCAGTGATTCGGCGAATAGGTGAACGAACGATACCATATTCGTGGTGAGCATGTGAGCAGTTGCGTTACTTTGTGGGTTGCGTCATCGTGCGTGATGCTTTGAGAATTGCGTCATTTGTGTGAGACGGTTTTGTGGAGTGATGGCTTATTAGCGTCAATGCTTGACGGTTTGGTTGCTTTTGCGATGGATAGATGGAGCCATGAAAGCGGCGCACGAAGAGTGCGGTTCTTTGCACGGCCAGGGTCACCAATGAAGGACGGAATGTTCAATCTGGGTACCCTCTGTTCCGAACGCGAGTACTTTATCGACCACGTCAAAATGATCGTCATCGCATGATGTTTGGTACTAGTTTATATAGATATCACACCGCCACACAACCTTTTCAACAACAGTTGCTTTCGAATGGTTTGTGGCCTCCCAGAACGCTGATCACTCTTTACCGACGTGCGGGCAGTTTGGAATCGGTTAAAACCCTCCTTAATTTGTGGGACCCCCCATAGCATCGTTTTCAAATACTTGTTGAATCCTACGAATTGTTTCACTTGAAAATTCCCCAAGCTTTTGACGAAAAATTTGATGCTGTACCTCTGCTCAATTCGTTCATTCATGTTTAAAGAAATAAAAATCCGATGAACACATATAATAGTATCTCACTCACTAGTCCGCTGTATACGACTGGTACACTGGAACGAAGGGAAAAAATTTAAGCTTGTGCTTTAAGCTGTCACCTACCACTGTGCAAAATGGCTTCGCTGAGTAAAGGATAATTCAAAATCGGATACTTTTTGAACAGACCTTGTAAATGTTCATTGTTGAATTTTTAATTCTGATTTCGTTGCCAAAAATGCAGCAGCATATTTCAACACAGTACTGGTTTCCATTCTAATTTATTAATTTATTCACATAACGTGCTTTATAATTCATTCGTTATGCTCTAAGATGTTAATTTAATTTACTGTTAGAGAGGTAAAAAGAAATACTTACGTATTTTTAATGGTTCTGTTTTTTTAAAACATAATACAGTGAATAGCTATATATGTTATGTAATTATACGAAATTTAATATTAGTTTTAGAAAAGTAAATATCCTTTAAAAAATTCAGAAATCTTAATAATTTTAAGAAAAAAATCATGAATTGAAATGTAGTCTATAAAAAAGTATTCATAAAATCATGTATATTTAGCATTCACAGGATCTTACTATAATAAAAACAAATATATTCAATTCATCTCTTGTTAAGTTAGAAATTAATCTTCTAGCACACATAATACACATCACCCATTGTTACTGACTTTCCCTAAATTCAACTCTTCATGTTTTAATCAAAAATTAAAATTTTCAATCTCCGTGAAAAAATACTCATATTTAATAGCTTTACAAAGTTATGAACAGTTATATTTCATTGAAACCCCTAATTTTAATGATGTATGTATTCCTATTGATTTAGAATTTGTAACCTTAAAACTGTAACTATGTTTTAGAAGTCTTATTTGCTGAGTTATAATTATTCAACAAGACATTTCATCACTAGTTCTTCATATTAATGGTTCTTTAAGAAAAACGTATATTTATTACTTCCATATAAACTTTTGATAAGATCATTGATTAATGTCTCAAAAATGCAAGACCAGGAAATATATTTTAAATAAAAAGTTAATATTAATATCTACAAATATGTATAAAAATATGTATAAGTAGTCACCCAAGGTATTGCGCAAAAAATTTCTCAATACAATAAATGTACTCAGCACGCGACTCACATACACACACAGTTGGAACATTGCCAAACACAACACGACTAAGAGAATAATACTTAAAACAGAATTAGGGATCTAAAATCAATAAAGAAGTCACTTTAAAAATTTATAAAGTATTATTATATCACATTATTCATCTGTTATACTATTATAAGGACACACATAAATATTCTATAAATCAAACAAATAAAAATTATACTACATTCTTATTGTGTGAATAAATCCCAGTGCTTTTATCAGGGACTTAAACAAAACTTCTCAGCTATGGAAATTCGGAAAGAGCATTATTTATTGCTTCGATCCAATCAAATCCCAACATACATTTATTTAAAGTACGAAAGATACAAGTTTGTGAAGAATTCTTAAAAGTGAAGAGGATATCGCCTAACAAATGATACAAAGTAGTATTGATTGATGTAGTACAAGGTGAAAATAGGATGTATTCCTTTTTGGGATATATGGGATTGTGAAAAATGTAGAAGTTTGGATTGGGCCAACAAGAGGGACTTATCACAAAATACCTGTAGTCTTTTCTGTTGTAAAATTTAAAAATTGAATTTTAAATCAAGAGGATCTAAAAATTGTTGGTGTAATTTTTTTGTTGACATAAAGAGGATATCATATTTTTATTCATTATTAAATTTAACGTATTGAATTATTTTCTATGATATATATATACATATACATATATATCCAAATTATCGAAATAAATTCAAAATCTTTGATATTTAGAGGGGTTTTCCAGAAAGTCGAAAATCCGATGTTCGAATAGCACGTTATCGAATTTTTGCGCAAAAGGCAATAAAAAATTCCACCACCACCAATAAAAAACATTTATATACATATATTTAATGGAAATAAGAGAATTATAAAGTTTTTTTTAATTTTAAGATGTATATAGTCTCGATTAATTCACCGTATGTATTCAAATTAATGTTTTATAAAACTATAAAAATAAAAACTATACTGCAAAATTAATCTTTCTTGCCTACTTTAACAGAGCAATAAATTAAAAATGTTAATATAAACAAAGCATCTTACTAATCTATATAAATGAGAAAAGCAACTCACATACTCACTTATCACGAGATTTTTGAACCTGTTACAGACTTAAAATCTAGTAGGCAAATTTATTTTGTCGACTAGAAATCCGCTAAGAACAGTTTTGGGTAAACCAGTTTCGGTGGAGGGGGTTACAGGAGGGTAAAAGATAACTATATACATCCGTTTTACAAATTCAAGTTCTCTCTTTTTTTAAAATCTGGAGGTGAGAGTCATAAAAATGTTTTTTAATACAATCGAACTGTTGATGTCGGGAATTAGATATTAATAATTTATATAAACTGTATATATAGTCTTTTAACATCGTGAAATACCGAGTGAAGTGTTGAGTGAGTACTAGGTAAAGACTAATGATTTGCAAAATTAATTTTCATCTCTTTTATCATACCTTTCATGTTTTATCTCAACTCAGAAGAAATGTGATTAATTATTCTTCAAACATTTTAATCAAGTTAATTAGTTCAATTTTTGTTTTTGTATTTTACTGCGGGATTGAAACAGAAATAAACAGGCACATAACTGAGCCTATAGTTCCTCTCTAACACAGTATTCTTACATTATTACGATTACATAAAAAAAAACCTGAATGACACAATGAATCTTCTAAAAATTAACCCTAAAAAATGTAAAAGTATCGTAAAAATGATTGTTTCAGGATCAGAAGAAATCTACAATCTCTAAGTAAAACACGCGTCCATCTTATTTTAAACCATACATTTGAAATGAGAATACAATAATATATCTACAATGTTCTTACCTCACTCATTTAAAAACTACTGAGGGACCTGACAACTTCAAAAACAATCCCTCTAAACGTGACTCCAGATGTTTACCGCGAGACCCACCGAAAAATTCCAACGCATTACCCCAACATTCCACTTGAATGTTTCCAAGCGCAATCCCTATCTACGTAAAAGTGAAGGAAGTGAGATTACACCTTATGAGTGAACACCCACTGGAAAATCGAAATTGAGATGGGATAGAGGAAATTTTGAACAACTAGGAAAGGGTGTGAAAAAAATATTAGTAGATCAAGAAGATTAAAAAAAAGTATTATTACAAGTTTTTTCTGTGAATGTTTATTGTATCTATATTTAATAAATAAAAAAAATCTTATGTTCAATACGCGTGCGCACATTTAAACAGTTATAATTTGAGTTAGTGTAATTATGGCAAGTAGCTAAATGTGATTCCTTTTTACATAGAGTTCTTATTCACTAATACATTACCGTTAGTTTACATGAGCGCATTTGCGATGGCATATGAGCAGAAAATACATGAGTAAAAATGATTTTTCTTCAGAATTTCCTTTTAAAAGATCGATTCGTGTACCTTAGCTCTAAAAGTACGTGAAAAATGCAATTGATTTGTACATTGTAACAGTAAATGAAATAGTGGCTTAAGATTTCTAGCTAAGGAATAATAAATCTTTTTCAAGCTCTGGTGAGTTTAATAGCAATAGCTATGGTTAAAAACAGTAACTTTCGTTTAAAGTAACAGACATTTTACAATATACCTATTTTATTCAATATAGATAGCATTAATATTTGGAAGAAATATGTTTCAAAGAGAATAACTGAGAATATTGTCTGTGTTTTTAAAAATTAATTCGTACCGCTTAGGAAATTTTTTTTTCTTAATTTGAATTAATACGATTATTATTAACTTATAATATTACATTTTTAAAAAGATATTCACAGAAATCTGAATAAACATTAATTGTGAAGCAATTTTCAAAATAAACTATACCTAAAGAAGGAAAACAAAAGTGTTGGTAAGCGCAATGGAAACATTGAACTTTGGTCACATTTCACTTTCTCTCTGTGATCGTACCCCTTTCCTGTGCAAAAACTGATTCGAGTAAAACATGTTTACATTGACTGGGTTAACTCAGAAACAGGCCAAATGTGAAACAGACCCGTTGGTCTAAGTAATGTGGACGTGTACTGTTATGTTTGTGCAACATCTTCTGGGGACATTTCGGAGAAAGTGAAGTGGATTCTGCTTACGACTTCAGTTCACTTGTTTTATGCTTAAGCTTAGGCTTTTTCAGCAATTCAAGCCAAACATCTTGCAGAACAAGATTTCTACACTGAAAAAGGTATCAACAATGAAGGTAAATGGTGATTTAGAAAAAAAAAACCCGGTTAACTACTAAGATTTTGGGATATAAAAGTTTGTGTTAGACTTAAAAACGGCATGGGCAGAAGAAAATAAAGGATTTACCAGTAAATAATCTTTTAATGAACTTTTTATCAGTTAAAAATGTTTTGAATGAACGCGAAACACTGGATATTTAATTTTCAAAAAAAGACTTCAATATATTTTTCTGAAGCAAAAAAAAAAACAAGTGTATATAGTACTTCAAAGAAAAAGAAACCACAGGAAAAATATTTGCCGCTAAGATATTTTCTAGAAAATGCTATTTTAACCCTAGAGCGGTCACGTAGAGCACAGTCACCCCAGGCTTACAAAATCTTTAATTCTGAAAAAACTTTTTATTTGTTACCAATGACCTGGTCAGTATCCTTTTATACAACAGTTTTCATAGGAACTAAAACGTTTTTATCACATATTTCCCTCTTTTTTGGAAATGGCAAACGTTTTAAAAATCTTAAGGTGCTTGGGGGACTGAGATTCACGTGTGACCACTTTTGTTCCCAAATATTTTCTATCAACAGACTACAGGTTTCTCCTGTGAACGATTTAGTAGTTTTGATAGCGGTGTGGTATGATTCATTTTGGTTCATAAATGCAAATGAGCATAATATAGAAAATAATTGGGCATCTGCAATCTCTATTGGATGAAATTTAAAACGGATCAATCAAGGCACGAGCTTGCTGAAATAATTGATATTATTCATGTAAATTTCAGAAAAGTGATGGACATGAAACGTTTTGAGTTGAAAGGAAAAATTTTAGATGCTGCCTAAAACACTCCACAAAGAAAGATGTAAAGCGAAAAGTGTATCACAAGACACACTGCACCTTGTCCAAAAGACACAAGGAAGAAGTTCAACATGTTATTTGTCAATCATCACAGGGCAATAAAACTGCAATAACTTTAATAAAAATATGAGTTTTGCCTGCGAATATCGTTCCAGTAATGTTAGTGAAAATTATCTGTGGTGTAAGTTCTTTATAAAAGTCACGCAACATTTTAGTTCCGTTTGTTTGGATTTTTTCCCAAATAATCAATGGAAAATTGAAAAGTCCTTACAAGTAGGCAAGTACACTTTCTCTTGATTAAACTATTCCTTGGAATTACGATTTTTATCGTGTTCAATAAAAATAATTATTTAAAAGAAATGTTTGGGGTGATCACATCACGCCACACGACTATTAACGTTAGTATCAAATGCGCGTCTTCTCCCTGTTAAAAACTTGTTTTAAAATTATGTTTTCAGCTGTTAACAAGAGTTTCAACACATCAGAGAGAAGAACCCTTATGTGTGGCGAACCAAAGTACACTTTAGTGGGACAGACAACCGAAAGAAGAGACGTATCTAAAACACTCAAGAATTTTTATTCCATACAATTTTAAATCCTACATGGTCACAAATAGCTCAATGGTATCAAGATTGTAAAGAAATATAGAGGCACGGCATATCTAGTCTTGGTACTGATAATAAAGCCGGTCCTATGCCAAGGTACAATGATAATACCCCTCCTTAAAGGAATTTTCACAGATATAATTCAGATTAACACTAACAACATCTTACTACTATCTTCTTCTCTGTGAAATCAATTCATTTGCGTAGCACCCTGTGCCTTTACAGAAAGAAGCTCCCAAATCAAATACTTGAGGATTAGTAGACGGACCCTAAAAGAATCCGTTGCAACCATTCCCTGTCAGATTGTTACTGTTTTAGACATAAGGCACATAAAAAGACATAGACATATGACATAAAAAGAAGTCAAATATTATTTTACAGTTTGACTTGCTTCTTAATATAAATGTAATCCTCATAATAACACAAATTCATAGTAGAACACCCTACAGAAGTTGTTACGCAGAATTTTTTCTCATTAGAAAACTCATCCTAAATTTGGGGTCTGTTGTTTTATACAAAGTTAAATCAGATTTAAGTTCCCACAAGTTCTTAATTATTGTTCTGCAATGATATAAGTATATCCTACATGATTCAAATATTGAAAATAATGGTCTAATCGTATCGAACCAAACGAAACACAAATGATCCCTCGTCTGCAACTACTGACCACAACTCTCACTAAAACATTCCAATACAAACCACCCAACATCCCACCGGCATGCTCTGGCAGCCGTAGGCCCATACCAGACGATATTCTCCGTAGTATTTTATCTATGTTCTGAAATCGGGCGAGGGGTGGGCACGGGAGAGAGAGATCCCAAGAAGCGATATGAACTCCCAACGGAAATTCGAAAACGTGATGGGGTGGAGGAAGTTTCGAAGGGTGGTCTGGGGGGTGCGTTAGAATATGCAAATTAATTATAACGGCCGACTGAAGAGGAATCCGAAGCGCGCTCCTAGACGTTCCCATTATTAAGTAAATAAAAGTGATTGTGAGAACTCTCTTATTAATAAAACCATCCGGGCAGAAATTATTTACTGGTATGGAGCTTGCACAGTTTTATGGAAGAGTTGGTTGACGGGCAGCCTTCAGAAAAATGTTATATGCAGATAGACGCTGGTTGATTAAAAAAGTAGGTTTTAATATCCTTAACACGGGATGAAGAGGTTTATGACTTCGAGAATAGGGGGAAGGCCGCTAAATATTTCTTAAGTGAACACTTATTATTGGTTTTGAGGTTGATGGAATGGAGAAGAATGCTCGGTGAAAGAGTTGGATGGGCTGAATTCTTTTAGATGGTATGCTGTGAGTCAGACGGTAAATATTTCTGTTAGGTATCGGCCTATTTCTTGTGAAAAAAATGCCTCGACTAAAGGAGATGTGCTGGAGGAAAAACGGTAAAGATGAATTTGTGGCTGGTTCATACGGTTTTCAAGTTAAATTCTTGAGAAAGTTTTGAAGGTGGCAGTTTTCAAAACAAACTAGGTTAAATATTACAAGAGAGGATGTGGTTTAATAATTTCTTCACAATTTTATTTATATGATAAGTTTTGAAGTATATTTTTAGTTCTGTTGATGTAGATAAGAATTTAGAATATTATTCTATCAGGTATTCATTTAGATATCATAGTAATTTTTGACTAATAATAGTGTTATAATTTCCTCTGCTACGTCTAAAAAACTAATAAATCTCATAGCTTCAATAAAAGCTCTAAAAATTGAAAGGTAAATTGTATTAGAATTAATAACTGTTTAAGATAATCTTTCATGTAATTTCCCTACCGATTTTTAGGTGGTATATGCCAATGTAATAACAGTTTTCAAACAAACCACCGAAATTACTGTTTCTGAATATACTTAGTAAATCTAAATATACTATCTCTTTCTTATGCGTACTTTTGATGCATATTTAAAAAAAAACTTTTAAATATACTTTACATCTTTTATGCTGCATTATGCTTGTACACACACACTTCAATGAAATTATTTAAAATACATTATTTTGTTTTAAATACATTATTTTATTATTACTCACTTTAATATTGGAGAGTATAATTTTGAAGTCGTTAATAGTTTCACTTATTTTGGTTCGGAAATTAACAATAGAAACGATTGTACAACTGAAATCCAAAAGAGAATCAATAGATGTCTTAAAGGAATACGAAAATACATGAAATTGTGAATTTAATCAAAAGAAAACAAAGGTTCTATTGTATAAAAATATCTTAAGAACAGTATTATCTTGCGCATTTGAAACTTAATCCATGTCTCGAACAGAGGAGATCATGATAAGCATCTACAAAAGGAAGATTTTAAGATTTATATTTGGAGGAATTCAGGAAAATGGAATGTGTCGAAGAAAATCAAATTTAGAGCTTCATAAATCATATAAAGAATCTGACATTGTTAACTTCATCAAAATACAATGAATTAAATGGGCAGGTCACGTTGTCAGAATGGACGAAAACCGCATCACTAAAAAAGTTTTCAATGCCCAGCCAATTGGTACACGAAGAAAGGGCAGGCCAAATCTTAGATGGATTGATGTTCTAAAAAAAGATATCCTAGTTTTGAGAACTAAGAATTGGAGAGCACTAGCAGGAAGACGGTTGGCCTGGAAAAGGCTTCTTGAGAAGGCCAAGGCCCACCCTGGGCTGTCGAACCACTGAGGAAGGAAGGACATTAATTTAAAGCTTGCCCGTCTGATAAGTTTTATCCTGGTACGATATGCAATATTCATTAACCCTCTAACCGGATAGCACGGAAAATTCCGTCAGTGTAAAGATGCTTCGAAAATGGACTGCACAGATTTTTCTGCCTTCAAGTAACGTTTTCAAAAGTGGATTAGCCGCACTTATCTGAAATCCTTTCCACCTTTTAAAGGTTTAACCGAACTAGGTCATAAAATTGTCCCCGTTCGACCTCCCAAGTTCTAAAAGGGGGAAAGAATTGAAGTCTGTTGCATTTTTGAAGGCAATAGCAAAATAAGAGTAAAACGCTTTCGGAATAACTTTTCAGGAGGAAGGTATCCACTTAGAGGGTTAATTTCTTTATTTATAAATAAAATAATTGATTTAAAATCCACAATGGTCTTTAATAGAATCCAGTTAAAATTTCCACACAAAACCAATGAGATTTTTTTTCAATCGTATAGTTTGCAATTAAAATCATTAACATTATAAAGTCTTTATAAAAAATAATACTTTGTACATAATACGTTGTGTTGTACTTTTTATTAATTGTAAATGCTATATATGTTTTGGTTCAATTAATCATTTTTTTTCAATTTCTAATGATAGATTATGAGCAGTTATTAACAGAGTTCCTCAATCTACAGAGTACGGCGATACTCAACTTGCGGCCCACTGAGCCTTTTTAAGTGGCCCTCCATTCCTCTGAGAAATTTACTTATTTAAGAACATTGTGTTAAAAATTTGGTGGGAAATTATTTGTCAAGAAGTCAAATATATCAATTTGGATTTTTATTGTCGATGTCGTAAAGGTACGAATTAATATTCCTTTTCAAATTGGAACGGTTTCAGTTAGTGATAACAGACAACAGTAAAGTAGGTGGAACTCACATTTTTAACTATCTTTGATACCTTGCAAAAAAAATTGCATTCGGAAAAAAAAATCGTTTCAAGAGGGTTGAGATGTCGGTTGGCTATTTTGAATAGGTTGACTATTTTGTAGTGAAAGACAAACAAGGATCAGTGATTGTTTGATTTGTCACGAAAGTAATGTATTTAAAAAATGCCAATAAAGAGGAATCATTCAATGACTCTTTTCCTCGAAGATCTCTTTCAAAAGGTGATAAATAGGCTTTCTTGAATAATCTTTGCAACAGCAACAAAGTGTTTTTTCACTGGTAATCTCACAGCGGTAACAAAGACATCCTATGAAGCTTTTTATATTATTGGTAACATTATGAAACCGATTACTGACGCAGAAATTATAAAGGAGAGTGTCTCTTAAATGTTTCTAATTTCGTGTTAGTGGCAGAAATAAAAAAAAATATATAAAATATAATAATTTAAATAAAGCAAAACAGGAGTTATAATATTTTGATCAATTTTCTACATTTTTAATTTCCAATGTTATCTTGGTCTTAAAGCGTTCCCCCCCTCCTTTATCCTCATGCTCCGGCCCGCGTGAAATAACTAAAATATGTATGTGGTCCGCATGAAATAGCTGACATATGTATGTGGCTCACCAGAAAAAAGTTTGAGTACCCCTGACCTAGCACATTACCGAAAGCTGGTATCTCTTTTGAGTGAGGTGCCATATTGGCGGATACCAATCGTCGCAGGTAATTTTGACGTTTAATTAATCATAAATCATATTGTATTATACGATGAAAAATCTGGTTTATTATAGAGAATTAACACGGTAGTATCCCGAACTTACGCGATAAGGAGGACTGAGTGATAACCAATTTAGTCGAATTCGCATTAGTCTCTCTCAGGGTATAATTTCACATATATAAATACATATAAATTATTTTTTGTTGAGGCCGAAGACGAAGAAAAGAAATAATTTAGAAAAAAAAAGTTTAACAAAAGATTATATATATATAAACACAAATACACAAAGCAGCTATCCGAAGTTATTTTGATATAGAAGATTTCATAAGATCTCACAAAGTAGTCTGCCGACTCAAAGAATTTTTTTCTTTTTTTGTCCCACAAAATTTCCTCGTTGCATGTTAATAATTGTTTCCATTCTTTGTTTTGTCAAAAAGATATGCTGTTAATTGCATTCTATATTTTCTAAAATTTGATAACCTTATAATCATTATTTCCTTTTACAATTAAACTGAAGCCTGTTAAATCTCCAATCATCATTCGATCGCCTGATTAAACTGGGTCTAAAGACTTAAGTTCTTCAATGTCTTGCTCTTGCTCATGCATTTCTATGAGTTTATTAATTGTCAGCTCTTGATTGTGGAGGTACAGCAGTTCTTAATTATACTAGGGTAAGTTAAAATAAATTTTTATGGCTAGGTGCCGATTCTGCGTGATACGTCCGAACATATACATTAGCTGGACAAGAAACGGAGAGTGCTTCATCGAGATATGCACTCTCAAACAAAAGACGAACCGACGAGATTTGAAATTCTCGAACTCCAAGTTGGGGTAAGTCAAGGTCTTACTGTGTTGTATAAAATGCATTTGTGTGTGTGTGTTTCTTTCTCTGTTTATAAATTACAGTAAGTTCAAAATATGTTATCAGAATTTATAAGCATTTTTCAATACAAGTAATAAAAAAAATTAAGTTAATTATTACTTGGTCAACAAAGAAAAATTTTATTTTAGGTATGACAGAATCACTGTAGGTGGAAATTAAATTTTATTAATTATCCTTAAAGTAACGTATTGTCATCGAAAACAATGTTATATATAAAATTTCAGTTCAATTGAATGGTTTAAAACGCGAGAAAAAAAATATTTTGAAGTTTTGACCCAAGACCCTAAAACTGAAGCCAACGTGAGTGTACCTGTAATTCTTCAAATAATTAGTTCCAATCAATTAATTTTAATTGGAAATAATTAAATCATTACCCAAAACAATCGTGTATAGAAAATTTCAGCTCAAATGAGCGCTTTAAAATCTGTAAAAAAACCCTTTCAAATTTTGACACAAATCGCCAAAATGATCGCTAAGTAGCCAAAAATGATGCCAACGTGGATGTATCTGTATTCTTTGAATAATCAGTTTCAATCAATTAATTTTAATTAAGTTACTGTATTGTTATCCAAAATAATCTTGTATATAAAAGTTCAGCTCATTTGAGTGCTTTAAAATGTATTTTATTAACAATTGTAAATTTGAACAAGATATATATAAAGAGTTTGTGAACTAATAGTAGGAATTGGAAAACAGCTTAGCTCTTATGCAATTGTTATAAATGAATCCAAAATCTGAATAAAATTCTTCGAGTATTTTTCAGGATTTAAATCTTTCTCAATATTAAACGCTTTTCTCATTCTCAACCTGAATTTCTAAAATCTCTAGAAAGTTACTCTTCATTACGCGGCTCCGTATGCCTCTCATGGTGGGGCAAACTGAATCGAAATCATTCCTTTATACCACAAACTGCCTTTTCCCAATCCACATGCAGTTTCATCCTTCACAAAGAAGACCCTTAAAGCAATCCACAAAAGCACTCCCACAAAACATTTGATTTGAATTTTCCGAAAATTCCTCTGCGAAGCCAGTTGTGTGTTCGTAAACCTCTTCCTAGAGTATTCTATATCGCTTTTCCCACGGATAATTTTTCCCCATTTTCCTTCTTTTCCTTCTGGTTTCCCCTTATCCAAATTGAATTTTCCCTTCCTACATGTCGTTGAATCTGTGTTGACTCTGAAAGTCTCTCATCTGTTGCATTAGAAAAAGGAAAAGCACGCTTCAAGAAAATGAAAAAAAAAGAATAAAAGAATAAAAAAAAGAATCTTTTCTGTTGAACAGGGACTGCAGAGGGATATGGAGGGAAAAGAAATGAAAGACAAAATGTGATTTGGAAAACTCCAGAATACTTGGCGTCAGTTCGTTAGCGCAACGTAGTAGGTTCTTTCTTTGAATTGATTATACGTTTCTTCAGTTGTATGAAGAAAAAGAAGGAGGCAAGGGTGGGTAGAAAAAGAATCTGGTGTTGAGTATCGGAAGACACCATTCTGAAGCTAAAGAAAGGCTCTCTCACATACACGGGACTTAAAAGGTGCTCCCAGTGAAAAAAAATGCTGAGTGGAAATGTATAGAGTAATCATAAATTATGCATTTGTGTATTCGAAACAGCTGCAGATCACTGAATGTTATTAAAATTTTTTGGAAATGATGGCTATATTTTTTTTATATTTTTATTTTCAAGCAATGTGAAAGGCTTTATTTGTTTTGGAATAAATCCAAAATGCGTATTTGAAACCTTTTCTGTGTTGTCCACAGAAAAATCTTTTAGTTTTGACATAGCTTTATATTCTAATAATTCGAATCGTACGTTTCATTTTGTATAACACAGTTGAAATTAGAAGATAAAGTAGGAAAATGCGTTAAGAAATTCTTAATTTAAAGAGAAGTGAGTTGAAGGCCATGAGAAAGATCCCAATTTGTTTGAAATATAAATTATTGATTGGTAGTTAAAACCTATAAATGATTTTTATTCCTAAAAAAAATTCAGAGTTTATTAACCTTACTAGTTCTATTCGTCGTATATAGTTCCTGTGTGTGGAACAATACTAAATATATATTTTTACATTACATTTGGAACTATGCAAATCAGCATTTCTCAAACTGGGCGGAACGCTTCTTTGAGAGGGCGTAATACCCTACATGGGGGTGGGAGGTTGAACATATCTAAAAGTCAAAAACTGAAGATTATTAAAAACTTATTAATTTATAGCAAAACAAACTACATCCTTACAATAAAAAAATACACATTTATACTAATATAATACACTTATAAATGTAGAAGTACACCCAGCACAATGTGTTTGATAATTAATTTAAAAATACAAAGTTAAGAATAAGTCTAATAATTATTAGTGAACCCATGGGTCTGTCATATAAAAAATTATATGCAAAGTTTAATACTCATTTGATAATTTGTGCGGTTTATTATTAAAGTCGTATTGTAGTTTTGGCACCGAAGTTTGTTATTATTGAATTCAACTCACTGTTGGAAGGGGAGAGTGATTTAATTATATTTGTAAATTGGATCTCAAAAATTGAAAGTTAGATAAGCACTGATATAAATCGCTCTTCCCCCAGAGCAGGGTTCACGGACCTTTACGGACAGACGTGCCTTTTTTTCTAAAGAAGTGGTTAATGAGATATAGTGCCGCCAAAAAGTTCTGACTTGTGATTATTCGAAAAATAATAAAACTAAATACTAACAACTCAAAACTCTTTATATACTACGAAAAAATACATTTTGCACTGTATAATTGTAAGTGTTTTACTCTTACACGTGTAATTCAAATTAAAGAACCATTAGTGTGACTTCTGTTGTTGCAGATTGGATGACAAGTAATTTACACTGGTATGCAAAAATTAAGGACGAGACGGTTTTTTCAATATAACTTTGTACAAAAGCTTTCCAAATCAACACATTTAATACAGTAAGATCCCCAATACGTAAGGACATGTGTAATGTAAGCAACACTTACTAAAAGAGAAATCAGAGGGATAAAAAGAAGCTTGATTGAAAAAGTAGCATGGAGCGCAATGCGACTGAAGGCCGAAACATCCCTGTGATGGGTGTCCAGCAAGAAACATCCGGTCTTTAGTAGGGGATATGATCTCCCCTGACTGCTAGCCAGGTTTCACAGCGTCTGCCCATGCTGAGAATGAGGGTGTCAATGAGTTGTTGAGGCATTGCTGCTCATTCGTCTTGCAGCGCCAATCGTAGCTCCCGAATCGTTACTGGTGGTAAGGTACGAGCTGCCAAGCGTCTGCCTAGAAAATCCCATACATGCTCGAGGGGATTGAGATCCGGAGATCGTACCGGCCAATCCATACGTTCAATATCCTCACTCTCTAAGAGCTGTTCGGCAGCTACTGTGCGATGACATGGTGCATTGTCGTCCATGAAAAGGAACTGCAGACCCATAGCGCCTCTAAAAAGACGCACATATGGAAGAAGAATCTCGTTACAATAACGGGTCCCGTTGACTGAACCTGCGTCGAAGATGTGAAGGTATGTACGACTACCAAGCATGATGCCCCCCCCCCCAAACGAGAACACCGCGACCTTCATACCTGTCCCTTTCAATGATGTTCGAGGGATGATTGCGGCTTCCCCGCTCTCTCCAGATGAGTATGCGATGAGAATCGCTACTCAAACTGAATCTGCTCTCATCTGTAAAGAGTACTCGTCCCCATTCATTGTCTCTCCAATTCCGGTGTTTCCGGCACCACAGAGAACGCCTTCTCCGATGGGCAGGCGTTAAAGGTACACACCGTACAGGGCGTCGTGCAAACAGACCACACCCGTGCAGTCTTCTGGCCACGGTAAAACGCGATATCGGTCGTCCAGTCGCCTGTGTCGTGTGTCTAGCGATTTCTCCCGCTGTCTGCCGCCTGTTTCTTCTGGCCTGTAAGACAATGTACCGGTCATCTGCGGGTGTGGTTCCTCGTGGACGACCACTACTGAACCCTCGGATAGCTGTTCCTGTAGTTTGAAATTGTCTCCAAAGTCGTGAAACGATGCTGTGAGCAATTGCGAACTCTGCAGCCACACTTGTCACACAGCGACCTTCCTCCAACTTCCCAATGATTCGACCTCGGGTAAAAGCATCCAGATGTCGTGTAACAGATTGATTATTCGCCATTTTTCGCTGAGGCAGCAACTCGGTCTGATTTTAACTGCTATACGGCGTGCAATCTCTTTGCCAGAAATACTGATCTTACACCGACAACATGCTTTATACTACTCAGACACTCCCCCATTACGTCTACCTGCATATCTGCGCATGTGCTACCGCACATCACCTTACTTAATCTCCTGATTGGTCTTTCTGTCCACTCTGGCTCTTCGTTCAGCTGATATGCTAATTTTTCGACTTTGTCCTTAATTTTGCACACCAGTGTATATTAGGATTGTAAGATGTATATTTTAGTAGAATGCACGCTGCATTGAAGTCATCTGCCAAATGGTTTCTTAGCAATTACTAATTAATTTTGCTTTGGTTCACATTTTTGACATAAGGGTTTGTAATTTGTTTCAAAATGCCCTTTTGATGCCGATGTTTTGCATACCACTATTCTTGAACATAAAACACACACTGCTTTCTCGCCTTTACTAATAATTCCATATTTCTAGAAAGTTTGACCAAGTTTGAAATTTCAAGTTTTTTACACTTACTATCTTGCACTCTTTGAACTCTTTTGCTGAACTAGCAATCTTAAATAACAGTTAAAAATCGTATATATTACACAGATAAACTTTAAAATACAGTTGTGTCAAGGAAATTGACTATGCTATGTGTATACAAACTTTGCATTATAAGCAACTGTTGTTCACGACGTAACTTAGGACAATAACAAAGGAGTGAGTTCTCCACCGCGAACAATCACTCGCGTTTGTTCGTAATGCTTCATAGTGAACTTTGTTATTTTGAAATAAAATGCAAAAAAATTTGATCACTGGCATGTCCAAAATATTGTGTCGCATGTCAATGATGACACGCGTGCCAGTGGTTGGCCATCCCTGGTCTATAGTAACCTAAATTGTAAAACCCATATTTCATAAACTTCTGAGTCTCCTAAGATTAAAAACTGTTATAGATAGATATCAGCAAGAAATGGCTCGGATTATTCCCCAATAACGTAAATTCACAGCCGAACAAATCACAAATGATTTAAATATTGGTAAGAGAAAACTTTATTTTAAGTGGAATCTATATATATAGAAATGATGCTCTCTTGTTTTTATATGACCTCGCTTCACTCCAACACTGTTCAACCGATTACTACGAAAATTGGCATGTATTTTTTTGTGAAGAAGGTTTTATTCTATCCTCTTTGTGTGTTACAGCTCCTCACAAGGTAGCGCTACAGCATATCGACTTCTGCACCGTCCAGTTGATCACCAAATTGCTATCATGGTCGCCAAAAATGATGCGCAGTTGGCTCTATCGCCAGCATTTCGCTATGTTTCCATTGAATCGCCATTATAATGTAAGGAACAGCGTTTCTTGCGAATATATTACAATTTTATCATAAAATAAATACTACAGAAAGTAATATTAACGTATTGCACATCCAGATATAAATTATTTATACTATTTTAAGCGTTCATTACACAAAATTTGTAACAATGTATTAATTTTGCTGAGCAGAGATCAACTTAGGAAGGTGTTTCAAAAATCGACTCACAGGATAGTTACGATGAGTTATCAAAGAAAGAAAACACTTTTTATTAGCTATTAGATCTACAGACTCAAAATTACTTCTTTATCCTTCAATTTGCATTGTTTAATTTTTCAATTCGCCCGTCTAAAGAACGGGTATACCATCTAGTACATATACATAATACGTTGGAAGTTCACAATTTTCTACCTCCATGTTGTAAACTATAAATCCCTCATTAATGACATGGCAATAAATAAACGTATACATCGCTGCCAATCACATCTGTCCTGGAGCCTTGATGAGTGTATTAAATAAAATGATCTTGCAGATGAAAGCATCTTTCTGATTTTCATGGTACCAGCTGTGAAAAAAAGGAGGTGAATTTTTCATGCCTTGGAGTATTATGTCTTGAACACTTAAAGAGCAATAGCATTCTCCAAAATCAGTTAACTCCCAAAACATGTTTGAATGTATTGAAAAAAACCACCAGATCCTATCGTAGATCTAGTGTGTTTTCCTTTATTTTTGTTCTGCAGCAGAGTGCACTCCCAATTTTGTTTAAAGAACACGTGGTTGAAGTAAATGAATTGGTTTTGTGCCCTCAGTCACCAGAAATTAATATTATTAAATTATAAAGGGGATAATTTGAGTGACAGTATTAAGAATATTTGCTCTAACTTTTTTCTTAGCAGAGTTAGGGAAAGTTTACAGAATGAATGGTATAAAACACCACTACTTTGCGTAAAAGGTAGTTATGTCAGGTGCATTAAAGTTTTTAATTATTACTAATAAATTAGTGAAAAATTTGGGTAGAATTACTTATGTGTACTAATTAATTCATATATAGATAATAAATTGTAAATTGCCTCTATCATCAATCATTATATTATTTTCTTTTTTGTTTCAGGAAGCCATAGAATTGATTAACTTGCATCATTGAGAAGCCAGAGGCTTGCAGTTCGGTGAAGGGCTTTTATTTAAAAAGGTTACAATGCCCAGAAAAATCAAGAAGAAATCATATGTGTTTAAGAAAATGATAGTACATCACAGGACACTGTTTTAAGATAGGAAAATGAATTTTCTAAATGCCCGCGCTGATGGCCAGTTCAAAGACTATCCTATCAAACCATCACTCATGGACAGGGACGTCTTAAGACATGTGGCAACTGGACCGGGGTCACGCCCTCGTTGTTAGCTCCGTTTCGTTCTTGAGAGACTCTGTCTTAATAATACTATATAATCCGGATAGTTTTAAATGTCAAATATTATTCCCCCCAAATCGGAATTTCAAACTGCATGTCAAATGGCAAATTTGGCAAGGTTGAATTAGTATTAGATGACCGTTATCCATGTCTAGGCCTAGGTCTATTACCATTAAAAATCATTTAACTCATTTAGTTGAAATCCTGCCGTCGGTTGAACCTGGTTTGTGTCTAGGTTTTGGAGAATGCGAGTCGTGCTCATTTATTTGTTTCAAATTAGCATTTGTACGAGTACGAGAGCATGCTATGTACTATCGATTTTTAAAAATCAGTTTTTAAACTTAATTCCTTCTTTCTGAAAATAAAATAAAAACATGCTTAATTTTTTTAAAAAAAAATTGCTCAATTAGAAATACTTTTCATAAATAATTAAATCAGACAGAAAAGAACAATATTTAAATAACCTTCAGTTACCTTTTAGAAGTTTCCATAATAGTTTAACTAAAAGTTCCAGTCCATATTCTTGTCAGTACCATCTCTCTCGACAGACCCATCAATGTCTTTGTCGAGATATTTCATTATTTCATATCGAGCGCTAAATATTTCCTCTCTATCCTTTCCCAGAACGGAATCCATCTTGATACGAAGGTCAATCTTTGATTAGTTCTTGCCGAAGCGAAGCCATCGCTTTGATCATCGCGTCGTCAAGATAATGGATGAATGGTAAAAGTAATTAGGATAAAACTTCGCTCGATAAGTATATCAAACTTTCCGGAGCCCCAAGTGGGAATTTAATTCAAGCAAATAGCCCGCCCGTAAACTGCACATTTATTGGGATTTGAGGTAATGCAATAAACTTCGAATATTGAGGCACGTTTATGAATATTGGTTAATCAAACTATGGAAGGCAGCAAGGTTGGTGGCGGATTAGGCAATCTTTTAACTTTAGACAATTAACTGAAAGAGTTTGTTGGTGGTGGAAGATTTTGTAATCCACTTTTCCTACTTAATCCTCGTGTCAGTATTTAGTTTATCAAGAAATTCAAATATAAGGTAGGATTAATAGAAAGCAAGGTGTTAAAAAAGAGATTTTATTAAAATAATTTTCGTTTCTTTGAGATTCTTGTTGAACCTGAATGATGTAATAAAATATCTGAAGTAGAGTTTATCTTTAACAATTTAATCAAATTCATACATTTTAAATAAGGTCATATAATAAATGAGTTCATTTTCTCGATGCTTTATAGTACACATACAAATGTAGCAAATGTTACCTTTTATTTAAAAAAGTTTTTAATAAGAAATTATACAGTAAAAATGCACTCATCGACAAAAAAATTAGCGCACCAAGAAGGAGTCGTCAAAATGAAACGAAATTTTACATACGTAATGACTACTTTGATATAAGTAAAGGATTCAAAAATCAAAGAAATGGAATAATTTATTTCAGAGAAAAAGGCAAGAGAACGGGGGATTTAATACCCTGTTAAACCCTCTCCAGCGCTAATGTACGATGCAATACGATCGGGCATTGAGGCATACAACTTCTGTATGATGTCTTGAGACATTTCGTTCCATGTTTGCTGTAACCTTGCAACTAGTTCATTCAAACTCGTGGGATGCCTAACTCGTCATACCAAATGATCCCAGATATTCTGCATTGGAGACAAATCTAGGGATCGGGCAAGCCAAGAAAGGGTAGTAACAATGTTGAGACAGTCTTGTGACCTGTGCATAGTCTTGTTGAAAAATGACTCCTGGCAGCCGTTGCATGAGTGGCAATACATGTGGTTGCAGGATGTCATGGAGATACCGCTGAGTTGTCATGGTACCACGGGGTACCGTGTATTGTAGATAATATCACCCCATACCATCACACTAGCTGTGGAAGTGGTGTGTCGCTGTAAAGCAAAGGAAGGATTGAGGCATTTACCATGGGGTCTCCACCCAAGAACACGATTGTCATCACTGATGAGATTGAATCTGGAATCGTCGCTAAAGATGACCTGGTTCCATTCCGCTGCTAACCAGTTTCCTGGTGCGCGGCACCACTCCAAACGGAGGCATCGATGGGTGGGTGTCAAAGACAGCACACATAATGGGCGCCACGATTCCAAATGTCCTTCAGCCAGGCGCCTTCATATGGTTCGAAAAGGCCCCTAGTGATGGTGCTATCTATGCCTGGTTTACGGACGATGAAGCAGTTGGCAGTGCACGTGCATTTCTTACGATGTGGCGGTCAGCTCGACGACTGGACTGTTGAGGGCGTCCTGAGTCTGGTCTTCGTGCAAATGACATCTCTTGGATCCACTGGTCCCCAAACCTCCTCACAGCACAATCAGAACGGCGTAGTTGACGAGCTACTCGCCTAGCTGACCATCCAGCTTCCATCATGCCGATGATTCTCCCCCTCTCAAACTGCGACAGCTGCGCATATTGTCTTCGAAAACGGCGTAATGGCATGTCTACCTCAGCTCTTCCTTTGTAAACGTTTCAGCACACTCGAACAAGCTTTGTTAACCTGTTTTATCCTTCATGGAGAATGACGTTAAAGCCCTCTACAGGCTATACATAATGCGCAATCACGCTGCATTTCTAATCGTTTGCATATCTTCTTGACATGTACCTTCATGCCAAGTTTCATTACGATCCCGCTATTATTTCTTGGTGCGCTAATTTTTTTGTTTATGAGTGTAATAAAACTGATTATAGTAACTTTGAAATTCAGTATTTTTAAAACCTCAGTGTATCAAATGGGGAAAATAGGTTGGTGAAAAAAATAAGTTTTCCTTTATAATTGCTTAAATGAAAATGAAAATTAACATAATCACCACGTCGCATTTCTTAGGTAGTATCTCCCTAACGTGGCTGTCTTAAATTTATTAAATTCATAGTAGTTGACCAACCTTTTTACCGAGTGTTTATGATGTTGTATGACTATATACTCCGTTTTCAATTTAATAATAATCAAATCCTGACTTTCAATTTCATTGAAAAATACTCTTATAGTCTCTTCTTGATTTAGAAACAGCTGAACTCGAATTTTCTTAAAGGAAATATATATTCTTTTTATACCACTGTAACTCTGCTTCCTCCAGAGTTGATTTCTGCATTAGCGGGTATCTGATGAACAAAGTAAATATGCTTCCAAATTTAAAGTACCGTAAAATCCGGCGCATAACGCGCACTTTGAACACAAAAAATAAGATCAAAATTAACGGGTGTGCGGGTATAAAAATGAGAGCTTCAAAAATAAAAAAAAGAGATGAGCTTAAATAAGTTATGCTTCTACATAGATCTCGAAATACAGTTTATTTAAAAGAAATGACACACTTTATGAACTTACCGAGTTGTAGCTCCTAGAAGTATACTATTTTTTCAAAAGCCTGGGATAATAACTCGAATAAATTACTTCAAAATATGAGTATCGCACACCTACATTTCAAGTTTCTTCGTAAAAAAGGGGGGACGCGTTATACGGCGAATATGCCTTTAAATTAAAAAATGCAGCTTGAAAGTATTGGTATCCCTTATACGGTGGTGCACGTTATACGCCGTATTTTACGGTATTTAGGTTTAATAATTCAAAAAATGCAAGTTTTTATCTATAACACGCAACTCTTTTTGTGGAAGTAGGTTTTTGTGAAACCTATTTAAAATAAATCTCTACTATATGAAAGAAAAATGATTACAGCAAATTTGAAGTCTGCAGGTTAATAATTGCTCAAAAATGGAAATTTTTTATCTATACGTCACCTTAATATCCCGTTCTCCCACCGCAACATCCCTTGGAAGTCAATTTCTGCAAATCCTCTTGTTTTGCAATCTATATTTGACATCATAAATATGTTCGTCAAATTTGCCTGTAGGTGTAATAGTTGAAACAGGGGAATTATCCTTATCTTAAATTCCCCTGTCCCTTGCGAGTCTTTTTTGACAATACTCACTCTTAACGGATCTCTACTCAACAAAAGAAGCAAGTCTACAAAATTTCTAGTCTGTAGGTCATGCAGTTCAGGAAATCTAGTGAGAGAGAGTATATATATATATTGTAGTTACTTTTTTGTATTCTTCGATAAATCCGATCTTCATGTTTAGCTTTTATATTTTTATTACGTTATTTCTTGTTATGTTCATTATCTATTATTTCTTGTTTTTGATATATTATACAAATTTCTTTCATATATATATATATACTGCTCAAAACAATTAAAGGATATTGTAAATTTTATATAAAATAAAGATATAAGCGAATTTTTTTCCCAAAAATGGAAGAAGATAATCACAAATGCAAATTTTTCTGATTTTCAAACTGTGGAGTATGCTAATTTTGAGTTCGACGTCAAAAACGTCGCTTCAGCGGCAGTGAATGAAATTTGACTTTCAACTGAAATGAGGACAAGCATGATCGGCATTCTGTGACTGCTTTGTTTCGATGAGTACGATGTCTCAGCAAAGTCATTTAACCGATTCAGAAGCTTGGAGAGTTGTTGGTAGGTTAGAAGGGGACCAAACTCAAGCCGAAGTAGCGCAAGCCATTGGAGTGTCACAAAGTGTGATTTCCAGGATCTGGAACCGTTTTTTGGAGACTGGAAGTGCAGGCCGAAAACCAGGACAAGGTCGTAGACGGGCAAAACGCTCAATGAAGATCGCTATTTAGTGTTAACGGCTCGGAGACACCGAAATATGAACGCTACTCTTCTCCAACAACACCTTTGCTCGGCTACTGGCACCACGGTTTCAACTCAGACTGTCCGAAACCGGCTCCATGGTGTAGGTCTGTATGCTCGCCGACCGATGGTATGTGTTAGACTAACATCAAGGCATCGTCGCGACCGCAGGGAGTGGGCAACAGAGCATGTAAACTGGAGGAGAAATGAATGGAGCAGTGTTCTTTTTTCTGACGAGTCCCGTTTTTCTGTTCATCTGGATAATAGGCCTATTTTCATCTGGAAGGACCGTGGCAGTAAAAATAATCTTGCGTTCGTGCACGAAAGTGTCAGATTTGGCGGTGGGGGAGTGTTGGTGTATGGTGGCATCTCCATTGACGGGCGCACAGACCTCTACATCATTCGATATGGACCTCTGACTGCTCGCCGATATAGGGATGAGATCTTCAGACCTATTGTAGTCCCTTACGCTGCAGCAATCGAAGATGACTTCATTTTAATGGACGATAACTGCAGGCCACATCGTGGTAACCTGGTGGAGGATTCCCTTTTCGAGGAAGGAATCGTACAAATGGAATGGCCAGCGTATTCTCCAGACATGAATCCAATAGAGCACGTTTGGACGCTCTAGGAAGACGGGTTGCTGGCCGCCAACCACCCCCACAATCTCTCCAAGAACAGGAAAGAGCTCTTCTGGAAGAGGGGGACAGAATACCCCAACTCGTGATTAATAGCCTCATTGACTCCATGTCTTAAAGGTGCTCAACGTTGCTGGCCGTCTGTGGAAACCATACCCCCTACTGAAAATGATTTCTTTTGAAGAAAACACCTTTTTTTTAAATTTTTTTCTCATATGCACAAATTGTGTTTTTTTTCCTTTTGTACATAAATGCGCAATAAAATGCATTTTTTTTCTGCCAAACATGTGTAATTTATTCTCATATAACCTACTACGTCTGACGACCATGTATCAATTATCTAAAAAGTTTCCCACTTTAATTATTTTGAGCAGTGTATATATATATATATATATATATATATATATATATATATATATATATATATATATATACATATACAAACATAAGCTAGCTTGATGAATTCAACTTTTTCCATACAACCATTGCAATTCAATTCCATTTTAAATTAATAATTAAACACATCCTTTAAAAATTTTAGTTTTGATGTACTTTATAATGAACAATAAGTGAAATAAATTTTCTAAAAGTATAAAACTATTCGTTGTTTGAACTACGGAATATACACACAATCTACGTTTTGACCAGAAATGAAAACTTTATATGATCATTAATTATTAGCTAAACTTAATATTAAAGTTTCATTAATTTTATTCTTATAAAAATTATTATTTTTTGAAAAAATGCACTTTGAATAAATACAGTTTAAGAAAATTGGATTATATTTCATACTTTTATTCTAATTAATGTTTTAAACTCATTTTATTTACATACTCGTTTTATTGCAACCATATTGGGAACATTATAGGAAACGAAGCACATGGTTGCCAATTCACCGCATATGACACATGCAAAATCGGGGTTGACAGCTTGGCGAGTTATCTTGAACGTTGGCATTGTTGCGATAGTACACAAATACCACATACATATATACTGGCATGCCACGAGTACCATCCCGGTACCATTGAAAAACCACTCTATAGAGAGGCCGATGCGTAGAAAATCTGTTGAGGCGAAGTTTCTCCCATTGGCCGGGTATGGCAGTTTGGAGAGGGGTAATAGTTCAGATCGCCCCTCGCTTGACCGGTGGTCAAAAATACGCAGTCCATCGTCAGTAGTTCTCGGATTTCTTTACAATACGACGTTAATAACACTTACTCACTTCTTAATATATATATATATATATATATATATATATATATATATATATATATGTCCCTATTCCATATTATTTCTAAAATAATGGTAATATAACCATTATTTCAATTATACTAACGTTTCAATTAGACGTTGCACATAAAATGCATAACATATATCACATTAAAATAAAAATAAATAAAAGTAGACTTCTTATATATATAAGAATTCGAATACTCGAAATAAATAAGATCTTATAAAAAAAGAATCGCGGTTGCACACTTTCTTATCCGCTGATATCCCGCCTTCTTTTATTTATTTCATTACAAAATGCACGACGCTTTTTTCTCATCCACATGTCACTCAGTCAATTTGTGAATCGCTTAGGGAAAACTCGTCACATTCAGAATAAAAATCCCTGCCTTCCCCCCACTCTTCCTACAGCATTGGTATTCCTGGGGAAAACGAGAAGAATCGGAGTAAATGCAAACGAAGAGAGTCGAGGAACAAACGAAATTTAACAAATATCCAAAGGTACCCAAATAACCCGCGGTCTACAAAATCAAGTCGAACGTAATCAAAAATTGCCGATTTCGATCCCTTTGTCTCATTGGGTAATTTAATTTCGAAGACTCTGGGCAATAATTTGGAATCAGGAGTAGAGTTCGGTCCCTGGAAAGGTAACGGGAGTGGGGAAAAAAGTGTATTACTCTTATTTGGCTTATTTACATCTTGATGAAAGTTTGTTTGGTGAAGTACCAGCACAGAGAGCGGGAGTGTAATTAGGAAAGTTCTAGAACTACCACAAATAGCATTTCCTTTCAAATAAATTGCTCGAAGGAAACTTTCGGTCTGCTAATTTTCTTGCAGTTTTTGAGGTCATAAATTATTATGCGAACCAAAAATTAGCTTCCATTAATCTTTGATGGTTTATTAAGAAAGGGTTCCGGAAACCTTAGCCAGGTACTGTCTTGATGGATATAAAGCGCAAGGAAGCGTGTCGTGGAATTTAACACTGTTTACAAGATCTGAGGCTTGATATATTTGATGGTTATATATATATCTATATATTATCTTCTAGTTTTTGTACATCGATTTTAAATCTATTCTAGTAAGTTCACATAGACTATTACATTTTATCTTAATATATTAATAGTATTGTGTATTTTATTTGTAATATATAATTACATTTCTCTTAATGTTTCTTCTTTTTCCTATAGCCCAGTGTATAAGCAAATTACAGATGAAGGTTGACTGGTCAAAAAACTTGGTTTAAGCCTGCAAACTTAGCTCATAAGGTCAAGAGTTTGTTATTATACTACTGTGGATAAAATTCCTTACTGCCTTGACTGGTTATGCTTAGGTTTATAACTATTTATATAAAATTTATGTATTATATATATATATATAATCCAATATAAAAGAATTTTTCAATATATAATCATATACATATATATACACATATATATAAATTTATACATATATATATATATATATATATATATATATATATGTATAAATATATATATATATATGTATAAATATATATATATATATATATATATGTATATATATATATATATGTATATATATATATATATATATATATATATATATATATATATATATATATATATATATATATATATATATATATATATATATATATACTAGCTGGTATACCCGTTTTTCACACGGGTGAAGTGAAAAATTAAACAACACAGATTGAAGGATAAAGAAGTTTTTAATGAGTTAATTTTACGTGAACTGCAAATTAAACAAAAAAAGCTTTTTGCGTAGCTCAGCTAAACAAAAAAAAAGAGAGAAATAAAACACCTTTGTTAAATTTTAAGTATGTAGATCTAATAGCTGATAAAAAGGATTTTTTTAAAATTTATAACTCCCCGTAACACTCTTGAGGGTCGATTTTTGAAAATACCTTCCTAAGCTAATCTCTGCTCAGCAAAAGTAACACATTGATGAAATTTTTGTGAAATGAACGCTTAAAATAGTGCAAGTAATTTTTATCTGAAAGTATAATACATTAATATTACTTTCTGTTGTATTTATTTTATGTTAAAATTGTAATATTCGCAAGCAACGCCGTTTCTTAAATTATAATGGCGATTCAATGATAAACATAGCGAAATGTTAACGATAGAGTCAAATCGGCAAAAGCCTAGCTACTTTCGTAGCTCGAGCTTTATTAGAGCTTTGTAAGACCCGCCGTGTAGGGAAGAAATGCACTTTAATACTTTATCCAACCGCATTATGATTTACTGCAGTTTTTTTCATACAATATCTTTTTTGGATCACTACATGTACAAATTAAGGGATATACATAAACAAAATACTCCACTTTGGGAAATTTAATCCGTTAGAGCTAATAAATTAATTAAAGATATTCCACTGTAAAATTAATTATATATACCGTTCACTTAAAATAAGTAGTCAAATCATTTTCTAAGGTCTTCATTAACATACAAAAACATAAGACACTTAAATTTTGACGAATTATTTTTCCGTTAAAATACTCAGCATGGGGAACCCGTGTTGCCATATATCTTGGAAGAGTGGATTTCAAAGAATATTCCTGCTAAGTATTGGCAGAATATTCCTTCTAAGTTGGTGTAGTGTGGTAGTTAGGAGAAAGGGATGCCAGCTCAGGTGTCGTCCACGTCACTTGACCATGGTTCAAAATTACGTGATCCATTGCCAAAAGCCCTCGTGTACCTGAAAAGTGCGACATTAATATTCACTCACTCTCACACTCCAAAAAATACAGTAGAGTAGTTATTGCGTTTTTAAGTGTAAAAATAATTATATCTGCCTATTCAATTAAAATTATAGCATTATAATTAACTACTAACCACAAGAAATTATTGAAAATTTGTCCAAATGATGCAGTGTGAAAGAGAAAGTTTATTTACTTTAAGTACCAGAACCGTTAAAAGCATTTATTTTCAAAAAAAGATCGATTTCTTAGTAACAAATGTGCATAATAAAATCATAAAATACATAAAAATAAAGAGAGATTTATAACAACCTCTTCCTTCAAAACTTAGTTTTAATTTGAAATAAAAAATAGGCATTATTCTGATCACAGATTTTAATTAGAAGCGAGCCCCTTGCGTAGCCAAAACAAAAAGAGTTTTTCACAAACAAAAGATAGATATATGCTGAAGTGGGCTTCTTTTTGCAGCGCAAGCCAGATTTGCTTGAAGATGCCAGAATTTTTTCCTACTTACTTGACAAATATCGTTAAATTTTGGACACTTTTTACAAATTTTTATAAATTATAGCTATGCTATAAATTATAGCCTATGTGTTATTCTGATGTATAAGCTATATTACTGTAAAGTTTCATTAAAATCCATTTCAGTTGTTTTTGCGTGAAAGACCCACAAAGATCTTCACAAACTTTCACATTTATAATATATGTTAGATATATATAAAGGGTGTTTTTTTAGAGGTATAGAACTTTAAATTGCAATAAAACAACGATGTATTATTCGATTGACATGAATCTTTTTTATTCGAAAGAAAATCTTGTGGCATTACATTTTAAATATGATCAAGCAAGGCGTAGATTCGTCGAATAAGCGAATTTTGCTTAGCTATGAAGCGCACTTCTAGTTGAATGGCTACGTCAACAAACAAAACTGACGCATTTCGAGTGAAGCTAACTCACGAGTGTATGTCGAAACACCGTTACATCCAGAAAAACTGACTGTTTGGTGCGCTTTATGGGCTGTCGGAAGCATTGGTCCGTACTTCTTCAAAAACGATGAAGGCCACAACGTTACAGTCAATGGTGATTGGTATAGAGCCATGATTACTAACTTTTTCATTCCTGAATTGAACAATCATGATGTCCAGGAGCTGTGGTTCCAACAAGACGGCGCAGCATGTCACACAGCTCGTGCCACAATCGATTTATTGAAAGACACGTTTGGTGACCGCCTAATTTCACATTTTGGACCTGTGAATTTGCCTCCAAGATCTTGTGATTTAACACAGCTAGACTATTTTCTGTGGGGCTATGTAAAGTCATTGGTCTATGCGGATACGCCACAAACGCTTGACCTTTTGGAAGACAACATTCGCCGTGTTATTGCCGATATACGGCCACAAATGTTGGGAAAAGTCATCGAAAATTGGACGTTCAGATTGGACTACATCCGAGCCAGCCGTGGCAGTCATACGCCAGAAATCATATTTAAAATGTAACGCCACAAGATTATCTTTCGAATAAAAGAAAAATTTATGTCAATCGAATAATACATCGTTGTTGTATTGCAATTTAAAGTTCCATACCTCTAAAAAAACACCCTATATATATAAAGGAGAAAAGCTACTCCCTAACTCACTCATCACAATATCTCCGGATCTATTAGACCTAAAGACTTGAAATTTGGTAAGTACGTTCCTTCCTTTTCATAGAGTAAAGAATGAATTTTTGGGAAAATAGTCCCCCATTAGGCGTTGCGGAGGCTTAAGGGGCGTTATAAATAAATGCTTCCGTTTTAAATTTTGACGAACAGACTTGAAATTTGGTAGCAGATTATTTTTTTCATGAAGTAGAGATTCGCTACAAAATGCGATAAGATAAAGGGGTGTTATAGATAAATACTTCCATTTTTCAACTATCAGACGTACAGACTTTAAATTGTGTAAGCAGGTTCCTTTTATGAATTAGAGATCCATCCGCTACAAAATCGGATTTACGAAAATCAACCCCCCAAAAGCATTGCACGGTCTTAAGGCGCGTTATAGATAAACACTCCCGTATTTGAATTATTAGACCAACTTTTTTTTAAGAATTGGTAGGCATGTTCCTTTCATGGAATAGAGTTCTTTTAAGAACGGGCTTTGCGAAAATCGGACCCAAAGAGGGGTTGTGAGGAGTTAAGGGGAGTTTTTTTAAAAAATAATTCCTCTTTTTTAATCCTTAGGCCTACATACTTGAAATTTGTTACGAAAGTTTCTTTTGTTGAATATCGATCCACTAAGATTGTATTTTACGCAAATATCTCCTATGGGAGAGCGAGGAGTTATTGTACGATGGAATGTGAAGTATTAAAAAAATGCTCACTATTTCGAACTGCTAGATCTACAATAAGGAAGTTTGGTATGCATGAGTATGCATGTTTTTTTTTTTGAAATTTGAAATTCCCTAAAACTGTATCTAATGGAATTCGAGTCTCAAAGGATTTATAAAATTTTTCCGTCCTTTAATTAGAGTAAGATTTGAAACTTACAAAATATGCTTATTTTGTTGAGTAGAGATCCGCCAAAAAATGGGTTTTTGGCAATCCATTTTGGAGGTGGAGGTTGCAAGTGTGCGTAAAAGATAACTTTACTTCAATTTTAGAATCCATTATTTAGAGTTCCTGTCCTTTTTTAAATCGTGAGATGAAAGTTATAATAACTTTTTTCTGAATAATCGAACGCTTGATGCTAGAACTTAATCAATAGTTTATATATATAAATACAACATTATAAAATACCCACGTTATGGGGGTGGGTAATAATATATATATATATATATATATATATATATATATATAATCAAAGTATAAATTAAAAATGATTAGAAATATGAAGTTGGATAAGACGGTATTTGATAAATTTATCTCTCTCTCTCTCTCAGCACACGTTTAATAAATTATTTTTTTTTTAGATTTCTAGTTTTTTTACACATATTTCAACATAATCCATCTACAGTTAGGGAGCACTTTTTTTCAAAAAAGGAAAGGAAAAAAACCGAGAAAAAAACTTTTTTTTTACTTTAGAAAACACATTTTGAAGCCTTGTTTTGTCAAAAAATAAATGATCAATGAATATTTTATTTGAATTTTGGGACTTTGATCCACATTGTAGATTACAGCTGAACATTCCAATCTTTTACACGCGAACCGACTTTCATTGCCTTTCTTTTCGCATATCTATCCCGAAAAAAGATGTTTTATCAGTAAAAATATTTTATTCGTTTTAAACAGAAATAATAAAAATAGTAGAATTTATTTAAAAAAAATATTGAATTTTTTTTTGTTTTACACATTTGGAAGCAAAGCGGTACTCATAGCCTAAAATTGCAATTATTATACATATAACATGACCCTTAATTTTTTTTCTTTTTCCTTTGCGATCTTTTTTAGCACAATACAGCACAGTATCTTAAGGGGGCATACTTTTTCGTATTGGTGGAGTAAAATTGGAATAATGACGTTCAGTTTATTGTCGAATTTCAGAAGATTATGATCTGACTTTCTTATATTTGTATCACATAGATAGTTTTGTAGAAATATTTCGATTAAGTTGCTTCCGAAATCTAAGATTTTCCTTACCTCCATTTTTGTACAAAACATACTTTCCGAATGCTGATGCCTAAAAAAATCGCAAAATATAAGAAACAAGGGTTTTACCTAAATTTATAGGAAATCTCGATGATATATCGAACTGAGGCGCACCAATGAAGACGACGCTTGCTTAGATTCGAGTGGGAAATTTACAACAGTATAATTCTGGCACCACACTAATTATCTCGAGTAGGCACAGTTTGGCCCATTTAGAGCCTTCGAATTACCTTCACTGCATACATTAAGAGGTTCAAAAATAGAATTATTCATATTAATTTAAATGTATATACAAAGCTGTAAGCAGATCTGGAGCAATATAAAAATTTACTTTAAAAACACTAATAGAAAAAATAAACCATAATCAGAAGTAATAAATAAACTTTTTCAACTACAGAGTTTTCCAATGACAAGAAAATGTCATTCTAAATTATCTTTAATCTTATAGCAGTTCTCAAACTTGCGATATTTGCTACCCAATTTTCGTTCATAAATTTCATCGCGTCCCCTTTATACAATAACATTGTATTGAATGCGATAATAATTCATTTCGACGCTAAAGCTTTAAAACGACTTTAATTATGAACAGCACAAATTATGAAGATAAGAATTAAAAGTTTTGTATAAAACAATTTCATTGGGTCTAGGAATTATTAAACTTGTTATTAATTTAGTATTGATGAATCAATAATCAAATACATTGTGCGGTACTGATACATTCATATCAGTGTAAATATGTATTTTATTTATATGTCTTGAATAAACCCTTATTAGCACACAAGCTTTATGAAATTTGACATGGATCACTGATTCCTTCTTTCCGATATTTGTTTTAAGAAAATTATAAATAAATTATACTAACATTTCATGTATTTATAAACATTTTAAGTGGAATCTAATTTGAATTTTTTCAAAAAAGTGAATAATGTCGAAGTCTTTGTAAATTTGCGAATTAATTTTTAATAAAATATTTAGAGAAAACTCTTTAGGGAAACTTTTTTTTATCAAACATTTGATAATTTTGCTCTTCAAATCTTTCCTAGAATCAAGACATGTAGATCATTTTAAAATATTTAGAATTATTCATAGCAATGAAAACTTATTTCCTAGTCAGATACTTTCGAATTAATAAATAACAATATTTTAGAATTATTTAAACAGGTCAGTATTCTGACTTATTATATTAGCTGAACGGAAACTCTTAACTATACTGAAAATTATAATTAACAATTGGTAATGCTTATTAGTAATTAACTTTCGCTGTAAGTATTAGTAACTAACTATTAGTGATAAATCAATAGATTTTCAGTTGAAATTTCGCGGAATGCATGCCTATTTGTATAAGAACTTTGAAAATCATAGTCTGTTAGTTAATAAATTAGCTATAAAAAGGTAGAAATATGCAGGTACAAAATATATTTATACCATATATATATTTCCTAATAAAAGCATCTTTTTTATTTAAAAAGGATAATTTAATCTATTCAGCTTAGGATTTCTTTAAATAGATAATTTTTAGTAAAATAAATTGGATATTTGTACCATAAACAGTTTTCAATAATATTATTATAATTTTTAGTTTTTTGAAAAGATATGTGAAACTAGAAATTTCGCTCTCTCTCTGCTACATAATATGCAATTTATTATAGTTCTTCAGAAAATAAATAAATGTATATTACTATTACAATATGGTACTTGAATAATTATGTGCTTTCATGTGATAAAATCATGTTTTATGTGATGAATATTTACAAATATTATGTTGTCAATTAATTTTATTTGAATGTCTGTGAGATTAATTTGATTAGCCTCTTTTCTTCTGTATGAATCAAGATAAAATTTATTTTGGGTTTTATTTACACAATAAAATAATTTAATAAAATTATTGTAATGAATATATTAACTACTTTGGCCGTAGCGACAGTTTGCATGTATATAAAATGAAACCGATATTTGATAGTTAACTAACAAAGAAAAATTCACCACATTATATTTATTTCCATTCATTTCGAAAGCAATTGTAAATTTTCGATAATAAAACAGTTGACGAGGATAAAATGCAAACACTAACTAAACATTTCGTGAACAATCGATTGATAAAGTGACTGGGAATCCTCGGTTAAATTGGATTAATAAAACTCACAGACTTCCGAATTATTTTACAACAGCTCAATTCAACCCACGCAGTTTTGTAATTCTATCTTTCCTTTTTGAACTTTAGATTCAGGAGCTTAACAAAACTGAGTAGGTTTTTGAGGAATTTTGTGAGACTAATTTAATTTGTGTTAAAACTATTTAATTGTATTGAAAATATTAAATTTATTCTTAATGCAACGAATTGCTAAAAATTTAGTTTCTACATAAATATAACATGTCGGAAGGATAAAAGAAAGCAAATATAGAAGTGATAGGGTTTTTTTTTCTCTTGCAAGAAACTGTAAATTAATGCGATCAATCTTTTTTTTATATATATAGTCATATTTATTTTTTTAATTTTTTTCTCAAAAATTTATAATCAATTACTATTTTTTGAAGGGTTATTTATATTTAAGAATCGATATTTTAAACTCTATGTCTATATAAAATATAAATAATTAAAGTATCACATACGTTTAAAAGTAAGATATTTTTTAACATAATGTTACTCGACCATTACAGGCAATTTTGTAATTTATTGCAAAACAATTTTTATCAGTTCAGTAAAAATTTCAAAAATGGCTCCATTTAAATTATTTTGGTCCCTATGAAATCAGGGGTTCGGGCTTAAAGTCCAAAAGTTATGGCTTATTAATTACCCATTAGAATGTAATAAAGTGTTCATCCGTTGATTGGAAACCCTTCCGAGTTTTTTTGGGTCTAGTCCGATCGGCCGCATGTACGCGCATTATTCAGCAATTGCAGACAATAAACTTGTAACACTGACTCCATTAGTAAAGATGTCGACGCTACAGAAAAAGGTGCAGTGCGTACTTTGATTAACGGAATTTAAATAAGCCACGCGTGTACAACGCCGTGTTCGAACAGAATGGAATGTCGTTACTGGATTGCCTAATAGACTTAACATGACTCCTACAAATGTATCACATACTCCATCAACAGCGTCTTCTATCAGGAAAACTTAAGAATTCCTGGTATTTCTCAAAATTGCAAGGAAAATTGTTTTCTGTTTTCCCCTTAATATTGCGATTCTGTCACATGTATATACATATTTATATTAATTGTAATTATTTAGTAAAAAGTAACTAAAATAAAACGTTTCTTTGTTGACCTAAGTAGGGATTAACTCAATTGTTTTTATATTGCTTGTGTATATAGTTAAACCAGGGGTGGGCAACCTATGGCACGCGTGCCACATACGACACGCAGTATAATTCTCAGTGGCACTTTGCACAACTCTACAAATTAGTTAATTTTTGAATGGATGGAAGTTGATGAATTTGTAATGGTCCTTATTTGACCAACATCTTCAGAATTATGGACATTTACGGAGTTAAAAAAATCAGAAAGATAACTCTAAAGATAAATTTACAGCTATTTTGTTAATTATTGAATGCTATTTCTGGAGAGATTTAATTATTTGAAGAGAGAAAATTGTACTCTTTCTGCTTTTTTCGTTCTACAATTCAAAGTAAAAATTCTTTCCTCATATGAAAAACATTTCGAGTCCGCAAAGAAATTGTTTAACAACTGAATGCTTAGAATCGTGTCAAAGTGAAAATCACAAATTATATCCCTGATTTTGCGCTATGAAAGTAGAGCGGTCCAAGCACTAGGTTCGTACATTAAAATTTTTGTTTATCTTTTTGTTGAAAAGTAATGAAGAAAAATACTTATATTTTACGTTGTATATTTCTTACTTTTATATAAATATGTTTAAAAATACGTAATATATGTACAATTTTATTATTTTTGTTGAATAAATAGTTATATTAAATGTGCTTTATTTTTATGTTAAGAAATATCGTTAAATAATGCAAAATTAACAGTTATAAAAAACTATAAATATCAAAATCATTGGCCTGTGCTTTCTAATTCTGCAATTATTACCACAGGAACTGAATTCTTTAGAAAATGTACTACTGTGCAGCATGCTGAATCATATTGGTACATAGTTATGGCACGCTAACGCTAAAAAGTAGCCGACTCCTAGTTAAACGATAATAATATGCTTTTTTCAACACCCCACCCTCATTTTTTAGAGAAATTTAAAGACAATACATACAAAACTAAAATCTCACCTATATATACTAAGACAACAATAAAATAAATACTGCCCAATAAATACACATAGTTCTCCAAAAATACTTAATATCCTTTGCATCATAAATGATACATCCAGAACACTTTGTATTTCCAGTTATATATTTACTCATTCACTTGCCGAAGTCATGAAAAATTTATACCTTATAATCAGGTTAAGAATCCATCTCACTAACTCTGAATGTTTAATACTTCATTTAGAATTCCGAGCCTTTGAGATTCCAGAATATCTCTCAAGTTAATTGAGTCTTTAATTCAATGCATCCAACTGCTAGCTTCCTGTATTTGTTAAGGCTCGTGGTAGGCATTTTCAACGTTCTTTTTTTCGTTTTCCTATGCAAAGGAAGATTGACTTAAAGAAGCTAATTCAGAAAGAATCAATGTTGTTTTTCCAACAGAGATTCTGTTTCTGGTTTTTCGTTGAGAGCATAAATATTGCAGGTTTGATTAGTTTAGTTATGTGCTAGTGTGGTACAAAATGTATTTTGTTTGAGAAATGTTAGATGTAATGTTAGATGTAAATGTTAGATGTTCCATGCCATTTTTCGATTCGTATAATTCTGCAATAAATTATTATCAATGTAATTCTTTTCTTGAATATATTTGTTATCTATTTTGAAACCTTATAGGATGACATTTTAAGTTAAAAAAATACACTTTTATTAGGAGATCATTAATTTTTTTTATTCTCACATTTAATAATGCTTAATTAAAAAAGAGTAAGTAAATTGTACAATGTGTAATGGGTCTATCCGCGAGCCTGTCACTAATCCTTTTGGTGTATATTTATTTATTTCTAACTGTTGTTATATTGAAAACGTTATCCTGAAGAAGTCTCGGCTTATGCGAATGAAAGGTTCTATTTAAGCACTAACTTTTAAGTACGCGAAGTTAGTGTAGAGTAGTTGAGAGCTAGTCGAGCGGTAGTCGATGAGTAATTTCTGAATGTTCAAAGATTGCTAATTGACGATTTAGTAAGTAAGATAATAATAACGACCGAAGGTCATACAACTAAGAACGGAATTACATTAAATTAGGTCTTAGATGTCTAAAATATACAAAAAGTAAGTGAATTAAATTATACTCAAATAATAGGTATCCTTTTTGCCGTGTAATTGCTCCTATACTTAGTAGCAGTCTGCATTTTCTACCATGGGTTGTTAATTTAAGTGAGAAAACAATAAATTAGAATTTGTATTGATGATGGCTGATCTTTCTTCTACCTCCCCCCCCCAAACACCAATAAACGCATCGCATTTATTACAGGTGTTCCAAAAATAACGATTCATTTTCATGAAAACACTAATGTGTTGATTTCTTTCACTTGAGTTTGAAGAATGCTCTCCTAAGAAGGAAAAAGAACCATAGTTTCCTGAAACTGAGTGGTAAAACATATGAAGAGGCGTGTCAGCTGTACCATCTAAAATTCAAAAGACAGCCACCAACAAGGACCAGAATTACGCTACCTGTGAGCACATTCAGATGAATTGGTAGCGTGGTGCACGCAAAATAGCCTGGGCAACCATTAACATCTGAAGATACCATCAAGAGACTTTACCTGAGTTTGTTCACATGTAACCTGATATTGGCCTTTGTTGGTGGCTGTTTTCTACCCAGTTTCGACTCATAGCTTTCTTCAAACACCTGAAGCACACATTTTTTTCATATGTGTTACTACTTTGCGTTGATAAGTAGTCGTGTTGTTAATTAGCTATTACCCACCTACTTTTTGATTGGTATTTCGTGCATTGTATGACTTATTTTGAAGTTCCTGAAATCTAAGTCATAGCATTAAGCAACCAAAGGTATTCTTATAGATTCTTACAACCTTCATATTTTGATTTAAAAAAGAAAAGGACTTGTAAATTAACCCAGCTAGTGTATTTATTTTGTAAGCCATTGTAACTTTCCTCCTCTAGAAGTCGATAAACTCCAGACAGGTTCTTAGCGAATTCTCTACTCAACGAAAGAAAGAATCTTTCAAAAGTTTAAGTTTGTATGTCTAATAAATCTAGAGATCTCATGATGAGGGAGTAAGCGAGTCTCTTTTCTCATATATTAGCTTTTTTAAAAAAAAGAGATTTGTGCGTTCAAACCAATTTGATCAAAGTCCATCATTTATGAATAAAAATAAATGATTAAATTATATTTAAGTGGGATCCCAAGCTCTGTGGGGTAAAGGTGACATGATGTTGAGAATTTAGGAGAGCAAGGGGACATATCAGGGAGGTTAAGTGGTCATGATTCTAAATTACGAGTTTTGTCGCCAATAATTCTTATGAAACTATAGAATAACGTTAATTAAAACTAGATAAAGCATAGAAAATTATACCTAAACATGACTGTCTGACAGCATGATAAATAAAATATATTTACATAGAACTTCTTGGAAGTTATAAAACTTAAATACAAGTTTAACTGCCATCGGCGTCATTTGCATTTTATTCATATATATAATTATGAGATTTTTCAGTAATATATTACCATGCTGTCGATTTCATTAAATTAAATTCAATTTAATTATGAGTGATTTTTTTGTAGAAAACAAAAATGTTAATGAAAACTGACCAAAATTTACAACATGTATTATTTCTTTCTATTTTTGACGTATTTCAAATGCATGCTCTAATTTGAGTTTTATACAGATTATTTGCTCTGTGCTTTATTATGTGTGCTTTATTTTTAAACACGCTGTAAGTGGTTAACTCGGTTTTAAGGTTCCAAATTGCATGATTTAAACTGTTTCCATGGGGATCTACTTAAATTTTAGGAAAACTTTAAAATACTCTCACTGCCCCCAAAAATTTACTTACCGAGAAAGATCAGTATAAATACACTCATGTCCATAAATTAAGGATAATTCAGAATCACACAGAAATTGAAATCTAAAATAAAAATTTCACCTGTAGAATTATCACACACATCTTGAAGAAGAATATGCAAATTACAGGAAACCACCAGATGGCATGGATAGTACATCACAATGACGAGAGTGTAAGAGAGGGGTATATAAGGAATGGTGGCAAAGGAATAAAATTGTTCACAAGCACTTTAAAAGCCTTTCAGTGCAATAACCACATAGTTATGGCTCAAAGGAAGCATTTGGCTGATTTTCTACCTGATAGAATTATTGAACGACTGGAATGTGGACGTACCTGGCTGGAAGTATCCGAGGAATTTGGAATCAAACAGAGTGTCATCTCCAGTCTTTGGCAACGATTCCAAGATGATGGTAATATGAGTAGATGTTACAGCATAGGTCGCCCCTGAGTTACAACGCCGAATGAGAACTGGTATTTGGCAGTCACTGCCAAAAGAAAGAGACGGAGCACAGCATCAGAACTGTTTTGTCAGCTCTCTTCAGCTATCGGTACGACAGTTTCAAAGCAGACCGTGTACAGACGCTTAGGGCACATTGGTCTATGTGGTCGTAGGCTTGTCAGATGTGTATCACTTACCGCAACTCACTGTCGCCTGCGATTAACCTGGAGTAGAGAGCATGGATTGTGGGCACTACAACAGTGGTCTTGTGTTATGTTTTCCGACGAGTCCAGGTTTAGTTTGCAGTCTGATTCTCGCCGGACTTTAATATGGAGAGCGCCAGGTTCCCGTTACCACCAAGAGAACACCACTGAACGACACCGTTACGGTGTTGCAGGATGGCTCGTTTGGGGAGGAATTATTCTTGTTTCCAGAACTGACCAGCATGGTCAGAGTGTAACGATGACAGGCCATATCTATCGGGATGTCGTTCTGGAACAACATGTATATTTGTTTCGGGCCGCCATGGGTGCTGGATTTCTTTTTATGGATGACAACGTCCGTCCTCACCGTGCAAACATTGTAGACGAATGCCTTCAATAGGAGGATATCACCCGTACGGATTGGCTAGCATACTCACCGGACTTGAATCCAATAGAGCATGTGTGGGATATGCGTGGCCGACGAACTGCAGCCCGTCAACCCCCTCCCACCTGTCTACCGGAAATTCGGAGGGCATTTCTTGATGAGTGGTGTAATATTCCCCAAGATCAGATTGATAATTTGATACTCAGCATGCCTAGGCGTTCGTTGTAAGTCCTGTATTGCATCGTCCGGGAGACCTACTCCGTATTAACCATCATACTAACCATGTTATACAGTTTTTTGTAAATAGGTTCTTTTTTGAAATTTGCTCCAGGGAGTAAAAATCGCAATTTTTATTAATTATGTCAAACATATAGCATCTTTTTTCCTCTTTACCTTTTGTTTAATAAATAGACTTTATAAATAAGTCAAATTTGTTTTGCTTCTATCTTATTCTTTGCCTGAATTTCATTATCCTTAATTTATGGACATAAGTGTAATACGAAGTCTTACATACATAAATGCATCGTTGAAATAAGTTAGAACAAAATCAATATAAAATCATCATTTATTGCTAAAAAATAATTTACAAATGAATGGAGTTCTTAGAATGCTGTTGGGGCACCTATAGCATCTATGCATGATGTTAAATGGTCGGGTATAGAGGTACTTAAGTTCCGTATGTTGTCATGTGACATCTCGTACCACTGTTGTTCGACCAAACTCATTGGATGTCCAACTTGCCGTGCTAAATGATCCCAGATATACTTGATTGGTAATAAATCTTCAGATCGAGAAGGCCAGGCATTCCTGTAAAATCCTTTATGTGAGGGTGAGCATTGTCCTGTTAAAAATGGCTCCTGGGAGACCTGTAACGTATGCCAACATATGTTCCTGTTACAAACTATGGTATGTATGGAACGAAGAGGTACGTCACGAACGCACCTCTGGGCTGTCACAGAGCCGTGGATCAGTATTAAGAGGGACTTGTGTTTTATGCGATGACATCCCATACTATCACACCAGCTTTTGGAGCGGTGTGCGTCTGTACAGAGAAGGTAGGATTGAGACATTTGTGAGAACCCCCTGGGTTCCACCCTGGACACCAAAATTGAATTGAGACAAAGAATTACCAGACGACATTTTTTCAATAACAAATAATATTTATTCACTTGAATCAATTATCAACCTTCTAAATACAAAGATGAATCAATATGTCTACGTCAATGGTATTAAACTTTACTATTAAATTAAATCACGAAATATGATACTAATCAACTATTAAACTCAATATCAAACGGGGTTGCCGGAATAGGAGCACCGAGAGATTTAAGCAAATTGAATAACTAACAATCATTCACTTTCCACTAACTCTATTTTTTATTTACTCTTATTATCCAATAAATGAAGTTTAAACATCACCTAACTTTTACTTCTTCCCTCCTTTCCAGTCGGCTGAACTTTCCGAATGTAGATCGCTGTCTGATAATCAGCTATAAACTAATCACACAATCAACTTGAATCTTCTTAGCGCTCCGTCTATGTATCTCTTGGCTCAATAGCCTTCTCCGCTAACCTACAACACTCTCCTTATATACTTTGATTCATTTGCATATCCCGTTTCCTCCTTTTAGAGCTGGTTGGAAATATACACGAATTTACAATACTCAAAGACACCCAAGAGTATTAGTGATAAACTGTCGTATAGATTCGTCACACATTTACCACTGGGCTTCCACACTGCACGTGATTGTCTTCACTGCCCAAATTGAATCAGAATTTGTCGCAGAAGACAACCTGATTGCATTATGTTGTAGTTCAATCTCTTCGAGCGTGATACCACTCCAAACGAAGGGAACAGTTAGTAGTTATCAATGGCAGTACTCGTAATTGGACCGCGAAATCAACGTTCCTTATGCCACGCTCTTAGCGATGGTACAGAGGCCTGTAGTGAAGGTGCTGCTTGAGTATGGATCGCGTACAATGATACAATTGATGCTATGAGTGCGTGTTACGCAATGTTGCAGTCCTTTCAACCATTGCTGTGTTTAAGGTCTCTTGAGCTTGCTCGTCTTGCAACAGACCTCTCTTGTTCACTAGTCTCAATACCTCCTCCAGTGAAGTAAAAACTGCCTAAGTGGTGAGCTACTTGCCGAGCTGACCAACCTGTTTCCATCATACTCTATGATTTTTTCCCTCCCGAACTCTGACAGCTACTCGTACTGTTTCCGATAGCGGTGTTATGGCGTCTCTAGTTAAAAAGCGTTCCTCTTCAGAAGATTAAAAGCACACAAGCAAGTTCTAATTACTTGTTTTATAATTCAAGAAGAATTGATTTCAACGCGTTCTAGAGGCATTACGCAATGCGCAATCACGGTAAAATCCTAGTCTGACACACTGCTCTTTTTGGCGCCATTTTGTTTCGCCAAATGGCGCCAAAAAGCCATGTTTCAAAAAATGACGCCATGGACGAAAACGAAGAAAAATTGGGGGTTGCCGGTCTTAGCTGGTGATCAAAAACCCTAAGAAAACGGGGTTTCCTTAATGGCGTCAGGTACGGAAATGAAGGAAAAGGGGGGGACGGTCTCAGCTCCTCTTCAAAAATCCTAAAGAACGGGGTTTCCCTAATGGCGTCAAGGACGCTGAAAACCCTTGTATTCACACAAAAGCATAAAATAAAGAAAAGGTCAAAAAGAGCATTTTTACGAGATAAAGGCAGTAAAATAAAGGAAAAAAAAGCATTTTAAAAATTGTAAAAAATCACTTACGTCACTTTTTTTGGTCATCCGATTCATGTGGAGGATACACACGTGCAATTGCTTTGAGATAATCCTGGAAGTTTGCGTCGATCATTTTGTGTTCGTTTGATCGACGCCACATATACTCTGCAAGGTATGAGTCAAATTGACCCTCCACATGGGCCGTGTGACCTTTCAAACTTCTTTTGATGGCTGACTACGTTCCTTCGATTGCATTAGTGTGTGCACCGGTCTCGGGATCCTTAAAAGTCAGACTGTGGTTGACTGTGAGATGTCTGTATCCCTCATCCGACAGACATTTGTAAGCCCCTTTTCCTTCTCCTCCAAGTTTCGCGCTCTCATTTACACATGCAACCATACAAATCTCACGGCAAAACATATACCAATCCACCACTGTGTTTTTGTTTATTTTTAAATCATTCACTACAAACTCATTCATACTCTTGCCAAACCAATACCTGGTTAATCGCAAGATCACACAAATACTCAATCTACTATCACTAAACCACGTACCTTTCCTTACACTCCGGCAAACAAAGTGGGGATTCTCTTTCGACTGTACTCGACAACGCCATTCAAAACCATCAATCGTACCCTTTCGTTCAACCAAACGCATATCCTTTTTACACTTCGGACACTCATATCTGGAGGGAATTAATCCTTCTTTCATGACCCAATCTAAAACAGCCTTATTCCCTTGTTTTCCAAGCAAAAGAAAAAATCCTGTGGTTGCCTCGCTTTCAAGGAATTTTCTTTCACACGCCATTCTAACAACCGGTGCAAAATCAAGCCAAAAATCGGAACACGTGGGGTTGAAAGTATGAGCAGGGTCGAACTCGACGTGTTGCAGCAGGGTCAAGGGCGAAAATGAACGATGTCCACTTTACACCCGATTTTTTTGCTTGACCGGTTTTAGGGTTACCATATTTTAGCCACTGGACTAGACAATCCGGAAGGGTTGCCATATTGTTAACTTTATCGCCAAAAATTTTGGCGCCAAATTTTTTGTCGTTAAGCAGTGTGCTTGTCTAGGATCCACCCCGCAATCACGCTGGGTTTCTAACTATTTACATATCTACATGACACATACCTTCATGCTAATTTTCGTAACAATCCCACTCTTACTTTTTGGTGCAAAAATTTAATATCAATGAGTGAGTGAATTTTGTATTGTATGGAATATCAGTTTTACTTTAAATTTTAAAGTAGGATTTGAAATCTTATACAGTTTGACTCTACAACTAATTGTTCCTGTTATAAATAATGTAAATTAAAATTTAACTTTTTGTAAAAAATTTTAAAAAAATTAAATTACAACTATAAGTACAACTTACATTTCCTATCAAATGAACATATTTCATTCTACACTATGTTTTAATTATTTTGTATTGAACAGTGTATAACATAAGGCTGGAAAATATTGTCATCTGTATAGCAACATTCTGCACTTCCACACCACAGGTATGGGGTTCAAACTCCGGGATGGGCAAGATTGACACAGCCATTCATCTCTTCAGTGAATCCATAAATGAGTACTAAGCTTTCTTGGGAACTAAACACTTGGGGTTTCTCGTCAGACTGACCATAGGATCAACCGGAACATATGCTCATGGACCTCGGCGCCCAAGGTCACGAATACTGAGGCCTTGGCCTCTATGGGATATTGCGCTACTGAGTTTAGTTTAGTTTCTGATAACATTAACATTTTCAGCAATTTAGTAGTGTTATTGTGGGTATTTTGATAAGGTAGAAGCCTTTAAATTAAATAATTTTAATTTGATTTTGATCTCCAAAGCATCCTCTAATAAAAACATTTCCTTTCATCTGGTATATTGCAATTTATTTCACGATACTAAATTTATTCGACGAACAAGTTAGCAAGAGATTTATATTCTTACTCTATAAACAGTGCACATTCTTAGAGCAAAAATAACAGAGTCTCTGATTTTTTGTTTTTGTGTATATTATTATTATTCCTAAACAAAATACATAAAATTCATCAACAAAATATATTAAAATAAGCAACAGAATGCCTGTTTCATCGCTAACAGAATAATCAAGCCGTGAATTAAGTACACAAGTAAAAGATCTGCGTTACTTTTTCCAAAGCACAATTTTTAATCCGATTAAGAATTCTTCCCGTCCTAATAATCTAATATTCTTGCACAAATCAAGATCATCTTTCCATTACGTTAGAATCACGTCTTAATTTGATTAAGGTACAACGAAGTTGCATTAGGCCAAGTTTAGTTCAATAAGGTTAAACTAAGTGACTACAACTTAATAAATGATTTTTTCAGATTTCAGTAAACATATCTCACACTATGTATTTTTAGAAGAAAATATTAACACAGCCATGCTCTCTAATTTGAAAAGATAAAATATAATTTTTCCATTTCTGTATAACCGATAAGAAAATGTAATGAAAAGACAAAAAAAAATACGCTATAATCATATTAGAATGAAATAAAGATATACGAAAAGTCCTCTTAATCCTTAATTAATGTTTAACTATGTTGCCAATCTGGTAACGTTATTGCAGAATTATTCTTTTCTTACTTATTTGAACTCTATTAATTCTTAGTGTGTATAAAAACTACATATTTCAAGATTCTTTACCATGCTGTGATCAAGATATTAATCATAGAGAAGTATATTGATGAAAAAATTGGAGGACACTTAATTTATGGGATAAAGCTCTAGATTTGAGTTAAGTTGAAGTTTTGGGCAATACTCTCTCTTTGTTCTCAAGTAGAATATTAAATTAATAAGAACATGTAAAAAGATATATGTTAATCAATTTAAAAATACTAATTTTGTCATCATCCATGGTTATTATTTTGGGTGTAATAATTATATAGATTGTGATATATATACATATGTAACATAACAAATAATATTTAATAAATTTTACGTTCCACGCCACATGATCGATCCTAAATAATAAAAAAAATACACATTTCAGAACACATTACATCAACTTAAGAAAAAGAAAAGCAATTCCTTACGAACAGTGTGGGCAATCTTACTCGAACATCCATTAGGGAAAAAACAACGTCCTGATAAATTTGTCTTGTCATAATTCCGATTTGAACATACAGATCTTTCTGGAACTCAGCATAATTCCCACCAAACAAGCAATCCATTGATGTACCATCGGGAAAGTGCCGTTCAATGACGTTCTTTTGGTAGTAATGGGTACCAGGCGTTCTTCGTATGAAGGTCCGACATGAATCAGACTGTAAACTAAACCTGAACTCGTCGAAAAACATTGAACAAGCTCAAATTGACGATGGCCACATCACATGTTCTCTACTCCGTGTATATTGAGTTGTCATAAATGGAAGACATCTGACAGACCTGTGACTATGTATAGACCAGTGTTACTCAACCTGTGGCCCGGTGGCTTTTTCTCAGTGGCCCGACCATGGCCCCTTGCAGTAAGAAATTCAATTATTTAAGAACAACGTGTTAAAAATTTAGAGGAAAATTCTATCAATGAAGCAGTCAAATCTATCAATTTTGCTATCAATTAGCTTTTTTTGATAATAAAATGTAAACAAGTAATGCTTGGTCATCGATGGAAGAAAATCGAAACTACCCCGTAACTCAGTAAAAAATGCATAAAAGTAAATATTTGTTGTGTGTGTTTGATTGAAGGGATAATAAGGTATTAAAATAAAAACCGAAAATTAGAGAGTTTTAATGTTTTGGTCGATTTTGTTTTGTTGAATGCAGCTTTGGTCTTATAATGTTTCTCCATTATACTCATGACGTGGCCCTCGTGAAATAACTGTCATATGTATGTGGCCCGGCGGGGAAAGAGCTTGAGTATCCCTGATATAGACCAATATGTCCCAAACGTCTGTACATGGTTTGCTTTGAAACTGTAGTTACCACTGTTTTGAGACAGCTGACAAGACAGGTAGAATGCGGCTCCCCCTATTGATTCCCTTTTCAGTTTGTGAAGCCTCCGCCCGTGGGGACACACGTTCTACATTATCTACGCGACCTGTTTCTGTGGGGAAAAGAACGAAGAACCACTCAAATCATTCTTACTAAAATCTGTTTATTAAGATCTTAGTTTAAACACAATATACAATAATAATAATCTAAGGAGGATGATCCAGAATGAGAAGACACAACACGCATTACAAAATAATCGCGCAATTGATCTCTGAATCTAACTTTGTAGATTAATTCCTATCTCACTAATATACGCACTTTCCTTATAACCTATATAAATTGGTTTACCACTTAGTTCTAGGTAAACAGCTACGGTCCTTTTCACTTCTGTCGTGGCTTTAATCCGATTTGTTCCTTTTATTCTTGGACCCACTTTTGGTTCGTCTGTACTGGCATGGCTAGGCTAGGCTAATTCCCGGACTTAGGATTCTTCTAAACTTTATCTCAATTCCCTTTACAGCCGGATGGACATTACGACGATCGCGATCGACCAGTGGACCGTCAAGACTATTTGGGGTGACCGTCTGAAGATTAGCAGTTAGTAATTATATACGGAAATATTAAAGATTGGCTGATAGTACACCGACTAAGTCTTTTAGACTGGAGGTATAATTACGAGAACTAATTTTAAATGAAAATGTTTTATTTTTTAATATATTTTGAATTTGATTATAACTGCATCATTAGATCTTATTATAATTGTGGCTATCATTATTATGTTTGTGTATCTTGCTTTTTGCATTAAACGCGGTTTCAAACAAGTGAGTTTTTTTTTACTTTATTTACGTAGGTAAGTACATATTCCGTATTTATTATTAAGTTAAAAAAATATTGTTTACATTTTCCATATCTCACCCCACCTACGGGACTGGGAAGTGGGAGCACTTGTAAATTTTCCAAAGGAGGAAGCGGCGCGGTGGGGTGATCTAGGGTCGAATGTCTACCAATCTTATATCCTACCCCAATATGCAAGCATTTTTTTTCATTTTGTAGATTGTCAGGAACAAAGAACAGTAAGAAACAAATTATTTAATAAGTAACTAGCATTAGTTAATAAAAAATATTAATAACAAATACTTAATTAAGTTTTACGTACTATATACATGGGAATATAATCGATTGGGGAAAGAAACTGTAGAAGAAGGTCCGCTCCCGTCAAGCCATTCCCCCCTTGTGTGTGCCATAGATACTTAGTGAACCACAACACCTTGAAAAAATTAAAAGTATCCCACACTCTGGAAAAGTCTACCCACCCCTGCTTTACAGCTACCTCTCTACTTAGCGACTTCCCTTCCCACTTAGCAATCACTTCTGCACATAGACATAGACCTCACGTAAATGCTAACTTCCAATATATATATGATTCCTAATTTACATAACCACGTTCTTCTTCTCGAGTTGGTTGAAAAGAATTGCCATTCTGGCCCAAGAGGACAGCAGATGAAATCGTGATGAAAGCCCCTTCATAAGTTATTGTCTAATACCGGTCATTGTTCAGTGTTGCAACTCGGGAGCGTTCTATACTGTAACATCCACTGATATTTCCGTAATCTTGGAATCGTCGCCAAAGCCTAGAGGTGACACTTTGGACAATCCTCGGATCTAATCTCGGAGATCCTCGGTTACTTCAACCTGAGTATGCCCACATTCCAGGTGACTGATAATTCTACCACGTAAACTATCATTTTAGCGCATCCTCTGTGGGTCGTAATTATTCATTTATGTCACTCAGCGGCTTACAAAACGCTTGTGAACAATTTTACTTATTTGTCGCCGATCTTTATTTACCTCTCTCTTCATTGTGACACATAATCAGCGTCATCGGTGGCTTCCTGTTATTTGCATATTACAGTTTGCAAATCCTGTTATTTGCATGTGTGGGATAATTTCACAGGTAAAATTTTTACTCAAGAGTTCGATTTCCATGTGAAACTGAATTATCTTTAATTAATAGACACGAGTGTAAAATATTCGGTCCTAGAATTACTTACGGATTTTAGGAATAGTGTTTTTGTTATGTGTTTCTATTTTTAACTTTTCATTGTGTTCTGAGCTTACAAACTGAAATTAATGAGTAAAAAATAAGAGATACAGTTACAAATCCCATTTTAGTGCCAAAAAAAATATTGACACCCTGTCTTGGACATATCTATCGATTTGTTTGGAATAATATTAATAAAACAAACTTCTGTTCGATTTCTAGTCTACATAGTAAACAAATGGCACTATTTTGCGTGCTAAATTCTACATAGTTAGATACATTCACAATTGTATTCCTATTATTCAATCTTTAAGAGCTTATAGTATAATAAGCATGTATTCCATGCAATCTCGTATCTTATTTTAAAAATTATTTAAAAGCCTATTTTTATCTTGATTTAAATTTTAGTCTAAAAATAGTTTTGAGAATGACAAATAATTGCCAAATGTTTGTGTATTTTTGTTACTTATAGTTATTTATAGTGCAATAAGTTTGTATTTTTGCTCTTTGTGGAAAATATCTTTGTTGTAAACATATTCGTACAATATTATATTAATCAATGTGTACTTAACCACATCTTTTTTTTTATTATAAAGCAATTCTAACATTAAACAATTATATTCTTTGAAACACGCACTAGTTCATACGCTTCATGCTATAACCACAGTAACAAGACCTATATAAAAGTATACATACAAAAATATTTCGAAATATAATACTTTATTTTATTTTATCTTAGTTTTTCGAGCATTTTATCTTAACATCTTAGCTTCCGCCAACGTATATATCCGTCTCACTCAACTGATGCGTTGAGTGTCCCAGACGTATATATACGTCCTGTCAAAATACTATTATTTTCTTTGTGAGGCTATCAGTGCAACTTTTCCCAAGTATGTGGAATGCAATAAAATGACCTAGACAGTGTTTGAGAAGGATTTACTTATTTCAGAGAAAAATTTGCAATAAATTGTGTCTTTTCTATTCCTCTAAAATACACTACAAACGCACCCCTATATAACTAACCCCTACTAACGCTGTGGTTCGAATAGCGTAACTTTTAATCGACAGGTAACGAGTTAAATATTTTCTAAAAAAAATGTATACTTTTTTTCTTGCAAAGTAACAAGAAAAGTCATCTCAACCTTCAATAAACCTTTTGACATAACTAATAAAATTTGACAGTGTGTTCAATTTTATATATTTTTCTACACCTGCTTTAGTTGTAATTTTGAATGGCGTATTTTTGGAGTTAAATATAAACTATTTAATAGTTTATGTTTTAATATTTAAAAAAACTCCTAATAATTCCGACCAATCGTTGACTAAGGAAGAAACCCAATTCCCAGTTAGTAGGGTTATAGTATTATCATGCAGTAATAAACCAATGCTACAGAATTTATAAGAAATGAATAAATTACTTCGATTAAAGTGAAGTACCTATTCAAGTTTGCAAAAGCACAAAGGCGAACAAAATATTAAGTTACTTCTTTCAAATCAATTCTGATTAAATTTCATGTATGATTTTTATAGTGTTGTATATTCGAATTTGGAAAATATATTATTAAAATTTCTTTGCAAATTCCTAATGCTCCTTAAAACTGTTATTGTAATAAATGCGAGAATTAATTTTCTTAACCTTCCGATGAATACATTACTTTACAAGCAATGAAAATTTCTGAAAATAGATGAAAATAATGCCAAATTATTCCGAATTGAAAAACAAATTTGAAACTGAAATTTTTCTCTCGAAATCTTCATAATATTTTTTCTTAATTTAAAATTCATTTAAATGTGTTTTGGGGTCATGAAATTGAATGTCCTGTATTGTGAATTGTGATTTTATTTATTTGATTTTTATTTTCATTGCATACAAAATACTTGTATAAAATCACAAATCTGAGTAAGTTCCGTGTAAGAACCTTTCGGAAAAAATTTTGGTCGTTTTCCTTAGTACTGAATAAATTTCATACTAAATATTGCTAAATACATTTACGTAAATATTCAGTATGAATGCAATTCGTGAACAAAACTATGTATTTCAGCAAGAAAATGCTAAATTAATGGAAATAAATTATATGTTATACATATGTACAATCCAATTCGTCACAAACTATTTTTAAATACATGTAACGAGTTTTCATTTTTAAATTCCTACTAATAGCTCAAACTCTTTACATATTTATTTATTTAACTAGGTGGAATTTTCAATCGTTAATAAAATGCATTTTGAAGAGCACAATTGAGCTGACATTTTATATACATGATTATTTTGGATGACAATACAATAATTTAATTTTATTAATAAAAATTAATTGATAAAAACTAATTATTTAAATAATTACAGATACAGCCACGTTGGCATCGTTGTTAGCGACATAGCGACCCTTTTGGCGACTTGCGTCATAACTTAAAAAGGTATTTTTTTTTCTGACGTTTTAAAGCATTCAGTTGAACTAAAATTTTATAGACACGATTGTTTTGAAAAACAATAGGATACTTTAATGATAATTAATAAGAATTAATTACCATTTAATATTATGATTCTGTGCTATGTATATACATATTTATATTAATTGCAACTATTTAATAAAAAGTAGCTAAAATAAAAATTTTCTTAGTTGATCTAAGTAGGAATTGACTTAATTTTTTTATATTACATGTGTGTGTGTTCTATATTTTTAAATAGGATTTCAATACAAAAAATATAAAATTTGCTATAACAGAATTACAAAATACCTTGAACAATTCTTATAAATTGCCCAACAACAGTACTTCCAAATTATTTTTTCAGAAAATGTGTTAAAAGGTTTTAATAGTACTATTTTATTGTATTATATTGTAGGGTACTGCATCTGAGGGTTTTTCTGTTGTATTACAATATGTATTAACTCTGATAATTTTGGATTTTTAAATAAAAAAATATTCATAATAAAAATTAAATTGTTATTTTTCATATCCTTGTCATCTTAATTTATAAAGTACATTTTTTAAAAACCGTAATTGTCTTGTAGTTGTTACTAATCACCCGCCTGATCAGACGAAGACAAACTGGATCAGTAAAACTGTCGACTTTAATAAGTCCGATACTATAAGTGGCCTATCATGAATATCTTCCCAGTCCCGGCCAAGGCAGTCCAATATGTCCTGAGTTGAAACCTATTCCAGCTGGCATTTAAGGCGAATAGGAATTCTGTTATTGCCTCCAGAAAAAGTGAGACTTTTTAAATGCCCTCTGACAATTCGGGCCAGACAAATTTTGCACTGTCTGTCACAAGGAAGAGATAAAGAAAGCCCCTTCGTCTTTTGCTTTTATACAATTTATGAAACGGAACTTTTAAACATTTTACTTTACTTTGGGCTTTTCTCCTTGATAATAGCTCTAAATATGTGAGCTCTGAGGTGGAAGGAACAGAATGGTCTAGCCCAGGGGTATTCAACCTTTTTTTCTGCTGGCCGCATACATACACTGCTGGACAATTGCTAAGGACGGATCACAAATTGCTATGTAGCATAACATTAAGCGAGACATGAGGCCTAGTAGGATAAAATATAGTTGCCACACTGTTCAGACATTAGAATAAAGAATATTTATTGTTCTGGAAAGTACAAAAGCTGAGAAACATCTGAAAGAAAAAAATGTTCATTTGATCTGCGTACGGAGAAATGGAACAATGCATCTAAAAGTCAGCAGGCACCTTAAAGAAAGGTATCAGTACGGGATATGTCCACCGTGGAGTGTGATGCAACATTCCACACGTCGTGCCATACTTTGTACAACATTATCCAGCAGCTGTTGAGGCAATTTATCCCATTCCTCTGTGAGTGCACGGATGAGGGTGTTCTTGTTTGTCGGAGGATAGTTTCGACCAGCAACTTGCCTCCCCAAAGCATCCCACACATTTTCAATGGGGTTTAGATCTGGAGAACGCGCTGGCCATACGAGACGTTGAATACCCTCGCTGTCTGAGACAATCCTGAACAGCGAGTGTTCGATGACATGTTGCGTTGTCGTCCATAAAAACAAATTTATCACCGACAGCACCACGGAAAAGACGAACATGAGGAAGTAGAACTTCATCAATGTATGGTTGGCCCGTCATAGTCCCATTCGCACCCACATGTAGGCGCGTGCGGCCATTGATCATGATGCCGGCCCACACCATGATACTGCATGTCGGATATCGGTCCTTTTCCTGGATATTTTCTGGACGATAAGCAGTACCACTCTCGCGCCAGATCAGTTGGCGTCTACAATCCAATGACAGACTGAACCTACTCTCATCTGAGAGTAGTACGCATGCCTAGTCCTGTTCAGTCCAATTGTGATGCTCACGACACCATTGCAAACGGGCAGTACGGTGCTGTCTGGTCAATGGGACACACACAACAGGTCTGCGTGCGTATAGTCCTCCTCCCCTCCAACGTCTGGCAACAGTTTTTCGGGAGATCTGCTTTCCTGAGGCAGCAAGAAACTGATTTGCCACCTGCTGAGCTGTGGTGCGCCTGTTCCTTTTTGCTGATATAGGACGATATATCTGTCTTCTGCAGGCGTCGTACTTCTAACACGACCTCCCCCGTGCCGTCTACTACACATTCCAGTAGTTTTAAATGACTTCCACAGCCGTGAACCCCCTGGCAACATCTGTTATTTTTCGTTCTTCTTCGATCTTTCCAATAATTCGGCCACGCATAAAATCCTCTATGTGATGTCGGGAAGACAGGCCAAAAATTTTAAGTTCGTCTATTAAATCTTTCCTGTAAAACTTTGACTTGAAACAACAACTGTCCACACGCGTCAAAACCTTTAAAGCTCTTTTGAACGCTATCACGTGATGAACAGACGTGGAAAAAAAATTTGCATACTCATACTTCTTCTTACTAATATCCCGCACTTATTCTAATTTTCCACATTTTGCTTCCTTTCATTTTGTGGTTGCTATGGATGATAGTGTTATCCGGCCTTAGCAATTGTCCAGCAGTGTATATCAGCTATTTCACGTGGGTCGCATACATATATTAGTTATTTCACGCGGGCTGCAACATGAGGATAAACGTGGGAGGAGGGGGGAAGAAATGCTCTAAAACCTTGATAACAGTGGAAATTTAAAATGTGGAAAATTGATCAAAATATTATAATTCCTGTTTTGCCTTTTTTTAAATTATTACCGTAAAATCCGGCGTATAACGCACAACACTGTATAAGCGCACCCATACTTTCAAGCTGCAGTTTTATAATTTTTAGTTATATTCTCTGTATAACGCACCCCCTTTTTTTACGACAAAATCTGAAATATTAGTGTAGATCAGTGTTTTTCAAACTGGGGGGCGCGGTAACCCTGCGAGGAGGGCGCGAGCATATTGAAAATAAAAGGTTCAGAAAAATAATTTTTTGGAATGAAGTAAAACAAAATGCTTTCCAACATAATAAAAAATACACATTTACATTGATATATAATTTATTTTTATTATCTGGTGATCATCAAAAATAAAAGATTCCACTTCCAATGCTCATTAGCCATCTTTGAAGCTATAACCAAATTAAAAAAATATTTTGCATGCTTTGCTGTAATTCCACGATGAGAGATTGTTTTATTACGCTTCTTTTAAGATAATATATTACTTTAGCTGACCTTCGAACTTACTGGTATGGTTATCTCCGTCGTTTTTTTAGGGAAGTTGTAATTTTGTGGTTTTGATTGCTGTGTTGTACGACTTATTATGATTTATAAATGTAAATGAGCAGAATATTAAAAAAATGGGCATCTGTGATCCCTATTGAAGGAAGTTGAAACTGAGCAAGCAATTGAAGAACCTACTGAAATAATGCATATTAATCAAGATAGCGAAAGTAAATATCAGAAAAAAGTTAGACATGAAACGTTTGAGTTGATTTGAAATCTTCAAATGCTGCCTAAAGATCTCTATGAAGAAAACTATGAAACCATAATGTAGCACTTCGCCTTGTCAAAAAGACACAAGGAAAAAAAAATTCAAAATACTATTTGTAGATCATCAAACGACAGCAATAGTACAAAATATGACAGTTTTGCTGGAAAATAAAGTTCCTGTGTTGTTAGCGAAAAGTGTCTTGGATTTATGTCCTTTATTAAGGACACGCACATTTGGAACATTTTCTTTAGTTTTATTGATTTTTTTTCTCAAATTTTCAAAGAAAAATTTAAAAGTCCTTGAAAGTTGGTAAGTATATTTTCTTTTAATTAAATTATTCACTGGAATTGTGATTTTTATTGTGTATAGTAAAAATAATTATAGAATAAATTACAGTTTTAAAACAAACTAAAAAAACACGCTTTTATAGGTAATCGAACTAAAAAGTAAAAAATATATATAAATATATATATTACTTACAAGTAACATATACAAAGTTTAATACTTATCTTGTGTGTTAATTTGTACGGTTTATAATTATGATCGTAGTGTAGCCTTAACGCCCCCCTCCCCAAAGTGCATTATTATTGCATTCAATACATTATTATTTTTAGGGGGCGCGATAAAAATTATGATTGAAAATTGGGTCACCAGTAGTGAAAATTTGAGAACCACTGGTGTACATTGCTATTATGTTTTGAAGTAATTTATTCGAGGTATTATCCCAAACTTTAAAAAAATAGTATACTTCTAGAGTCTTCTGTTTTAGTTTATAAGACAAGTCATTTCTTTTATATATAAATATAAATAAACTGTATTTCGATACATGTAGAAGTAAATTTTTTTAATGCTCATCTCTTCTTCGTTTTGGAAGTTATCGTTTTTATACCCGGCGTACAACGCACACCCTTGAATTTCCATCTTACTTTTGGTGTTAAAAGTGCGTGTTATACGCCGGATTTTCAGTATATTTTTTATTTTTGTCACTGACACTAAATTAGAAACTTTTAAGGAACACACACTCCTTCACAATTTCTGCATCAGTAAACGGTTTTGTATGATTACCAATAATATAACAGTCTTCATAGGATGTCTTTGTTACCTCTGTGACTTTACCACTGACAAAACACTTTGTTGCTGTTGCAAAGATTAGTCAAGAACGTCTATTTATCTCCTCTTGAACGAGTTATTCGAGAAGTGTCATTGAATGATCCCTGTTTATTGATATTTTACTTAAATACAGCGCTTTCGTGACAAATCAAACAATTGCTGATCCATGTTTGTTTTTCACTACAAAATAGTCAACCTCCCAGTCGTCTTGAAACGATATATTTTCTTCGACTGTTTTTCGCTTGCGAGATATGAAAGATAGTTAAAAATTACTAGTTCCACCCACATAAAATTCTAGCTACTCGACTGTTGTCTGTTATCACTAACCGTAACCGTTCCAAATAGAAAAAGAATATCAATTCGAACCCGTACGACACCGACAGCAAAAAGCAAAGTGATATATTTGATTTCTTGACAAAGAATTTCCCACCAAATTTTAAATACAATGTTCTTAAATAAGTAAATTTCTCATAGCAATGGACCATAGCCGGGCCACTTAAAAATACCCGGTGGGCCACATGTTGAGTATCGCTGGTGTAGCCCCTCCTTTGCAAGAGTTTTTCTTAGAACTATATACTTGCTTAAAACTATTTATGAAAAAGAAACTTACAAGAAAAAAACAAAAATATCTAAAACATTTCTAAAGAATTATCGAAAATTATATTTTTATATGAACCCCCTAAATACAAACTCTATCAAAGAAATAAAGTTTTTTTTTTGCTTTATTAACAAGATAAAAAACAAAATTTCTACACAAGAATTTCTTACAAAATCAACCTAATCCTCGAATCCATAGCAGATATCACAATACTTTCCTTAATATAAATATAAAAATTACTAATAATGCACTTAAGAGTACAGATATAAATGAATCATATAACATAGAGATATATAAATACCAGTCTAACAACAGAAAGTCACAGAAGTAGAAATCCCTCATTTCTATCTCATACCCTAGTTACTCTAACCAGAACCTTCCTCATTCCATTTCGGCTTATTGATAACCGTACATTTGTGTGCGTGACAACTCATATGACAAGTTGGTGAGCGTGGGGATAATAATATTAATGGAAAACAACATCAATCACGGCTGACCTGCACAGATTCGGAATGCATTATCTTGTATTATATGTATGAAATCAAAACTCACCTAACCTTGTTTAGCAAATTGTTCATTAATGTAACCTGGACCGACATGGTCTCATATCTAGAAATGACTTTGATGAATTAATTTATAATACTTTAGTTTTTCAATGAAAATGAAGTAAAAAATCACGAAGCGCATTATTTTATTATGAAGATGTATTTTCTACTATTCTATTTTTGTACACATATATTAATTGCAAATTTATGTATTTATACTGGTATTCAAAATTAAAAGAAATGTTAGATTTTATTTATTATTTCTAGAAATACTGGACAGATTTTAATAAAATTGTGGTGCATATATACGGCTAATGAAATGCAAAAAATATTCATTCAAAAGTTAAAATACACCGGCATAATCATGCGTAACACTCATTGAGGTCTAAAGGTATGAAACAGCAGTTTCAGAACAAACAAAAAAATTGGTCAATAGGAGCTGTGGACCCCTCTTTTTGACAAACAGGCCTCACACCGTGATTTTGTACCAGATAAAAGGGAGTTTTAAGAGAGTGTGTTTCTGTGATCACACACACACATTAATCCCACTCGTTCAGCATCTCACTTTCAGGCCTTGAATGGTTCTCGGAAGGGGTTTGCAAGTTGTAATTGCCCTCCCTAGAGCGCCAAGATAGGTTCTATAGGGATGAGGTCTGGAGATCTAAATGGCCAATGCTTTCGGCGAATATCCTCCCTTCCCACAAATTCATCGACCAGATGAGCTTTATGTGCCTCGTGTTGTCATTCATTAAAATAAAATCAGGGCCAACTGCACCCTGGGACAGAAGAGTATAAGACTCTAAGAAAATACAAAAACAAAAAGTAAACCCTAATGATCAGTGAGATTTTGCTGCGCGTTATTCACAGTTTCAAAAATATCACATAGAAAATTTGGACAGTAATTTATCATTTCCAGTTTTGTTTTCCTCTATATCAGGGGTCGGCAATCTATGGCATGCGTGTCACATGTGGCAAACCACGCAATTCTCGGTGGCACTATGTCCTACTCTATAAATTTGTCAATTTTTGAGTGGATAGTAGTATATAAATTTCTGATAGACCTTAATTGGCAAACATCTCCAGTAATATGGACATTTACGGAAGTACAAAAACATCTGAATGATAACTCTAAAAATAAATTTACAGCTATTTTGTAAGTTATTGAATGTCATTGCTGGAGAGATTTAATTGTTTGAAGAGAGAAAATTGCATGAACTCTGCTCTTCGCTTTTGGTACTACTACTTAACAAAAAGTAAAAAATGTTTCCTCATATGAAAAATATTTCGAGTCTGCGGACAAATTGTTTAACAACTGAATGCTCAGAATCACGTCATATTGAAAGTCACACATTATACCTCTGATATTGTAATATGAATAAAAAGCAATGCAAGCAGTAGGTTTGCATTAAAATTTTTTAATTTATCTATTTTAATCTAATACTAATTCATAGAAATTAATTGATTAAAACTAACTATTTAAAGAATTACAAATACAGCCACGCTGGCATCATTTTTGGTGACATAGCGACCCTTTTGGCGACTTGTGTCAAAGCTTTTTTTCTCACGTTTTAAAACATTCGGTTGAACTGAAATTTTATAGACACGATTGTTTTGGATGACAATACGATACTTTAGTGATAGTTAATAAAAATTAATTACCACTTAATGTTGTGATTCTGTCACATGTATATACATATTTATATTAATTGTAACTATTTAATAAAAAGTAGTGAAAATAAAAATTTTCTTTGTTGATCTAAGTAGGAATTGACTTAAAATTTTTTTTATGCTACTTGTGTGTGTGTGTTATGGTTAAACTACTTTATCTTGTTTTATTCTCAAAATCAAGCTTGACTACGGTAGCCTAGTCGTCAAGGTGACGACTAAAGTGTCATGAGTTTGAGACTAGTGCTGCTGAAGATTCGCCTTGTAGAGGGTTTGATACACGTTAACTTTTTAACTACTGACGGTTTATGTACCGTCTGTAGATACTTGTGTAAGTACTACTCACTTTAAAATTACATAGAAGAACCATTTTACGAATATTCTTATGATAGTTAGCAGGAACACTCTTTCAATTCCACTTTTTTAGGATACATGGCAGCACTGATTCTACAATGAGTATTTTAGCGAGGAAGGTTTTAAAACGGAAGTAGCATTTTCAACTGGCATTTCGATCGGACTGCCAAGATTAACATTTTTGTTCCGCAAATGTATTTACCATCAAAAGGTAAGTATCTAGATGTCTATTTTACTTTAGAAAACTATTTGACTATTTATTTTATGTGAACAACGTATATGCTTGATTTTAAAATTGGACAACTTTGTGGTACGTATTACAGTATACCGCCAGCACACCGGATGTTAGAAAAAGCCTTTAGTCTTTATTTTTCGTCCGTGCAGTTTATTATTGTCTTTGTTGCGTTGTAGCGTCATATTAATAAAGTGTTATAGAGTTATGCCCTTTTGGCATTCTTTTTAGTTGTGAACTAATTTATTTTGCTTTTTATTGTTTTTTTAACGTTTCGAAAAATTTTGAAATTTGAATCCGAGTTTGCTTTTTTTTTTTTTTGCTTCATAATTAAAAGAAATTTTTATTCTTTATTTAATATTAACACTTTGATTTCTTTGTGTGTGACTGAGATTTAACAATAATTGAAGGCTTTCAAGTTGCTGTGATCTCCCCCCCCCCTCTTCTCATGTCTGGAAAAAGAAGCTCAGACTTCAAGAGAATTTGTATTTATTACAGAAACTCTACCATCTGAAAGCAGTGATGCACTAACAGGTGATTCTTCAGATGGTCAAGTCCTAGCAAATACTGCTCTGGAATTTTTGTCAAATTCTGAAGAAGACGATCAAGAGACTGAACAAAACCCAGGGTACAGTGGTTCATGTTCAGAAAATAAAGTATTTCCTACCCTAGGATGCAGTGCTTTAAAAACATGCAATCGAAATCTCACTCAAAATGCAAAAAGTTTAATGTATTTTTGTTTATTAATGAGAAAAAAACTGTTTCTTCGAATATCATCAAAAATTTGGCTGAAGTATAAAACCTATTTGTATGTGTAAAAAAAGCAAATAAATTTTAAAAATTTAATAATTTTCCAAAATAAAGTTTTTTGTGCTGTAAAATGTTTATGTTCTCTGGCTATTTAGCCTTTTTAAAAATTAAAACTGCGTCAAGAAATTCATACGGTCTTTTGTATTATAAGAATGCTTTATTCCTTCATGTACTGATGGCACTTTAAAGTACCAATTTATATCATTAGCTCTAATGGATCAAATTCCCCAAAGTTGTATATTTTCTATTTGTATATCCCTTAACTTTCAATGTAATGACGCAAAAAAATATTGCACGAAAGAAATTGCAGTGAATCATAATGCAGTGGATAAAGGGTTAAATCTGTCAAAACTGAAAGTCCCTCATTGGTGTGGCCTTTGAGGGAACATGCTTGCTCAGGTGTCGTCTTCGTCACTTGTCTGTGGTTCAAAATTACAAAGTCTGACGCCAATAGCCCTCGTGTTTATTTATCGTACGATGTTAAAAAAATGCCCATTCACACATCATATATTTTAGTATAAAGTTACAAAAATAAGGAGATGTGTTTTTATTAACTAATGGTACAAAGTATTTTGGTGGATCTAAATTAAATTAATGTGCGTGATTCAAATGGTTCACTCCTTTTATTTTATTCTCAAAATGGTTAAGTTTCAGGACAGTTTTTTTCTTCATAAGATACATTTAAAATACCGCGAGTAAAAGCTAACATGAATAAATACGGTGGCACATCAGACTCCGTTTAAATTTTATTCAACGCTTATTTAGAAAGTAACTAATAGAAATAAAGGCAAATCTTTAGTACTATGTTTTGTAATAATTTTAACCCTCTCACTGCGAATGCGCGATTTTCGTTGGTATACATTTTTTCCGATTATTTAGCTGTGGAATCAGTGGTGTTCCTGTTAATGTTATCATTTACGTTTTTATATTGATATTTTAGTGATCTAATACTCTCTATTTTAAAATAAAACTCTTTTTTAGAAATTTGGTTTTCTGTTTATTTTAAATCTAAAATGTAGATTTAATATATAGATTTGAAATACAAAATAAAAAATTCGCAAATTTTAAACTTACTTTGATAAAATAACTACGCAGGGAGAGGGGTTATTATATTTACTACGTAATACGCTGAATGTCTACATTAATTTTCGCCCCATGCATCGTTCCCCGAAGTACATTCCAACTGAAAACCAGTCTTAGAAGGAAAAGCGGTTTAAAATTTACGAGATATATCAAATGTCATTGAAAAGCACAATTTCTCGGGGGCTTTAATCTTCACCTCCATAGAAAATTCACAATTTTTGATAAATTTATGATCGCCATATCGTTGGAACATAATGTCGCCATATCGCCCCTCAAGACAAAGAAACCGGGTCTTACAAATCGCTCCAGGGTCAGCACATCCCCGTAACCCCACACAAATATGCATAATGCCTTTTCATAACAATCATTATAGTAGCGCTTCACCAGAAAGATATTTATTTAATGCTTCCAGGGTAGTTTGTCCTGATTTATGTTCTCTCACTAAGGGTAATTGGTGGCGTCTATCACATCTGCAGGGTCGTCCATAAGGCCACAATGTTCTGCAATTATTTTGCGCGGAGGATGTTCATAGGGGGTGTTAAGTGGCCTTCTAAATCGTTGTCGTTTCGTAGAGAAACTAATGGAGTGATTTATATGCAAAGAGGTAAGGTTATGTAGAATTTATTGACAGGAAACGCTGAAGCACTTCGCATCGACTTCAAATACAAAGGTTATTATGGTGTCGATTTTGTAAGTAGGTGGTCTCAAAATCCATCGTGAAGAAAGAAGGGTTGAAAAATAGATTATTCGCATGTTAAAATTCATTTACTATGCAAACACGTATTTCAGTGAAGAAAATGGACCTATACACATATTTCAGGTCAATGAATGCTGAATGACTTTAAGGATTAGTTTCACATGCTCAAATTTTAATATAAGGTGCATAATTTATTTCAATCCCCTCAATAGAATTTCACTAAAGCACACATGTTAAAGTAAGATATAAAATTTATGACTAATCTTATTAGTTCAGGTAGATAAATTATGTGTGTATAAAAATCGCAATATCACCTAGTACTAATGGTAGTAATAAGTATAGCTGATCGATATACAGCATATCTATTTAAAATTCAGTAAATACATGTAATAAATCACATAAATTTTCTCTTGAGATATTTTAATTTATAAGGGTTTTAAGCCCTCCAAGACTTCGCATGATGATTAATTTCTAGTTTACCTGCCTAATGGAAAATAACAACATCCTCATCTATCACAAACTAAACTTCAGCGTTTTTTTTTTAAATCAGGATGAGGTGATCTTGTATCATCCACGTATGCGAACCAATCAGAAAATCATGTAACGGAAATCATACGACTTTAATAGCTTCTGTTTGACAATGACTATAAATAGACGAGATCTCGGGAGACGACAAAGGCTGCTTTTGTGAACGTCATGTTAACCACGCGTGTCAATGGCTTGCTTTGTGTTTTGCTACTTCTTTTATGTTTATGAAGCGTTTTTTTTTACATAACCAAACAAATATGGATTTAAAAGTACCAAGCCTACTCGTCCAGAAACGGCTTCAAATAATTAATTACTTCCATCACGGAAAATGTCTTAATTACTAGTGAAATTATCTACTAGTGTAAATTATCATATGTCCTTTGAGTAGTGATATTACATTTACAAGATTAATATAAAAATACCAATCAATAGGAAAATAATGAAATGGAAAAATTTTATATAATCTCAATTCTATATACTATGTGAGAAACTTCGCACTTTAATCTCACATTTTCTTGGCGGCTGTAGTAGTCCGGCAGTCATTTTCCTGAGCTCGGTCAGCGCATATCGGGCTGCGGGTTCAAGTCCAAGTGCCACTGAAGATCTACCGTGTACACATTCAATCTGTCGTGTTTCAAAGTCCTTACATTGCTCCGGTGTGGAAAGTAAGTGAATGATGTGCTAGCTCAGCAGTCACTCCACTCTCCTTTACCCTCAATTCTCCTCGTCACTTGACCTTGGTTCAAAATTAAGGGGTTTGTCACCGATAGCCTTCTCGTTGCTTTAGAAAGCCCTGTAATAAACTCTTCCTCATTCTTATATTTTCAAGCTGTTAATGAGGAAAATGCTAAAATGAGCTAAATTATGGTCAAAAAGGTTAAGACACAGACAGAGTCAAAAACAAAACTATATACTTGAAAAAAAAAGGGGGAGGGATTTTTGTGATAACATCTTGAATAGCGTAACATAAATTGGTTTTAAGTTTAACTTAAGTTTTTTCCCCCAATCGTTGCCTTTTGTTTTACTTGAAGAGGAATCTGTATTTTCCCACATGTTTTACCTCGTATGTATCCATTTTGTGCCTCCCTATCTTTAAAAGCAATTCATCAAGATTCTTATAATTTTTTTTACATGATTTTTCTCATTTGTTTCTCGATGAACAGATCCTAGCTTATTTTCAGATTTAAAAAATACATCTTAATATTAATGTAAACTCTTTTGAATATAAGAAATGTAACTTTCGTTATGTACTGAACCCTCTTAAATGTAGAGATATTAAAATACAATTACATTTTCCAGCTAAACCTGCACTTAAAATTTATTTAGTAAGGTGTATTAGGTAGTTTAGAGAATTTTTTAGATACAGTTGAACTAGATAGGTACGGTACGTAGAACAGTAGATAAGAACCGCATAAAAATAAACGCGCAAAAAATATTCATGAATTTCATAAATTCTTACATTAAACAAACTAATTCGTAGAAATAATACAGAAAAATATTTTTATGCGGTGGATAGGGACCGTATAAAAAGTCGATTTATAAAATATACCAATTATTTACGAAATTTATGTAAAAGTACTTCCATAACCAAATAAATGATTAAATATTACACATGGAAACATTTTAAAAACATGTAGTTTCTCATTTTTCAAAATCACTTTCGACACTTGAAGGTACAATTTCAATTGATTTATTTATTGGCAACCCAAAGTAAGAGATAAGTTTTTGTGACGAAGGTCGAGTGGTCAGTTGTTTGCAAATGTCACAATAACCAGATATACATGATTGAAGCCCTTTTTTGAATTTTATACTCCTTTCTTAATTGGTATCTATTTCAAGAAAATGATTTTCCAGTTTGTTGGGAAGCTGGATCCCTGCATATTTTTTATCCATTCTCAAAGAATCCGGTTCTTCTCTTGTCCGCCTTCATCATCTATCAAATTATTCATTATGTCACTGTCATTAAAAGTTTCGTCTTCAATCAAGCGCGGGCTGCTGGAGCGTTGACAGAAAGCAACTGAATGCGCATTGTAGGGAGACTGTTTATAACAAATGAATAGAGTGTCTTGAAGCATCTACATTACAGTGGCGTAACGTACACCCCCGCATCACGGGGGAACAGGACTCTAGGGGCCCAAGGCTTGACTTACGCTAAATATGTATTTACCCAACTTATAAAATATTAAAGGCAATACCTGACTTTCAGAGGGGGCCCTAACATTCCCTGTTACAACACTGGTAAATAGATAGAAAACATTACAGTGAAGGCAAAGCCATTGAATCCTGCCACGAAGGGGGGGCAGAACTCAAGGGATTCAAAACTTGACTAACGCTAAATACGTTTTTACCCAATTTATAAAATATTAAAGCGAAACCTGACTTTCAGGGGAAAGGGGGTCGCAACATTCTCCGTCACGCCACTAGTAAATAGATATAAAAGATTACAGTGGCGCCAAAGCGATTGAAATTCATACACCGCATAAAAAAATCGCATAAAAAAGACCGCACAAAAACAGGTTCTACTGTACTTAGAATCGCGATTTTTGTGCATCTGAAGTCTCGTCGTGTAGTGGAGCTGTGGTACGACATTGAATCTGTCGACAAGTTCTCACTTTGGTGTAGTGAGAAAGTTTGGGGAAAAAAGAACCAGCTTAAACATGTGTTGTTCTCATTACTGAACTTAGATTCAAAGTTAGGAGGTCTGTCGACAATAGCCCTCGTGTTAGTCCAGAGTGAAATGATAATAACATTCAATTATAAGGACCAAAGTGCACAGTCCAGAATCAGACTCAAACATAGATTGTGACCAGTGTCACGAACTTATGGATGGCATGTAGTGAGTTCCGAGTTCCGGTGCTCTGAAGAACTACCATGTAGATTGGCTGTTACACATTAAATCTTTCGAAACTCAGTGTTGTATTAATATCACAGTAGAAAGCTGCATGAGGGCTATTGGTCACGGATCTCGTAATTTTGAGCCATGGTTAAGTGACAAACACGACAGCTCATATGGCACTCTCCTCTACTAACTACCACACCAATCAAAAGAGATAACGCTTGAGCCTTTACCAGTGCTTCTCAAACTTTCAGTATTCGCGACCCAATTTTTAGTCATAATTTTCATCGTGCCCTCCTTATACAATACGAGTAATAACGTATTGAAAGCAATAATAATGTACTTTGACTCTAAAGCTGTAATACGGCTTTAATTATAAACCGTACAAATTATCAAGGTAAGTATAAGGTTGTATATATAATTTTATGGCACGCGCATAGGGCCACTAGTAATTATTAAACTTGTTATTTACTTAGTACTGTTAAATTAATTATGAAACGTATTGTGTAATACTGATACATTTTAAAGTATACTATATCAATGTAAATGTGTATTTTTTTATTATGTCAGAATGTATCTTGTTACTCTTACTCCTTCTTATTTTGTTACTCTTCAGTAAATTCATAATTTTTTTAAATAATTTTTTTGCTTTCGACTTTTTGATATACTCGCCCCCCCCTTGTAGGATTATCACACACCCCTAGTGGGGCGCGCCCTACAGTTTGAGAAACACTGGCCTAGACAGATTTTTTTCTACGAATGGTTGGTCTTCAGCGGCCCTAGCATCGAATTTATGACACACCAGAAACGAGTCTTTTACCATGACCACTAGGCTGCCATGTTCATGTCGAGGCTAGAAGATTGCTGTGGTGTGAAAGTTTGAAAAGCGGGTGCCAGCCTAGATGTCGTTCATCCTCTTCCCTTGACAAGGTTCAAAATTATGAGGTGCGTCACCAGTTGTCCTCGTGTTGATTTAGAGGGCAACGTTAATCAGAAATCTAATAGAACATAGAGGCCGTTCCTGCAGTCTGATTTAAGTTTATAATCATAAGATCTTCTACCGTTCTGTTAAATGTGGGTAAAAAATAATTACGTGTTCGCAGAAGACTAAGGGTGAAAGTCACGGACTCGTGGCTGGTTTGTCATGGGTTCGAACCTAGTGCTGCTGGAGACTCGCCGAATCGAGGCTCAAATGTCCTCGCGTTGCTGTGGTGTGGAAGTTAAGAAAGGGGGTGCAAGCTAAGGTATCATCCTTGTCACTTGACCATAGCTCGAAATTGTGTGGTCCTTTGTCAATAGACATTGTGCAGCTTTACATAGGGTGAAGTTAATATCACACTCATACACACACCTGTAGTTTGATTTTAGTTTATAATTGTAAGATCTTTCTTTCTATTAAAAAATATAGCTAAAAATAACTATATAAATTCATACTTCGTTTGTTTTTTAATTGCCATTTTTTATAAAAAGAAATTACTTACTTGAACTTTTAACTTCACCATAAAAAATGTCCCATTTCTTTTTCTTTTTTTGTTTGTTTGTTTGATTTTTTAACTAGAATATTTAATTTATAAAGAGTAAATAAGCAATAAACGCTACAGACGAACGAAGACTTATAGTTATTTAAATATCACAAAAGAAATATTTTGAGATTTAAGAGAAATATAAGCTCAAGAAAAAATAGTTGAAGTACTTTAAATATAATCTGATAAATAATATTTAATATTTTTTCAGAAAGAAAGTAAATGAAAAAGTATGAATTGGATGAAAATATTATTGGATATTTACATCTGGTCAGCACTTAACTATTTTTATAATCCGGAGAATTACGAGTATAAAATAATTCTTTCTCTTTTATTTATTTCATTTTATTTCTTTACTAATATGATATAAATACTAAGCAAAATATATTCAAAATTATTTTCAAACACTAATAGCTATTTCCCTTAGCCATTAAATATGCTTTAAGAATAAAAAATTAAATGAAAATACATCACTCTTATATCTAACGGTAAACTGAAAATATCTTTTTTAGAAAATATAAATTTTATATTTGTGTACAAATATTTATTATTTCTAACATAGAGAAAGCTAATTATGATTTGAATATGTATTAAGTGGTCTTTGAATTAACAAAAATAGAATCACTAAAACAAGGATATATATGTGGGAGGGCGTATGTATGTATTATATATATATATATTATATATATATATATATATATATAATACGCTTTTATATATAGCAGTAAAGCGTTTTATATATAGCAGTAAATAAATTAAAAAGAAGACTAATAAATCCTAAAACATTTTAGAACGAATCGAAAGAACCAAGAAGATGGAACCATGACAAACCAAAAAAGAGAAATTTAGCTAGAGGGGAAAAACCATTATGATTTTCCGAGCTGTCACTGGTTTAGGATAGTGAAACAGGGTTAACAGTGTTTTGTGAAATCTCAACCTTCCCCTACAGCGGAAATTTTCGACATAATAGCACAAGAGATAAACCAAGGCTAAGGCCCAAAACCCACGTGGGTCATTTTAACAGCAATATAAAAGAATTGGAATATAAAATTACTATAGGAATCCGGGAGAAATATACAAATATAAATATGTATAAACAAAAAATATTTTCAAAAGAGGTTAAAAATGATTATGACCATAATTATTAATAATGTAAATGAGCAAAGAAACTAGAATCTTACCCGATGTAGACAGATTCCATGAGTGTACTGACTCAATGCCCAAAAAGAAGCAAAACTAAGAATAATGGCGCCATTTATATATATTTTTAGTAACTAAACTTATAAAAATATATTAAGAAAATTATATACTACAAACTAAATAGAAATGAATATATTAAATAATAATAATTAATTAGCTATAATTTTGAAGACATATACTTATATAAAAAATTAGCTGGATAGTTATAGTCTAGGCAACGTTAAAATAATTTTTTATAATTATTAATTCTTAATACTTCTTCAGACACTAAATCATTATTTCTTTTTATATAATTTAGAATAATATTTCTAAAAATTGAAATGTGAAGGGTACTGTTCCGATATGGCATTTTACAACATTAAAATCAAAAGAGTATCTCTTACCAAAAATATTACTTTTTAGCATATTATTTTCATCTTTTAATTGGAGATCTAGGAAGTTTGCTGACTCTATATTGCAATTAGTTTTTATTAATTTTAAGTAGTGTGGATAATAATTAAAAATAGGAGTAAAGTCAACTTTATTATTGAAAATAATTAAATCATCGATGTATCTAAAAAAGTAACAAGAGTCTATATCAATTCTTTCATTCTCATAATAGTGTAAATAAATGTTAGCCAGACTATTAAAAGCTGAGCAACCTTATGGCAGACCCTTAATTTGTTGATAATAATAGTTATTATGAAATATGTAATTTTCTTTCAAAATAAATTGTATAATAGTATTATATTTATCATAATTTATCAATTTATTTAAGGAATATGTAATATAAACATTTTTAAGCACTTTAATCATATCCTCTATATCATTCGAAGTCAAACTATGCTAAGATTTAATACTTTTACCTTGCATTTTATCAACGATATCTTTACTATTCTTTGCAATAATGGAGTTTGAGATATTGTCTACAGTGTGTTGTATAACTTTTTGCAACACCTTGCCTGGTTGTGTAATATAGGTATTAAAACATTAGTAATAGTTCTAAATTTAATTAAACACTTATGAAATTTTGGTGTTAGAAAAATATAAGGAAAATTTATATTCTTTGTTTATATAAATCTAGTTTTTTTATAAAAAGGTGAAATACGGTTAATGATTTCTCTACTGCTGCTTTTAGATTTAATAAACGCGTCATTGTTTTTAAACTGTTTGTTAAGTATAAAGTTATAAAACCATTTGCAAATGATTGCATAGTTGCCCGGAACTTTATCTACATATACAATAATGAAATCTTTTTGAAGATTTGAAATTTGGTCTTTTATACCTTTTTAAGTAATATTTTTATCTGTTTTATAGTTAAGATTAAGTAATGCACATAAAACTTTGCATTTAAACCAGCGTTTCTCAAATTGTGGGGCGCGACTTCCTAAGGAGGCGTGAAAACTCTACGAGGGGGGCGCGAGCCTATTGAAAAGTTGAAAACAAAAGATTATTTTAAGGTATGCGACTACCCTAAAATCATGATTTTTTTCAAAAATTGACAAATTTTTTTTATGATTTTATTTTATAGGCCATCATATAAGCTTAATAAAAATACCAAATGTTTTATTTTCCAATCACTAGAACAAAAATTACAAGTGTTTTAGTAAAAGCAGATGCCATAACTTTACACAAGATGACAAACTTTAAAATGCGTTTTACTCGAAATGTGTTTTTTGCGAAAAGTTCAAACGGGGACAGCGATTGCTCAAAAAGTTTTGAAAATAATTTGCTGAAATTTTTTGTGTATGTTATGTTTAACAGTAGAAGTGTTTTGATCTTCAGATTTATCAATCGCTGCTTTATTTTAAAATTTACAGTCCTTTATGTGGTTATAATCACTTTCTTTTTAAGCAATTTCGTATAATCACTAAGATAAAGTGCTCTAGGTTTTGTAAAAATTGAAATATCTCTTATCCTGAAGGTCATTTCAAACACGAATAATAAAGTAACACATCAAAATTGAAAAATTTAGAATGTTCTCATAAAAATTTTGTACAGAGCGGGCCCCGTTTATGTAATTTTTTGTACATTTTTACCAGTTTTTTCCCATTTTAATGATAATAAATTTTTTTTCTGCTTTCAATTTTAAGATTTTTTCCTTAAAATATACTAAATAAATCTAAAAATCACAAAAAAATCCTCATATTTCCATTTTTTCAAAAAAAAGTTGTCGCAAGTGTAGTCGGATACCTTAAATAATTATTAATTTACTGAAAGGAAACTAATCAAATATATTCTGTCGTAATAAAAAATAAAATACACATTTACACTAATAAATTACAATTATTAATGTATCAGTGCTACACAATATATTTTATAATTAATTAAACAATATTAAGTTAAGAACAGGTTTAATAATCTCTCGTGACACCATGGGATTGTAATATATAAAATTATGTACAAAAATTAACACAATAATCTTGATAATTTGTACGGTTTATAATAAATCCCTTAACTGCCGATTAAAAGTTACGCGATTCGCTTCTCAATGCCAAGCTTTTTCCACGTAGGCGCGCGTGTGTGATATATTGGATGTGAAGAAATAATGAAGCAAACCATCTCTGAATTAAGTAAATCCTCCGGAAACTCTGTTATGGTCATTTTATTGCCTTGCAAAGCCTTCGGAGTAGTTTTATGGATAGCAGTGCACAGAAAAAATTGTACTTCAGAAAGACGTATATATACGTGCAGGGAAATTAATGCTTTGGCAGAGCGAGACATTTATATACGCCGGTGACACTTAAGAGGTTAAAGTCGTGTTGTAGTTTTAGCATCTAAGTATGTGAAGATCCCCTTGGATCTCACTTTGAGAACGAGAATAATTTTGAGTCAAAGAAGAACCAGTAGCCATTTTTATGAATAACTTTCTTTATTTGGTTATCTTTCCCAAATAGAATCAAAGACTTTTAATAACAAATAATTCAAATAGCTTTATGAGGTTTAAATATGGGACTTTCCTTTATATTAACTTAAATATTTACTGATCCAATTAATTAACAATAAAATATCGATATCACGCAGAGATTACCGCAATAACATATCCCAGAATTAAATTCAATAATGTTCCTATTGAACATTTAACTTTAATCTCACTCCTAATATAAAACTTTAATGAGACTTTAATTATAAATCAATATTTACCACACTGAATCTCAGCTCTTCCTGAGCCTAATTTATCCACCTAGAAATCTTCAATAATAAATCTCTAACTTCACTATTTTAACTTCCTGCTTCAATCTCTCTCTCCTACTGCCTCTCACTTTACTATTCCGTTTGACTTAAATACTTTATCTAATCTGCATAACACGGAATCCCTGTCCTCTTTTTGGAGCTGATTCGAAATAGGTAGGGAATTAAATTTCCCTAAAAAAGACGTCTCAGAAGGTTAGTGATAAAGTTCCGTGTAGATTTGTCACAAGTATAGTACTATTGAATTCAATAGCTTGTTATTGTACGAGGGGGGCGCGATGAAAATTATGATTGAATATTGGTTCGCGAATATTGAAACTTTGAGAAGCACTGATTTAAACTCAATAAACGCTCCGAAAGGAAAGTTGTATTTAATTGCTATTTTTGTAATGAATTTATTAATATCTTTAGAAATTTGTGCTTTAATAGCTTTATTATTATTAGAGTGCGTTATGTATATATATATATATATATATATATATACTGTTAATATTAATCTTATACATTTCCAAGCTATAAAGATGTTATGCAAAATTTCCATAACAAAATTTATAGTGATGTGTATTTAATTAATTAATTAAATACAACGTGGTTATCATACATTAAGCAAAAACCTCAAAAATGACGATTACTCAAAAAGAAGCGTAGAGTTTTATGAAACTTATATTCACATTATACAATGCATAGGAAGGTATAAAATAGCCCAAAAAGAAACCCCCAGACATTTATGGTGTTATAGAAATTAGCAAATGTATACAATGAACAAATCGGATGTGTCAGTTTGGTATAGGAAAAGCACCTTTAATATGAGAAATGATCCTCCCGCGGAACAATTCAGCACATGCAGCAATGTGCGATGCTCTCAATTATACGTCCTACTAATTCTGTTGGAAGTGCTAGCCATTGCGCATCCAAGGTAATTGAAAGCGTGTCTAGGGTCCTAGGAGGGGGTTGTACAGCAGCTACACGTCATCCTAGAGGGTCCCCAGAGTTAAGGTCCTGTGATCGAGTTGACCACTGCATGCGCTGAATTGTTTCTTACTCTAGATAAGCATTCACGAAGTGTGGTCTCGCATTATCATCCCGTAGCAAAAAAGAGATACCACCTCAAATACAGAAACTACCTGATCCGTATGCATCTCTTTCAGATGTGTAATGGGTAAAAACGGGCTCCAGGTTTCCTCCAAAGGAAAATACGCCTACCATCGCTTAAACCTGAATTCATCCATAAAGAGAACAGCTCTCCATTGATCCCTCGTCCAGTGGACATGTTGACATGCTCATTGCAAACGTTCCCGTCTGTGACGTGATGTGGCAGGATTCAAATGGCTCCTCGCCTTGCATAAAGACCACGTTCGCGAAGCCTTCGACGCACGTGTAGACCTTGATACCAACATTCCTGAACTTGCAGCGAGGTAGGATCTGAGTTCAGCAAGAGTTGCGGTTCTGTTCTTCCGTGCGCATAGTGACAAATATCTGTCATCAACACTCGTGTTAGTGCGCTGCCGTCCTTGGCTTAATCTCCTGGATGTGTAATCCGAGGTTAGAAATTGTAGTCAAAGTCTATGAATCACAGACGGACTCGCATTCAGCCATCTAACCGCTTCTATCTGACTTTACCCAGCCTCTAGACTACCAATAGCTTGCTATAGCAGTTGATCGGTCAATTGATGCTTGGAGGTCATTCTAATGTAACTATACCAGGTTCTTAATTTCAGATTGGCAGTGACAATTGCCACATTGCTCTGAGAAATCCATTTTTATGCGCATCTCAAAAGACGTATTCCAATTGCCTCACCACTATTTTGCGTTATGTAATATCGTTCAGCTACTTTTACTTACCAACATATTCATATTTCATTCAGATTGGCTTATTATGTGCAAGTTATCACCAGTTTTAACATTCTTCCTTAATTTATAATAACCAGTTTGTGTGTGTGTGTGCAAACACTGCAATAAATGCCTTTAAAAGTTCTTTCATTACTTATTAACGTGTCACACTTTGACTCTATTCGAGAATTATTTGCAATGAACTTCATAATAATAATCTTCGGTCAAGTGACGAGGCCGATATCTGATATTATATATTATTCTCAAAAATGTAGTACCCTGCCATCCTGAATGCTTTGAGTCTCAACAAAAATAACGTGCATCAGCCTCTCGAAATGAGAAGTCTTAAAGATACTCCATGGCTTAATTCAGCATTTCTCAAACTGTGGGGTGCACCTCCCTGGGGGGCGTGATAAACCTACGAGAAATGCGCGACCATATCTAAAATAAAAGATTAAAAAAATTATTTACTGGAATTAAGTAAACAAAATACTTTCTGACATAATAAAAATACACATTTACACTGATATAATTTATGTATATCATCTACAATAGTACGTTATCAAAAATAAAAGCTTCTACTTCAAAACCTGATTTTAGCTATATTTGATACTATAACAAAATAAAAAACATTTTATTTGATTTGCTGTAATCCCATGGTGAGAGATTTTTTGTTACGTTTTCTTTTTAAACCTAAAATACTACCCTTTAGAGAAAAACAAAACCCAGACCCATAATTAAAAAAAAATTTAGGAAGATAAAAAATTCATCGCTGTCATAATTATTGAAATAATGCACATTAGCCGTAGGCAGCAGAATGTATTTGCTGTTGTTTGACCTTCGAACTTTCTTGTACGGTTAGTTACGTCCCTGATCTTATGTATTTGTTTTTTTTCATTTAAGGAAGTTGTATATAAACTATTTTTGCTGCGCTTTTTTCCTTGTAAAATATTTTATGATTTTTGGAAAAGCACAGAGAGCACTTGGAAGGATTACTTGGCTAAGATTTATTTTTATGAGTATTCCCAAATATATAAAGCATAATGAAAAACGTTTTACAAATTTTTTTTAGAAAATCCATATTGTATTAAATACAATTTAACCCGGGAGCGGTCACGCCGAGCATAGAGTGCACGAAATCAGGAATTCTGACAAAACTGTTTAATTGTTACTTGTGGCCCTGACACTATCCACCTGTTTGATAGTCTTAACGGGAACTAATATATATTTGTCATATATCTCCCTATATTTTGGGAGTGTGGTAAATGTTTTTTTTTCTATCTTAAGGTACTTGTTTTGACTGAGTTTCCGGTGCGATCACTTTTTTTTTCCAAAATATTTTCTGTGTTCATATAAGCTACAAGTATAAGTTCCTCCCCCCATGAATAACTTAGTGATATTGAATGCCTTGTTGTACGACTTATTGTGGTTTGGAAAATGAGCATGATGAGCAGGTAAATGTTTGGTAAATAAGCAGAACATATATATAAAAAAGAAATGGGCATCTTTGATCTCTATTGAAGGAAGTTAAAACTGATAAAAAGGGATGAACCTGCTAAAATAATGCATGTTAAAGTAAATTTGAGAAAAGCGATGAACATGAAACGAAAGAAAAATTTTCCAATGCTACCAAAAGAACTCCATCAACTAAAATATGAAGCCATAAGTATCAGAAGATACAATTTGCTTTGTCAAAAACACACAAGCATGCAAAAGTTCTACTTATTGTTTGTCGAACATCAAAGGACAATAAAATTACAATAACTTGAACAAAATGTGACAGTTTTGCTTGCAAATAACATTCCTGTAATTTTAGTGAAAAGAGAGTGTCTGTGATTTGTGTCTTTTTTTAAGGTCGCGCACATTTGAAACATTTTAGTTCAGTTTTCTTGGGTTTTTCCTAAAATTATCAAAGAAAAGTAGAAAAGTCTTTGAAAGTAGAGGGGTAAGTATATTTTCTCTTAATTAAATAATTCACTGGATTTACGATTTTTACTGGGTGCTATAAAAATAATTATAAAAAAAAAGGATTGGGGTGACTCACAATAACCCCGCTCGACCATTGGTATCTAGTGCGCGCCTGCTCCGGGGTTAAAACATGTTGAAGTTTTTTCGCTTTAAATATTAAAGTAATATAATTATTCTTCATCGGAATTTTATATATTACTGTTCATTATTCAACATCAATTCTAAATGCTAATTCTGTGAGGCATAAAATTACAGTTCACTTAAAACTAATTATAAATTGAGCAATCATTTAAAAAAAATCATTCTACTTTTTTGTAAACATTGTCACGCACTCCTTACAATTCAGCTATTATATAAATAATGTTTTATATTTTCTTATAAATGAACTCGTGCAAAGAGCGAGTACTTCAGCCGGTATACTTTAATGTATCAGTGCTGCACATAGTGTTTTATAACTAATTAATTAATACTGAATTAAGAACAAGTTTAATAAGTATTAACAACTTCCATGGGCTTGTCTTATAAAACAAAGTTTTTCAAAGGAATGCTTATGATTAAAAATTGACCCTCTGAGTTTTTTTTCTATATTTAGCTGATATCTATATTTTATCTTCTAAGCAGCTACCGCATTTTGCAGTTTGTTCCAATTTAAAAATTAGAGAAAGGAAAAATAACATAATAAGTATCCTATTACTTAATTTTTCTTTTGCTTAAAAGTAACATATATAGAATTTAATACTTATGTTGTTAATTTGTACGGTTTACAAGTAAGATCACGTATTGTAGCTTTAGTGTCAAAAAGTGCATTATTATTGCATTTAGTACATTATTAATGTATAAGGGGGGGCGTGATAAAAATTGTGATTGAAAAGGGGGGCACCAGTATTGAAACTTTGAGAAGTATTGACTTAATTCCATGACCGGATATAAAAACTAGGAGTTACGTATATTTAAAGAAATTATATGCCACGAAACGTAATAATATTAAAAAATACTTAAATTGGAGAATATTTATATGAAATCTATATAAAATATTACTGAATTAAATGTGTTGGTTATATTATTTGCTAAAATAATGCAGTGTATATAATTTTTTTTCAATATCATTTGGAATTGTACAACTAATATTGTTCTCATAATTTTATTTATAAACTATAAATCATTTATATGAACACAATCATTGAAAATATCTTACAATATATTTATTGTAAAAAAATTTGATAAAAATGTATGCCACTGGATCAGTTAAAAAAATTCAAAAAAATGAATAATCAAATAAAAATCTAGATGATGTACCACAAATCGAAAACAGTATCTCATATAGAATTACTGATGGTTAGAGGAAAGCTTGTCTCATTTTCACAGTATTAAATACCTTCCTGAGATAGTTATAATCACAAACAAATTCATAAAAACATAATTCTTAGAAAATTTGCTGTTATAAATCCGATGCATTTTTTAAAGCTAGAACAGACTCTCCGGACACTACTTTGCACACGATTATCCACCTTTAATTTTTTTAAAATTATTTTAAATCAAAGAAATTAAAGCCCTTTAATGTAATTAACCAAAGAACAATTAACGTATAGTTTGTCTTTTTGTATGTAGTTAGTGATGGCCATTCTAATATATCATGAAACTTTTTCTTATTCAACTAAGACAAGAATTTATATATCTTTAGTAAGTAATAAGTTATACATAGGTTAAAATTATAACATCATGAAGGAAGGATGATACCAACATTAAATTTATATGAAAGGTAGAAGATTTTGAAATATGCTAATGTTGAGCATGTACGTGGAATCAAATGGCACAGGAAGGAAAACGGTATTTCAAAATCAGTATAAAAAATACGCGTAGTGGATTTCAGATTTTGGAATCACTTATGAATCTCATTCGTTTGTGAGAAGAGAGATCGTGTTATACTTCGTATATAAAGGAAAAACGGTTATCAGGCAGCGTCGGGACTCGATGCTTGCAGTATCATGGTTTAACAAGAATACAGTTTATCGTTCTGAAATATTGATACTCACATTGATCGGAGTTCAACGACTGCCATGCGAATATGGAATCGATTATTTCAGAAGGGTTACTCAACACAATACAGAATCTGAATGACCCCTTACTACTGATTCCCGAGAAGTTAAAATATTTATTAGGTAGACCTTACAGGATTGTACAAATATCTCAAGTATATAGAGTTAGAAAACAAGCTCGTCTCTACGACAACGTATGGGACAGTACGGAGGGTCTGCACAACGACCCTTATTGCGGTATTCCTTACAATGGAATATAGAGGCGCAAAGTGACAGTAGTGCGAATAACAACAAAACTCCATTCAGGAGTGCCACTTCGTTACCTGATATCAGTGTGTAGAATCAGGATGGACGTATCGTACCAGGAGCTACAGAAGTGAACGCAAGTGACCTTACATTCTATATCGTCATACAGGCCCTGTATCTTGTGTGTGATGGAATGGGTAGTCATGGAATACACACACATCTTTTGTTCACATTGTCTGTTATTTGAGAGCCAACATTTTATTTCTCAAATCTAAAGGCCAGTAGTTGTGTCCTATCCTTAAGATCTTGGAGACGTCTTCTTCAACAAAATAACGCAGGACCACACGTTCCCCTTCATAACCGGACTAATTTCGACTCGTAGGATTTTCAGTTATTGTCCTGGTCAGCTTTTTCCCACATCTTTTCATCCTTGAAAATATCGGGTCATGGGTTACTGAAGGATTGGATTATCACCAATCTCCATTTAGCATGACATACGTGTCTAACGTGTTGCCCAGACAACCCTCTTACCGGAACACCCGTCTCTCAGACGGAGATAATTCGTTTTGATGCATGTAGATAACGCTGTGGTGTGAATTTTGGGGTGGGTTGCCTTAACATCTTCAGTTGGACTCTACCCAGGAAGAGGATCACGTGGTGGTACTTGGCGAATTTTTTCGGCTCACAATATGTGCGATTTTTCTTATTTATCACCGTCTATCATATCTATATTCCTATCGTTTTTTCGCTTTGGGTATTATTATTTTTAATTATTTTTACATGAATATAAATAATTTCTAATAAGTTTTTTCAAAATACTAGTCACATTAATTCTGATAAAAATATATTAATGTATTGTACCTCATAAAGACTTAAATATTAAAAATTCTACTCAGTTTCATGAGCTATAAGGCCATTTAAAACAGTTCTTAAGGTAATAAAAATCAAAAAGAATTTCGCACCCGTCTGTCAGACGGATGTTTCTAAGAGTAGCAAAAAATTTGATGTTCCGGTCAGAGGGTTAAAGCATAATGGAATGACTTGCCCATAATTGTCATCCAAGTCCAATTTATCTCAATTACTGTTGGGCTTACAGACGGTTTAGCTGTAAGAGGCAGCCTCTGAACGTATTAATTCTAGATCTTCTATAACTTTTACAAATCAATTCATAATTTCTTTGTACTATGTTAAAATTGTATACGTACAATACGTAAAGTTTTGTTGTTTTCATTCCTCCCTGGTGTTTCAATTTTAATGACCAGTAAAGTATATGTTTATTTATGCTTTTGTATATAATTTTCAGCTGCAATCAGATTATGAACTAATTTACAAATACAGACCCCAACAACGTAAGGATTGGAAATATCGACAGATTTTTTTTTCATCAGCCGTTTTACGTGCTAAATCTTTTGTAAAAACGAATATCAAACATGGGGCTAAACTGCACAGTGGCTGCCCGTATGTTCAAAAACATTTTCGAATATTGTCACCGCGCATTGATTGCAAAACGCTGATCCATGAGAGGGTGAATTTGTCATGGTAAATGGTATCATGCTTTTTGTTGTTATTATTGTTCTATTGTGAAATTATTTCCACTCAGCTTTCTGGACAGCACATTTATTTAGCACAAACGGTTACGAATAAAGGCGCATAGCAAGAATGTCTGACCTCTGCACACAGCATCTGATCAGCAAGTGGGCCCCGTAGAAGGAATGTATGGGAGAGAAGCGGGAAAATGAGCATGCGTGGATCACACATTTATCTTTCCGCCGTAAAAAATGGCTCACTTGCTTCAACCCAAAACTTTTCAAACTTCCACGTTTCGCTATTTGCGACAAAATGAAATTCAACATACAGTAGTTGAATTATTCGAAGCGAAGGTCGTTTTGGTGACAAGATGCTATTCAATGACACAAATAAATGTTTGTCGTCTCTGCCATGAAGAAAGACCAATGCATGTTAAATCTGCCATACTCAAAGTCCTCAGTTGAGTGGGGTGTAGAAGCGTTTGGAGATTATAGTACCAGATTAGATGTCATATTATTCACTTGATGTAGACTCAAAATTACAAGATCCATTGCCTATAACCCACACATCTATCCATCGTGTGATGATAATTAACCCCTTTAATGCCGATTAAAATTTACGTGATTTGTTCCTCAAAGCCACCGTTTTTCACATAAGAACGAGTATGCTGAATATTAAGAAATAAAGAAATGACCAATTAAGCACATTTTTCTCTGAAATAAATAAATCCTTCACAAACACTGTCAACGTCATTTTATTGCATTCCAAAGCCTTCGGAATAATTTTACTGATAGTAGCTCAAAGAAAAGAATGGTATTTCGGAAAGACATATATATACGCACGGGGCACTTAATGCACTGATTGTTCAAGACGAATATATAGGCTGGTGGCACTTAAGGGATGCAAAATCAAATTAAAATCGATATTGGCAATTCAATCGTATTTATAATTCATACATTAATTAATACCCAGTTGTCCTAAACTTTGTTTCAATAGTAATTACTCACTGGGGAACTATTTTTTATTAATGTATATAAATTTTATGTATTATTCTTATTAAATTTTATTATCTCTCTCGTTGCTATCTAATAATTTAATAAACTTAAAAAGAACTTTTAGCAAAACTTTTGTAAAGCACTCACAATTATATTTGCGCACAATTTAAAAGTTTACATAAGATTCGAACCCTAATAATTCTGTTATATTCAAGACGTCATGTGGGCGTTTAAATTGCATCAACTCACTGAGTCGAGTCAGGGAGATAGATACAAGTGAAGTTAGTTAAAATAGTTAAGAACTTTGCCAATTGCACAGTTCGTGCTTCACATATTCAGAGACTATTTCCCATAATTGAGTGTACTGCAATGAGAATGTGTATGAGAAACTTCTACGTGGCCAAGTTTGAATCATTATGTGACTTTTACCATGCGATGCCATATATTTAATCTAGGATATGAGTATTGATCGAGGAAATTATTAGCAGCAAAAATAATAATAAGATAAAATTCTTTCAGATTTTTGTGTGTAAGGGAACTGTGTATGTATAAAACATAACTTGAATTGGAATTAGCAGTATGGTTTTCTTTTTGATAATTTATTAGAAATTGCAAAACAAAAGTCAAAAAGAGATTCATAGGTATTTTCATATTTTTTTCCAGAAATACGGAAGGGAAAATCGTGCGTTGGGGAAATTTGCAAATTGATACTTATTACACTAATTTTCATAGTTAATATTTTATTTAAATGGAAAATATTATGGGAGATATCCTGACTTTCATATTAGGTGAAAATAGGAGATATTTTACAAAAGTATTAAATTTTAAGCAGACCCTTATTAATTGGATGAAAGCTATTCTTTGTAATTTCAGCTACATTTAAATAACGAGAACACCTGAGCTTGTATCTCTCTCTCCAAACTTCTACACCACACTAACTTGATGAATTTAAGCCTTACCAGATCAACCCATATACATGCATTAACTTCTCAACAGGAGCAAAGCTGGCCAAGAGGTCCGGACCATTGCGACGTAGTGGATAAATTCATGAGTAACGTGACACTTTGAAGAACTAAATTATCGATTTATTACGTTTGCCGCAATTAAAAACAATAATTACAGTTAGATACAAGTTATTCACAATGCTGAGTGGTTTAATACTACAGAATGCTTTATTGGTGAAGGAGGAGGGTAAAACGCAACGCCTCTTTCCAGTATTCCATGCCGTCTGCCCTTCGCTCTCTATGAATGTAAAGTCCCTTTCTTATATTTCGAATTTCCCTCGAAATTCGGTTTCTTGGTGGGGGGAACAGATGTTTGTTTTTCGACTATACTGTCGGCGTGATATCAGGATGAAGGGATTTATATTATTTTTTAGCTGCATCGTGGGTGCTGAACCCACGATTGTGGGTATTGTGGGTAATATTGCCTTCCTATAAAAGCCAATCTATCAAGTGCGAGGTGAGTAACGCGCACACTATGACCATTCCTCTGCAGTTGATCTATACTTCAAGAAGAATCTGTAGAGACAGAAAGATTCAAGTTATCTTAAAGGGAAGATATGTAACAGTACTTTGATTAAATTAATCCATAAACACAATAAGTCATTATTTAACAATCTCGATCTGAAGTGAGTTATATCTTTCTTCTTCTCTAATGGAGCTACGCATTGGTATTCAACCTTTGTAGACCCAGGAGCTTGTTTCACTATATAGTGCAACACTATATAGGCGATACCAATTATGGTAAGTAATTTTGACGCCCAGTTTTTTCGACAGACGGAGGCACCTAAGCTCTGGCAATGTGAAATCGTTCTTAGAACGTTAATTTTGCCGAGAGCACTCAAGTCAAACATGTACTCAAGGAGTTTTTTTCATGCCGTATAATCGTACGACATGGCCACTCGTCAATATTCTGGCATCTTGAAAATCCTCCAACTTGGCCTGGGGTCAAATCCGCAAACCTTAGGTGCAGAATGCCAGCGACAAACTAAATCCATGCCCCTCAGCCAGATGTATGCGTATTATATTTTAATCCATATTGAATATAGTACAAGTTGATAACTCCATTTGTTAAATTAACTTTCCTTCAAAATATTGTTTACACATTTTTCTGTATAGTTAAGTTTCATGTTACTCAAAAAATTATCAGCATTAATGAAGTTAGATTTTATGAAGATTTTTAAGTTAGTTTATTTAATATGTATAATTCGACGAATAATTATAGAGAATTTAATTTTATTTTACTCTGCAACAATATTCTCATAAATTACATATTCTATATAGTTTCCTATTTTCCAAAAAAGTATTATAATAATGAATGTCTTAGCAGTTAAAAATTTTTAAATATCTTAAGAATTTAATTTGACAGATAATCAAATTAGCGTAGCTCAAATAAATTAAGTATTTGCTATAATTTATAAAATATTTTGTCATAAAAGTTCTTAATATAAATTTCTATCTATACATATTTTAATTACTAGTCATAAAAAGCTTTAAAAAATGGGAATTAAATACAATTTTTATTTTTCTGTAAGTATATTTTTCAGCACGTAGAGATAATAACTTTTACATTAATAAACAATTATTTATGTTTGATTAACTTAAAAATTAAATACATTAAAAGATTAATCATGCTTTTCTAGCTTAATTAAAATTTAATTTTACAATTTATTATTTTTTTAAACATTTCCATGAAAATTTATTTCATTCGTTAACTCTTTTATGAGACAAGCAATTCTATTTAAATAAATAATTTATTTTATTAATTGTATTTGAAGTCTCGAGTCGACTTGTTAGATTAGAGGTAGCTTATCCGCTCCTTAAATTCAAGGTATCCGGTTTGATCCCGGCTGGAGTAAAGAGATTTTCCGGATCTCAAAATCGTAAGTACGTATGTCATATGATTAAGTGGGCATGTAAAACATCCCTTCAGCATCGATTTGGCTCTGGTACTTCCTTGGCAAAACAAATCACCGTGGTTTTAGTATCTGGCGAATGCTGGAATTAAAACTAATTCAAGCATCAAAAATTTAGTACTGAGAGCCCCCACCAGATTAATCGACCATAGAAACGGCTGGTTCCTCATACTTTGGAGCGGTGCCTAAAAAGCGTTTGTGCGTCAAAATGCAGCCCATTTTGAAAAAATGAAGCAATGAATGTAATTAGAAGTGAGTGCTTATAGTAACGTCGCACTGAAAGCAACACGAAGGGTACGGTGACGGGTCTCGTACCTTTGAACGGTGTTCAAATAGCCAGGGCGACACTTGAGCCATACAACTGCCTAAGTCTCTACAGAACTCGGCAACGCGAAAATTTGAGCTTCGACAGATTTTACGTGCCCTTGGCAATGAGGGCAGGTATTCAGCGATACTAAAGCTCGAACTCATGAGAGACACACCAACACTAAAAGTCCTTTGTAAATCGTGACCCCAAGACTACCATGGTCCTTTTGGTATAATGTGACCATGACAAACAAGGGGAAAAATAACAGTATAATTTGGTCCTGAGTTCAAGTTCTTATTATGCCACTGAATGAATGGAATGAATATTAACGCTCTAAGCACTATTCAACTACTCCCAGGCTTTCTTGACTCGTAATTTTGAAACATGGTCAACCGACGAA
>BMAU01004732.1:37500-44443 GCA_019973935.1 Trichonephila clavipes | reverse complement strand
TGTTGACAATTAGATGTTAAAAAAGAACAATGCAAAGAAAAAATAGATTTTCCAAAAACTCACCAAATGTTTTGTTTTTCAAAGAACTTGAAAATTATGTATTAAATTTCATTAAGTTCTAGCTTCATTGCTTTATATCATGCATATGTACACATCTATGTAAGCAAATAGTACTCTAATAAACTTAATTTTGTTGAATATGTGTTTTTTCTTGCAATATCCTTTAACACTGAAAACTATTTCAGTATCCCTTAGTTTAAGTGTTCCGCGATTTTCGCTGTATGTGATCACTTTAGGGGCCATGGTATCATATGTGAGATTGCGTTTCCCCCGTTCTGAGGCCCGTGATCACACCGGTGTGATCTGATTTGCTAATGTTTGGTGGCGAGGGTAGCCTATTGGTCAAGGTATCGGATCGTAGCTGGCATGTCACGAGTTCAAGCCCAGTACCACTAACGACCCTCCGTGTAGGGAAGCGATGTTCATTAAATCTGTCAAGAGCTCAAATGTCCTCCCATTGGTGTGGTAGTTAGGAGAGGGGGTTGACAGCTCAGGTGTCGTCCTCGTTACTTGACCATGGTTCAAAATTACGAGATCCGTACCCAAAAGCTCTCGTGTAGCTGAAGAGTGTGACGTTAATATTCACTCACTTGGTAACGTATAGAATTTAGAATAATTATAAACTATAAATTTCGGCTTATTCAGTAATGATTTTGTATGAATTTATAAGTAGAATTAAGCTTATGTAACAGAAAAACTCACCCGATCCTGAACGGTTTAATATATCATTTTCAGCATAAAAAAAGAGTATTATTTTGAATATGGTTTAACTGAAAAAAGATTTAGATCTCAGAAAAAAGAATAAAATATTTAAGGTAATACTTATAAAAGTTTTACAATAGTTTCTGTCCCTCGATTTCAAATAGTCCAGCGTTTCTCAAACTGTGGGGAGTGATAACTCGAGGTGCGGGGGGGCGAGCGTATCGAAAATTAAAATACAAAAAGATTATTTTTTTTAAATAAAACTATGAATTGTTTTACTGAAAGGAAGCAAAACAAAATACATTCTGAGATAATAAAAAAATAAAACACACATTTACATTGATTTAATACACTTATAAATGTATTAGTACTGCACAATGTGCCTGAGTATTAATTTAACAATACTAAGATAAGAACAAGTTTAATAACAATCAGTGACTCTATGGTCCTGCCATATATAGTATTACATATAAAATTTAATACTTACTGGATATTTTGTACGGTTTGAAATTAAATTCGTATTGTAGCTTTCGCATCAAAGTACATTATTATTGCATTCCACACATTATTATTGTACGAAGGGGGGAGGCGAAGGAAAATTATTATTTAAAATTGTGTCGCAAATACTGAAAGTTAGAGAAGCACTGGAATAGTCTATATCAGGGGTCGGCAAACTTTTAGTTGGGAAGTGCCAAACCAATCTACCAATATGATTGAGTGAGTCACTCACTAGGATATGTTTTAAGCAATTCGAGAGTCTCGCGATAATGCATGCTGTGTTAAGAGGATAGAGGTCAGTAATATAGATATTTACAATTGTATTATCTATTAATTTTGTATCATTTAAAGATATTTCTTAACATAAAAGTAAACAGCATATAAATTATAACTATTTCTTCAACAAAAATTTTAAAAAATGAAATTGTACATGTATTATATGTATTTTTTAATATATTTAGTAAAATAAATAAATAGGCAACATAAAATAGAAGTATTTCCATTCATTGTAGTTAAATAAAAAGATAAATAAAAATTTTAATGCGAGCCTAGTGCTTGTTCCGCTCTACTTTCACGTCGCAAAATAAAGGGTGTAATTTGTGACTTTCAATTACACACGATATTTAGCTTTCAATTGCTAAACAATTTCATTGCGGACTGGAATTATCTTTTATGTGCGGAAAATTTTTTTTATTTAGGTATGCAAATATATATATATAGATATATATAGAGAGATATAATATAGATATATATATATATATAGATATATATAGAGAGATATAATATAGATATATATATATATATAGATATATATAGAGAGATATAATATAGATATATATGTGGGAGACAACAAGGGGTCCAAGACGTTGGTCTATCTTCTATTTTATTTTAACATTAAACAAAAATTAATTAAAAAGGTAGAAAAGTTTTTACAGATAAGATTGACGATCATTTTCAGAAGGTAACGCCTGCTCGCGCACCTCTCGCGTTCTCCTTCGCTGCTTCTCTCTTTCTCTCTCTAATTCTGTTCTAATGTCCCAAAAGTTTTGGTTTCACTTTCACTAATTCACAAGTTTCAGTTCTGCTTTTACTTTGATGCGCCTGCGCGCGAAGACTGCTTGGTTTTGGCTGCATGCCACAACGGCCAGCCTGACCGTACGCTGTCCACAGCGGTATTTCCATGGAGACCAGAGGAGAATCTGAAACATACAAAAAAAAACGGAACAGACAAGGACTATACGACAAATATATAAAGATTAAACATATCATTTTTCTGAACTAGACAGTTTCTCCATCATGTGAAGGCACCTCTTCGACATCCGGAAGGTTCCACAGGAAAACATTGTGTTTCACAGGCATAAGAATGACTTTTTTAACAAGTTGATCTTTGGTTGAACGCATCGATATTTTCCTCTGTAGAGTTCTGGACGTCTGTTCAAAACGATTTCTCTTTTTCCTTCGTTTCCACTGCCAAGGCTGAAAAATCCTTTGGAGCAACACAAACCGACGATGTTTACTCTTCATAGGTAAAGGGTTAGGTGAGCGGGAGATGAATTCCACGGAACTCGTTTTCATGGCACCATTGGCTTTCTTACACAATACTATATCAGAACAATAATCAAAAACACTCTCTTTTATAATACCTTGTCGTAACCAATCATCAATTTGATTGTTTACCTGTAATTTCTCAGAACAAGATAAACGTCTGGCTCTCTGACACACAGGAATATCATTTTTCAATTTAATATTCATTTTTAACTTAGTACTCTTAATTTTATTACATTTATAATCCTTAATTAGAGAACTCAAATCATTTCTAGTATTAGAGTTCTTAACATATGGCAAATCATAACTACAGTTTTTTATCACATTTGAAACAGAAACATTTGGAAAAGAAACACTTGAATAAGCATAAGCATGAGCACCTAAAGAGGATTCACTTTCATTCAATAAAACATCGCTCTTTGCGTGGCCTAGTTTCTCTATTTCAGCATATACACTGGGATGTATAATAAATTCTTCGGTCAAGGTCGGTGATATTGCCGTTCCAACTCTCAAGCTAGGAGAGTGTTGATTAAGAGAAATATTTATGGGTTTAACTTCTACCATACGCTGTTCGCCAAAACATGAACTTAATGTTATGATCTCTTCGGAAGGTGTTTGCACTCTAATTAGTGAGGAATTTAAAACTGGGATCTGGCAACCTGAATCAATCAATGCTGTTACGGGCTGATTTTCTACAAAAATGCTTACGTATTGAAGATTTGCGCATTCTTCGCTATTTTGTTTTTCGCTCTCTATTTTCAAAGTATTCACGTTTATTTTATTATGGATGTGATCATTAGATTCTTTAGGTTTAGAACGCTTCTCACAGTCTCTTGCGCAATGAGATGAATCACCGCATATAAAGCAATTTTTATTTTCTCTTTCATGATATTGGGGATAGTTCTCTTTAATCTTTGTTTTAAAGTTTTGTGATTTATTTTTAAAGGGGTCTTGGGTATATAAATAAGTAATAGGAATTTCTTTATGTGATCCGCTTCTAGATGAAATATAGATATCACACTCTTTAGCTAAATCAATAGGCCTAAACCAATCTTCTGCTTCTCGAATGCCAATATGGGTTGCGGTTTCCTTATTTAAAGTTTTGAACTGTTTCTCTTCGAATTTAGCTGCAGGATTTAAACTTAATGCTTTATTTTTAACCCTTTGAAGTTCGACTTCTTTTTCTAACTGTGCTAACTGTAGTTTCGCGAGCTCAATTTTTTGTTTTCCTGAAGTTACCTCTCTTTCGTTTCGCGATACTCTCTCATCTATACAGTTTTTAATTAAAGTTTTAACGAAATCTGGATCACTTTCAAATGTACTACTGTTCTCAATTTTAGTCTTTAGTTTAACTATAGTGTCAGTACTTTCGACAGTACCGTCTAGCTTCTCAACAACTCTTATGAAATCCTCTTTAAGAGCGTTTTTATACATTTTAGAAATGGAAAGATCCTACCTTTTTTTTTTTTTTTTTTCTGGCTCCCTTGTTGCTCGCACGTACGATGTATCCAATAAAGAAAAACGTTGTGAATCCACTGATTTCACCTCTTCGCAGGTTATATAGTTGAAATTGTAGTTCCGGCCTCTACACAGGCGGATTATTCACACTGAATTAGTTCCAACCTCTACACAGGCGGGATTTTCGTCGATGGGTTTTCCAACCTCTACACAGGCGGAATTAAGTTGAAAAATTTAACCTCTACACAGGTTGAACGAAGTTCCCGAAAAATGGCGGAGCGTCTCCTTCACGGACGCTGTTGTTCATTGTCCAGACTTTGGTTCAAAATCGAAATTTTCTCGATCCCGGCCGAACCCCCATAATTTGTGGGAGACAACAAGGGGTCCAAGACGTTGGTCTATCTTCTATTTTATTTTAACATTAAACAAAAATTAATTAAAAAGGTAGAAAAGTTTTTACAGATAAGATTGACGATCATTTTCAGAAGGTAACGCCTGCTCGCGCACCTCTCGCGTTCTCCTTCGCTGCTTCTCTCTTTCTCTCTCTAATTCTGTTCTAATGTCCCAAAAGTTTTGGTTTCACTTTCACTAATTCACAAGTTTCAGTTCTGCTTTTACTTTGATGCGCCTGCGCGCGAAGACTGCTTGGTTTTGGCTGCATGCCACATATATATATATATATAGATATATATAGAATATATATATAAATATATAGATATATATATATAGATAGATATATATATATAGATATATATATACAGATAGATAGATATAAATATATATATATATATATATATATATCTAAATATATATATATATATAGATATATATATATAGATAGATAGATAGATATATAGATATATATATAGATATATATATAGATATATATAGATATATATAGATATATATATATAGATATATATAGATATATATATATATATATATATATATATATATATATAAATATATATAGATATATATATATATAGATAGATAGATAGATATATAAATATATAGATAAATATATATATATAGATATATATAGATATATATAGATAGATATAGATATCTAGAGTAGTAAATATTTTAGCATTTTGGAGACAATCTAAAATATCGTCAATTAAAGGAAAAGGATAGTTATGTTAAATATGTTTGCGAGTTAAGCGTCTATAATCAATGCAAACTCTTGATTTCCCGTCTTTTTTCTTTACTACCACAACTTGACTAGCGTAAGGGGATGAACACGGCTCAACAATTCCATTTTTAACCCATTCATCAACTTGAGCGTCCACTATATCTCGTTCAGCAAATGGCAAACGTCGGGGCTTATGAAATATCGGTTCGTCGTGGGTGAGAGCGATGTCAAGCTCAATGTTTACAGTTTTTGTTTTTTTAGGCGTGTATGTCGATAGCAGTTGTTCGACTTCAGCTCGATTATGTTGAGAAACATTTGGACCGATATCAAATGTGGGTGAACCGTCAGAAATCGTCATAATAAAATTTTCATTTGCATTATCAGAAGGCCTTAAAATTTGTGCAAATTTTACGCCTGTAGGCGATATATTTAGATGTGCTTGTTTAATTACGTCACAACCGATTATAAGGTCATAATTTGTACAAGAATTTGGTACAACAGAAATAGTAACAGGAAAAATTGTATCATCGATAGTAATTTCAGAATCAAAAGTTCCTATCACATTAATTCGCGAAAAACCAAAACCTGTTACGCCCAAAAATTGTTACGTCTTTACACATATTAATAGGAGAAGGCAATTCATGCACAGCATTTACACCAGAAGGTGGTGTAGAAGTGTTATTTAAATTAGCTCGTCGGCATTCAAATGATTTGTGACCATAAAGATTACATGAGAGGCATCTGGGGCCACGTGAATGATTAGGACAAGATTTTGATAGATGACCTATATCATTACAATTAAAACAACGTTGGGGATTTCTAGCTGCGTCGGAAGCGTTAAATTTTGTGGGTTTTCTTTGGAAGCTTTGTTGTTTAAAATCGCGTCCTCGGCTTTCATATGAATGACGAAAATTCGGTGAATTAGAGTTATGTATTCCCATGTTTTTAATGACAGTTTCATAGGTACGTAATTTCTGCTTAAATTCGGAAAATGAGGTTGCACCATAGAGGATTATTTTATATGAACGAGGCCCATCAATTCCATTAATTACGTACTGGATAATTGATGCTTCGTCAATTTTTGAATCACATCTATTTGCTAATTCACGCATGGAATTAAAATATTGCATTAAAGTCTCGGTTTTATACATTTTCCTTTTTCTAATTCACGGTGAATTTCTATTAAAGTGACTGAATCCGAAAATTCTTCAATTAAAGCTTTTTTGAATGACTCGTATGTATTTAAATTTCTTTGTGAAAAAAGAAATGATTTAGCAGTTCCACATACTAGACGTTTCGCGAAAATTAATGTTTGAGAAGAACTGATAGCTGGGAATAATTCAAAATTTTCTTCAACATCGCGAAAGAAACTATTTACAAAATAAAAATCTTCCCCGGTAAATTTTCTACTAGTCGCCGAAATATCCCGCAATAAAGTCCAAAACTGGGTATTCATCTCTGTAAGGGAAGCTTCGTTTGAATAGGGATGAAAAGTATTTTGTGTACAAAGAGATGAAACGCTTTGATGTGCCGGCATGAAAGAAT
>BMAU01004732.1:0-22500 GCA_019973935.1 Trichonephila clavipes | reverse complement strand
GCAAAAAAGTAACTTGGGGGTCCATGAGGTGTAAATGGGGGGTCTATGTGATAGTGGCTCTCATTAAACCAGATCATGACTATAACCTTTAAAAAAATTGTGATCTAGTGGAAACCAGATATTACCAATTTAACATTTACTAAATTTAGTGAGGTTAATTTGTGGTTATTAGGTGACAGCAGTAGCGCACACAGGAATTTTTCAAGAGTGGGGAGCGGGGTCGAAAGCTCACCATTCTTGTATCATGCTCCTTTTGATTTTGTCGATTTTCGGAAACAAAACAAAGTAAAAACTAATTATTGAATAAATAATTAGCATTAATTAATATAATTTATCATTAATAAAAAATACTTAATTAAATTTTACGTACTATATACTTAGAATTATAATCAACCCGAAAAAAAATCAAGGGCTTTGGGGGGGTCTGGACCCCCAGGACCCTCCCCTTGTGTGCGCCACTGGGTGACAGCATAAGTCTTATTAAGACAAGGAACGCTTCAGCATTTCTTTCCAAAATTAAGCTGAAAAATTATAATATTGAACGTCGCAAATTTTTTCAATTTGTCGCAGACAGTATCAGGACGTTTTAATCTACGTTCAGCATATAAATCCCTTTACTCAGAACTACCAGACCACATCAACTGGTGGACGTTTGAGCTCGACAGATTTAACGTGTGCAGCGCGTCCCTACACGGTGGGTCTTTAGTGGTAATGGGCTTGAACTCGAGACAAGACCATCCAAGGATCCAGTACCTTGACCACTCGGCTACCACAGGCGCAATGAAATTTTCAGTTTTAATGAGTAAGACGAGTTATAGATACTTGTAGCTGTATAAACCTGATAGAGAACATGAATCCATTTTGAATACATGTGTATTTTTTCTCGAGTTTTTCATTGGGACTTGGGGAACCCTGGGTATGCCTCATTGAACCCCAGGGTTCCGCGAAACATAGTTTGGGAACCACTGATTTAGAAGTTGCCGTTCCCTCATCGAAATTAAAGTATAAAAAGTTCTAAAATACCTGTTTTTTACAAAACTTACCTTGATTTTTTTACCATAAAAAAGCTTTATTCCCTTTGTTGCAGTACTTAACATAAAAATTAATTTTTTATATTATTTTCCCCTTCATCTATATATCAGGAAACATCTTTTCTGAATACGTATGGTTTGAAATGCTGAAAAAAGTTCTTCGATCCACCCTAATACATACTTACAAAAATAAGCAGCATTTTAAAAGGGTTATTATATAATAATGTTAATATTTTAAGAAAATAGTATAATCCAATTTCATGCTTTTAATTACTAAATTTATAGGTATTTAAATAAAACAATAGATTTATAAATATAATGATTTCAGTATTTAATTTTGCTCGAAAAAGATGTATTACAAATTTACCATCATGCTGTTCTGTTTGAAATATTTTGTACGATTAAATGTAGATTATATATGTACCAGGGCTCCGAAGAGAGAGAGAGAGAGAGAAACGTAATTTGTTTCGTCCCCCCGATTAAACTAAATATATATATATATATATATATATATATATATATATATATATATATATATATATCGGTTTTCGTTCGACAAAAATAATGGTTTTCAGTTCAGTTCCGAATGAATAATTTTATCTTATGTATATTCTTATCTTAAATCCTCTGTATTTCTAGTTCATTCAACTGAATTAAATCAACTTTCTACAAGTAGTTTCGAACGAAACTGAAACAGAAAAGTAAAAGTGAATATCAAAACAGGAAACCGAGAGAAGCAATATAAATGTAATGATAATTATATGGTAGACGTTAAATTAGAAAACATAGATAAGTTGGTTACAGTAACAAAATGACTCTGAAGATATATCGTACCGAATAAACCGATATTTCTTTCGGCTCAGTTTCGGTTTTCGTTCCGACCAAAATAACGGTTTTTTCCAGTTGTCGGTTCAGTTCCGGTTCGAAAACCTGTTTTCACAGATGAGTCACTTTTTCAGAGCACTCAAATTCCTTTTCATTTAATATTTTTAATTTCGTGTTTATTTTTCTTACGATAATAAAGATTTTGTTTAATTACAAAAAAAACTAGCTGTCGTTTTGTGTAATCTTTTAGGGAATATTTGTTAGGGAGCTTTTGTTCCATGTAATTCCTGTTTATATATTCGTAATTAATATTCATACAAAAAGGCTAATATTGTTTAGAAACTGCTATTAGATATGAAAAATTGTCTAAAAATTGTCCTTTTTTACATTTTCTGACATTTTCCATCAGACTGAATGGTTCATTCATGAAAAATTTTCTGGCTACCATTCTCGTTAGTGTGGTGTGGAAGTTCGGAGGGGTGGGGTATCAGATGTCGTTCTCGTCAATTGACCATGGTATGAAATTACTAGGTCCGTCGCTATTAGCCCACGCGTTGCTTTCTAGTGAGAGATTAAAGCACACTCACTTTTGTTACCATAGTAATATTCCACGGTAGCCAAATGGTCATGGTCACGAACTCGTGGCCAGCGATGTCAAGTCGCAGGCTCGAAACTTAATGCCACTGAAGACCTGCAGTGTAGAGGTGCTGGCCAACTTCTCATGTCAGCAATTGAGTTGTAGAGTTCCTTTCTTCCTTGTTGAATCTAGTAATACATTCAAGTGTTTATTTCTTCTTATTGATGTAAAAAAGAAACCAAGATTTTTACTTTGTTGATATTTTTGTCTTATTGTATCACGACAGTAATGTATTTTCTATACCTAACTACTAGTAGTTACTGAGTATTAGTACTACCACAAGTCCAAGGCTCCAACCCCGGGCTGGGCAAGGTCGACTCAGCCTTTCACCCCTTTAGAGGGTCGATAAACGAATAACAAACTTGCTTGGGAACTACACACTGGGGGTTTCACGTCAGACTGACCACCTGACCGGTACATCTATCAATGCCTTTCAGTGTTTAAGGTCATGAAAACTGAGATCGGCACTGTAGGCCTTGGCCCTCATGGGCTGTTGCGCATCTGGGGTTTTTTTAACTACTAGCAGAGCTACAAATTTTGAAACGTGTTTAGAATATTATTCTTGGGGAAGATAAATATAAATAAAATCATCTCCCAACTCTTAATTCTTCCCAAATTACTTAGAATTTATTTTTACATGGAATTTTTAGAATAATGTCAGAAATTTATGCAAACTTAATTCCAAAACAATGTAATATATCCCTTTAAGATCCAGCCCACATAATTGTGCGGGTTTGACATTCTTATCCCTTTTAAGGCCCAAAATATTTTTATGTTTAAATATTACATTCTTCTGGTTATTAACGCCCCCACCCCCTGGAAGGTAAAGTGTAACAGCAAGAACGTGCGGGCCGGGTTTCAAAAAGGGCTATAGGGTTCTATCGTAACATATCTATTCGATAAAAGTAAAATTGTACCATACTGTTACTTTAATTTAACACAACAAAGCAGTGCAAGCAGTTAAATTCTACTATAAAATAAAAAAAATTATATATAATTATATAAGCTATTAAAATAATAAAATCGTTATATTTATTACTTTTTTATATTACATTTGGAAACTGTCTGAATACAGATGCTTTGTTTTGTTGTCATTGTCATCTATATTTTCTTCTTAAAAGTAAATGTGTAAGGGTCGCCCCGCGACGTGCATTAGAGTGGGAGAGTCAGAAGAAAGATTAGCCGTATTCAAAATAACCAATTTATTCTCAATTTTGAACAACAACACAAATTCTATTAATCAAGTTAAGAGATGCACTTAAATACCAAATATGGAAAGAAATAGCGAAGCAGACGAGCTACGAGAAGACTTTAAATAATCAGATCACTTACGTTTATGCAATATCTTTTAATTCTTAGCGACCCAGTCTAATTTGATTCCTAATTGACAAATCGTCAACTTTAATATTACAATAATCAGCTACGAAAAATCCACGCCTTCTCTTCACGTATAATCAATTACTGCTAGCCGTTAGCAGTCTAACCACTCTCTTTTTCTAATCTGAAAGTTTAATCTGTATATACAAGTCTTAATTTGCATAGCCACATATTCTTCTTCGGGGGAAGATTTATAATATAATAATTTTTAACGACCCAATAATTCCCAAGAGGATTAGCATTTGAAAGAACGCGGATAGACCTGTCACAAATGAAATTTTCTGATTTAATTTTTCAGTGCTTTAAATCGTTTTATTCTTCCTTTTAAAATTGTTTCGATGGGAAAAAACTCAATAGCTTTTAGTTCTTTCAGCATCCATCAATAGAAAGGAATTAGAACAGGGGTACTCCATCTTTTTTCTGATGGACTGCATTCATATGTCAGCTATTTCACGCGGGCCGCATCATGAGGATAAAGAAGGGAATGTGGAAAATTATGTGTTAAAATGTGGAAAATTCATCAAAATATTTCAACTCCTGGTTTGTTTGTTTTTAACAACTATTTTTTATTTTGTCACTAACACTGAATTAGAAGAATTTAATAAACACTCCTTCACAATTTCTCCATCAGTAAACGGTTTCATATGATTACCAATAATATAATAAACTTCATAAGATGTCCTTGTTACCGCTTTGATATTACCACTGACAAAACACTTTGTTGCTTTTGCAAAGATTATTCAAGAAAGCCTATTTATTACCTCTTGAAAGAGATCTTCGAGGAAAAGTGTTATTGAACGATTCCTGTTTATTGTTTTTTTTTAATTGCAGCACTTTCGTGACAAATCAAACAATTACTGATCCGTATTTGTCTTTCACCACAAAATAGTCAACCTCCCAATCATCTTGAAATGATATATTTTCTTCGAATATTTTTTCGAATATGCAAGATACGAAAGATAGTTAAAAATTAATTCCGCCCATATATAAAACTTCCACTACTCCACTGTTGTCTGTTATTACAAATCGTAGCCGTTACAAATAGAAGAAGAATATCAATTCGCACTCGTACAGCATCAACAGCAAAAAGCAAAATAGGTATGGTTAATTTCTTTACACCAAATTTTTAATATATTGTTCTTAAATAAGTGAATTTTTCAGAGCAATGGGCACTGACCGGGCCACTTAAAAAGGCTCCGTGGGTCGCAGGTTGAGAATCGCTGAATTAGAGGATCTTCCAAGGTCATGATACAATGGTATTATAACGACTGTTTCTCCACCACAGAAAAAAAGTGACAGAACTATGGAAGATTGATTTCTCTCTCTTATTCCACACCTTTCGTAAGCCCCTTATTATAATCGCATTTTCCTTTTCACTGGAGAGGGTGTAATGCCGTTGAAGGAGTGCTAGAAAGATGTATTTATTGCCTATCTCAACAAATTCCCCACCAACGCTATCCAGGAGTCGCGCGTATGTAATTTAAAAACACCATAGTACCCCTTAATCAAAATAATTACCATCCAAAGCATTTATAAATAGATTGTTCATTTTTTTCAAATGTTTCTATTTGAGGTATGTGGGAAAAAAATATCTTTTTTAACTCTGTTTTCGCCATATGTTCAAGAGCGTGACTTAGCGCGGAGCACATTTTTGGACAGAAAATGTTTCAATTTTTATAAAAATTTGTGGCATTGTAACTCATGCATTTGTTTATAGTATAGTGTTTTTAGAATTTCAGAACATTTCATAAATAATTAGTTTTTCTATTCAACATGTAAAGGGATAGCTCATTTAGCATTATACGTATAGGAGAAAAATGCGAAACACACACATATTATAAAAGAAAATGTGTCAACTGGGATAAAAATGAATACAGTGGGTGATCGGTTAACGAACATAATCCGTTTCAAGATTATGTTCGCTATCCGAATTGTTCGTTAACCGATCATCAATTCACCATGGACTTCTATGTGAAATCGATTAATTCGTTCTGGAGACCCTAAAAATTAAATTTTAAAAATGTATAATTTCTTAGTAAGTTTAAAAAAAAAAAAAATAATACATACATATAGACTTGCATATTAAACAGACCTTTTCATTTTTTGCTTATGGGGCGTTGAAGAACATGTCCAATGTCGATTGCTTTTCTCTCTTTTTCAGGATTTTCCGGAAGTAATTAATAGCATTCTCGTTGTAAAGATCCCCAACCCTACTGACATCAGCTTGGTTTGGGTGCCATTCTAAGACCATTGCTCTGACAGCCTCCCGCTTTTTCAAAAGATCTTTAATGGAAGATGTCGTCAGCATTGGTCCTCTTTTTCGTCTTCCTCTTGTTCATAAGGAGACACATTTTGTTGTGGGTCTTGGTGTTCTTTATTCAAAATTTCTTGGAGTTCTTCTATCGTCAGTTCATCTTCATGTCCCATTATGAGCTTTTCTATGTCAACCTCGTTCACCTCCAATTCCAGATCTCTAGCAGTTGTCAAAATTTCATTCATAATTTAAGGGGTGTCTCCCTGATCACTTCAAAGATGTGTTCGTTATTTAAACACAAAAATCTTTCTTGAAAGTGTTCGTTATCGAATATGTTCGTTATCCGAACACAAAATCCAAAGTGTTCGTTAGCCGATCACCCTCTGTAGTATAAAATAAGTGATTCTCTACAGGATAGCGAAACCAGTATATAATATTAATGTTTGAGTACTTTTATAAAATAAAAAATATTCATCATTTGAGTCCTATTCTTTAACATTAGCCGAAAACAGCCTTACGTTTTTTTTTTTTTTTTTTTTTTTTTTGTCAAAATGAACATGACAATTTATTCATTTAGCACGAACCTTTGGAGGATAGAGTGCCTGTAAAGCATTTCACAAAAGCCTTTTTTCTGAGTTTACAACAGCTTTTTCATCGTTAGAATTTTAGTTAGAGCAGGGGTGGCCAACCCGCGGCTCGCTTTGAATAATTTTGCGACCCATGACAAAATTTACAAAATTTGATTATTTTGAGCAATATTCTTGTTTTTAGTATAGTGTTTCGTAACAAATAAATCAAATAATTGCTTCTACTTCATCACGTCGCTTCTGTTTTCTTATATACTTAGAAATGGACAGTATTGCATTGTACCAAAAATCCTGCAGCATCATGCATGATTCCCGTATCTTTTTTTTCAACTTACACCTGCGAATCGCTCTTTTCGAAAACGAAATTTATCAAACATAAATCGCGCTCAAACTTAATGGACGATAATCTGTAACATCAATTACGATGTGGAAATACACACAATGAGATCGACTTAAAGAACTAAGTGAAAGAATTTAGAAACAAATATCTCCTTATTTACATAAATTAAACATTATATTTGATCATTTCATATAATTATTACATTACCTATATAAAGGGTGTTTTTTGAGAGGTATAGAATTTTAAATTGCAATAAAACAACGATGTATTATTCGATTGACATGAAATTTTTATTCGAAAGATAATCTTGTGGCATTACATTTTCAATATGATTTCTGGCATAGGACTGCCACGGCTGGCTCGGATGTAGTCCAATCTGGACGTCTAATTTTCGATGACTTTTTCCAACATTTGTGGCCGTATATCGGCAATAACACGGCGAATGTTTTCTTCCAAATGGTCAAGCGTTTGTGGCTTATCCGCATAGACCAATGATTTTACATAGCCCCACACAGAAAATAGTCTAGCGGTGTTAAATCACAAGATCTTGGAGGCCAATTCACAGGTCCAAAACGTAAAATTAGGCGGTCACCAAACGTGTCTTTCAATAAATCGATTGTGGCACGAGCTGTGTGACATGTTGCGCCGTCTTGTTGGAACCACAGCTCCTGGACATCATGATTGCTCAATTCAGGAATGAAAAAGTTAGTAATCAGGGCTCTATACCGATCACCATTGACTGTAACATTGTGGCCTTCATCGTTTTTGAAGAAGGATTCCACCAGCCCATAAAGCGCACCAAACAGTCAGTTTTTCTGGATGTAACGGTGTTTCGACATACATTTGTAGATTAGCTTCACTCCAAATGCGGCAGTTTTGTTTGTTGACGTAGCCATTCAACCAGAAGTGCGCTTCATCGCTAAACAAAATTCGCTTAAGAAAATTGACCAATATTTTCGAAATAAAATTGCACAATTTGAAAGCGTTGTTGAGGCGTGAGTCTATTTATGATGAATTGCCAAAGCAAACTGAGAATAAATCACTTGACAGCTGTTAAATCGGTCGCCATCTTGGAAAGTAATGCCAACTTAAACTTCTATACCCGGAAAAAAACACTCTGTATGTATACATGAAAAGTAATGAAACCAATATTAATAATTCATTCTGTTTTAAATCTTCACTTCAATACATGTTTGTAATGGGTTCAAATTAATACAAATATATATTTTTTTATATGTGGCTCTCGAGATTATGATGGGCTGTGGTAGCCCAGTGGTCAATGTATCGGATAATGGCAGGCAAGTCATGAGTTCGGAGCCCAGTTCCAATAAAGACACGTCGTGTAGGGGAACGATGCACGTTAAACTTGTCGAGAGCTCAAACGCGTCCTCCCGTCGGTGTGGTGTGGTAGTTAGGAGAGGTGGTGCCAGCTCAGGTGTCGTCCTCGTCACTTGACCATGGTTCAAAATTACAAGGTTCGTTGCCAAAGCCCTCGTGTATCTGAACCGTGCGACGTTAATATTCACTCACTCACTCACTCGGGATTATGATGTTTTTCCGAAGTGGCCCGCAACTTCATTTGGGTTGGCCACCTTTGAGTTAGAGGAATATTTGAAGATGCTTATGGATGCATCTACTATTAAGTATATTTTTTTAGTCGTGCACTGATAACATAGGTGCTATTGTAGTGTGTGGCATTTGTAAAATAAATATTTTTTAATACCAAATGCATAGTTTTTTAAAATTTTTACAATCCTTCCAGCTCCTCATACGATCACAGTGGCACACAAAAATATAGGGGCTCAGGGTTTAAATCCATCCCACAGACCAATTGAGTTTTTAATTTTTAGCATAAAGATCACTTCTCGGGGCTTTCACTTTACTTTAAAAAAATGTAGCCCCACTTTTGAAAATAGTTTGTGTGCGGCACTGCATATTCATACTTTTTTCACAAAGATTATGTTCCATTTTTAGCCGATTCGCTTCAACATGTTCCACATATAAATACAAAAATGGGAATGACATTCCTCGTCGGATTAGAAAATTTTTCTGACGAAACGAATTTTTAGTAGAATTTGCTATCTTACGTACACTGGCGTAGCTAGCTGTGAGGGGGCCCTGTATCAAAATTCCTTCGGGGTCCTTTTTTAGATATTGGAGCCCTGTTAGTGGGAGTGTTATTACACAAGTTGGTGCCCCTGTAGCTTGGGGGCCCGTATCATTGGTACGGCTGATACGACGGTAGCTACGCCCCTGCTTACGCATCTCTCTCTCTCTGTGAGTTATTTTCTTATATTTATTTCAAGTTATCTGAATGACTTCTTCAGAATTCTGGAGGAAACCATTTAAATCCTTTCGAAAGTCTGGAACTACAGGAATAGAGTTGATTTCCTGTCACGTCATAGCCATATGATGAATGCAATCACGTGTTTCTAACCAATCAGTTCATGCGATTCACTGTTGCCAACTTTTGCTCTTGTTGGAAACTTTCCCGTAAAAAGAACATATTTGCTTACAAAATAACGCACATGGGTAAACAAAATGCATTTGAATAAAAGTGCACCTATGGTAATTATTTTTAAATTTGAAAAAAAAAAGGTTTTTTGAAAAATTTTAATACATAAACATTTTTACTGAATTATTAAATTTGAATTTTATAAGTACAGCAACAAAAATTACAAGACATTGAGCTCAATGAATATGACTTGAATGCATTTATCATGTGACCGCAGTAGCACACACACAGGAATTTTTCAAGGGGGGTCCAGGATCGAAAGTCCACCATTCTTGTACCATGCTCCTTTTGATTTTGTCGATTTTCAGAAAAAACAGTAAAAAACTAATTATTGAATAAATAATTAGCATTATTAATAAAATTAATCATTAATAAAAATATTTAATTATATTTTACGTACTGTATACTTAGAATTATAATCAATCGGAAAAAAAATCAAGGACTTTCGGGGGGAGGGTCTGGACTCCCAGGACTTGTGTGCGCCACTGTGTGTTTGGTTGATTGATTAATTGAATTTTAAAGTCGCACTGTTCAGCTACACGAGGGCTTTTGGCGATGGACCACGTAGTTTTGAACCATGGTCAAGTGACGTGGATGACACCTGAGCTGGCACCCTCTCTCTGAACTACCCCACCACACCAACGGGTGGACGTTTGAGCTCTCGACAGATTTAACGTGTGCATCGCTCCCCTACACGGTGGGTCGTTAGTGGTACTGGGCTTGAACTCGAGACAAGACCATCCAAAGATCCAATACCTTGACCACTCGGCTACCACAGGCGTGATAGACTCACACACAGAGGCGGAGGCACTGCCATTTTTGTTAAGAATTTCATCAAGCACCACGCCATCGTTAGTACTTCAAATACATTCGAAAATACAACTGTTATAGCTCATTTAGGCAACACCACCAAAGTCACTATGGCGTGCATCTATAAACATCCACACGGCTCCATTAATGTCACTGAACTCGATGCTATTCTCAACCACAATAACAAAACCTTTCTCTTCGGAGATTTTAATGCCAAACATCCGAGTTGGAACCCGGGGAGAGGTAATGCTAATGGTAATATTCTTAGCAATTGGGCTGTTAGCTCAGCTATTGATATTATCGCTTGATTGATTGATTGAATATTAACGTCGCACTGTTCAGCTACACGAGGGCTTTTGGCGACGAACCACGTAATTTTGAACCATGGTCAAGTGACGTGGACGACACCTGAGCTGGCACCACCTCTCCTAACTACCACACCATACCAACGGGAGGACGTTTCAGCTCTCGACAGATTTAATGTGCATCGCTGCCCTACATGGCGGGTCTTTAGTGGTTCTGGGATCGAACTCATGACATGCCTGCCATGATCCGATAACTTGACCACTGGGCTACCGCAGCCCTTGCGCTACTGTGTGACCGTCATGAAATTAGCTCATTGTAAATCTGTCACAAAAGTATTCAACTTAACAGGATTTATCGAATCCTTTCTCCTCCTTCCTTCAGCAGCAGACACCCTTCATCCAACGGACGAGGAGGAGGGGAGGAGCGAAATCTTTAATTTATTTCCTCTGTTGTTTTCGTTTCGCACTGCAAAGCAACACGAGAGCTATTGGGGACGAACCTCGTCAATATGAACCTCGGTCAAGTCAAGATGACGACATCAGTGTTTACACCGTCTCCTAACTTCCACGCCACGCCAATTGTTTTCATTCTGGACACTTTATTTGAAGCCTAGAGGCAGAACTGTTCCGTGTCGCGCTTCCACACCACAGATCCGGGGTTCAAAATCAGGGATGGGCAAGGTCAACTCAGTCTTTCATCCCTTCAGTGAGTCGATAAATGAGTACCAAGCTTTCTTACGAGCTAAACACTGCGGTTTGTCGCCCAACCGGTATAGTGGTTGGTGACGCTGACTGTGGTGCCGCAGGGACTGGGTTCGAATCCCGGACAAGACATGGATGTTTGTAAATGTATAGTGCCTTTGCGGCATGGGGTACTTTAAATAGCCGTCGAGCCGCAAGTCCTCTTGTGATGTTTGTGGAAGGGGAAGAGGGTGGGAGGCCCCTGATCACCCCCCAGGGTGTTCTCCTCAAAAGTGAGGTAAAATCGAGATAAATCGTTCTGTAACCTGCATGGTGCTCAAAGCTACGGCAAACAACAGGCGTCACTTTAGCCCTTTGCCATGATGAAATTCGTGGGCCTCGATCTGGCCTTTGCCGATCAGGTGGCATTAATCACAACAACAACAATGCGGCTTTCGCATCAGATTGAACACCTGACAGGATCATCTGCTCATGCACCCCTGCGATAAACACACTGAGACAGGCACAGATGGCATATATAGTTTTTTACAAAAACTAGAGCTCTTTATCATATTTATTATGTGAAATTGCTTTAAAAAATGATTATATTCACTTAAAGGACTGTAAATTTTGTAATAAAACAGTGATTGATAAATCTGAAGGTTAAAACACTTCTACTTTTATACAGAACATACACAAAAATGTCAGTAAATTATTTTAAAACTTTTTCAGCAATTGCTGCCCCCCGCTTAAACTTTTCGAGAAAAAAAACACATTTCGAGTAAAACGCATTTTAAAGTTTGACACATTTTGTATAAAGTTATGGCATCTGCTTTTACTAAAACACTTGTAGTTTTTGTACTAGTGAATGGAAAATAAAAAACTTGATATTTTCATAAAGCTAATAAGATGGCCTATAAAATAAAAAAATCATAAAAAAAATGTGCCAATTTTTAAAAAAATCACGATTTTTGGATAGTTGGATACCTTAATTAACCTTATAAAATATATATATATAATAACATATGATAATTACATGAATTTGTAGTATTATGAGAAAATCAATGATGCACTTTAATACTGCATTTTTTTCATTAAAAGAATGCATAAAATTTAAATCTGAGAATAAAGCCTGAATAGGTAAAAGTTTACAGATAGCGATCTGTTTATCTTGTACCCCTATTTTTTTTTACAAGATTTGTTATTTCTTTTTCTGTTTCCCATTGATTGAAAAAACCCCAGGGATCGACTATTCGGAACACCGGTCCTAGAACCGGTCTCCACTAGGGGGAGGGGGAGGATCGACTCATTTTTTTCTTTCCCATAGTGTAAATCGTAGAAAAATAGACCACAGTAAATAAAATGGAAATTTTTTAATGTTTCTTGTGCGGACTTGACCATGGTTTCAAATTACGAGGTCCGTCACCAAAAGCCCTTGTGCTGCTTTATTGTACTACGTTACTAAACACTCACTCGTAAATTACACATTTTTAAAAATATCTGTTGACATTTTTTTTATTTTTTTGCCAAATTTATATTCATCCATTGCACTTCCATGTGTTTTACACAATTACATTGTTTATTTTAGTATGATTTGAGATTATACAACACAGTAGCGCATACAAAAAATTTTCAAGAGGGGAGGTCCAGGGTCGGTATCATGCTCCAATACGTCGCCCAACATATTCTTTTGATTTTGTCGGTTTTCGGGAACAAAAACAATACAAAATTAATTATTGAATAAATAATTAGCATTAATTAATAAAATTAATTATTAATAATAAATACATAATTAAATTTTTACGTAATATATACATGGGATTATAAATCAATCGAAAAAAATCAAGGGCTATGGGGGTGTCCGAACCCGTAGGATACGCCCCTTGTGTGCGCCACTGTATAACAACATGTTAATTTTAAAATTTTCGGTCTTTTAAGCTCTCTTCAAGAATTAAAAAAGGGCTGTACTTTTACATCGTCTCGGTTAACCTGTGAAAAGTTAGCGAAAGAAAAAAACAAAAATTTTGCTTTGTCTGTACCTTCCAGATCGATTGTTTGGAACGAAGAACAGAGGGTATTTTAGTCAAATCTTTTCCAACGCTAAAAAAGGGGCGGGTGCTATTCGCTTACTTGGATGCATTGTGGGACAAAACCTCATGAAGCGTATCATTACTTCTTTGTTGAATTGAGCGTGTTCAGGAACAGTACCTTTAAATTGGTAAAATCCTACTGGTTGATAGTGTTTAAAATGTGTACTACAAGACTTATCTTGCATAGAAAATTCTACAAAACACAGGTTTCTATAAATTCTTTTTATTTTTTTTCCTTTGCAAGGGCATTGGAGTGGGGTTTCCATTCACTTGTTTATTTTAAGTTAACTACTCCTTACATCCTTTGTTATTCAAAAGGCAGAATCGTGCTTCCTGTTTTTGAATAGAATTGAAAAAAAAAAAAATTTGGGGGACGTTAATTATTTCAGACGAGTATTACCCTTTTCTCACATTTTAAAGAGCTCATTTGAGCTGAAATTTTCCAAGCATGATTGTTTTGGAAGACAATACCATAATTTAACTATCATTAATTAAAACTAATTGACTGAATCTAATTATTTAAATAACTTCAGATACAGTCACGTTGGCTTCATTTTTAGTAACTTGGGTCAAAACTTTAAAAGATTTTTTTTTTTCTCACGTTAAAAGCATTCAGTTGAACTGAAGTTTTAAATACACAATTTGTTTTGGATGACAATACGATACTTTAATGACAATTAATAAAAATTAATTGCCACTTAATATTGTGATTCTGTCATACGTATAAACATATTTATATTAATTGTAGTTATTTAATAAAAAGTAACTAAAAAAATAAAATTTTTCTTTGTTGACCTAAGAATGAATTGACCTTAATTTTTTTCACATATTACTTGTTTAATGACGTATGGCTTAATTATAAATATATTTATGCAATTTGTGACTATTAAGATAATTGTAAAAACTAATTAGCAGCTACTGAATGAATGATTGAATATTAACAGCGCACTGTTCAGCTAAACGAGGGCTTTTGGCGACGGACCACGTAATTTTGAACCATGGTCAAGTGACACGGACGACACCTGAGCTGGCAACCCCTCTCCTAACTACCACACCACACCAACGGGAGGACGTTTCAGCTCTCGACAGATTTAACGTGCATCGCCGCTCTACATGGCAGGTCTTAAGTGGTACTGGGTTCGAACTCGTGATAAGGCAAGCCACGATCCGATACCTATACCACTCGGCTACCGCGGCCACATTAACACCTACTGAACTATGTCCATTGAAATAATATCGAATGCGAAGACGATATCGATTAAATGTTAAATCTGTTATGCGATATATATATATAATTGATTTTTCCATGATAAATAATTTCAGGGCAACGCAATATTTAATAATTTTTCTTGGAAAAGTTCTCAATTTTCTTAATAATGTCTTCATTCACTTTAGATTTCTAGTAGTTGTAAAATGTTAAAGCAATTTAACCCTCTAACCGGATAGCACGGAAAATTCCGTCTGTGTAAAGATGCTTCGAAAATGGACTGCACGGATTTTTCTGCCTTCAAGTAACGTTTTCAAAAGCGGATTAGCCGCACTTTTCTGAAATCCTTTCCCCCTTTTAAAGGTTTAACCGAACTAGATCATAAAATTGTCCCCGTTCGACCTCCCAAGTACTAAAAAGGGGGAAAGAATTGAAGTATGTTGCATTTTTTATGGCAATAGCAAAATAAGAGTAAAACGTTTTCGGAATAACTTTTCAGGAGGAAGGTATCCACTTAGAGGGTTAACGTCAAACATAAACAGCTTTCTTAATATTTGTTTGTTAATTGTATCTGATGAAATATTTTTCTTACGCAATTATCATTTTGTGTTGGACGAAAGAAAAATTTTAAAATAGGAAAATAAATTAAAATTAAAAAAAAAATGAAGTAAACTGTTTGAACAAAAACAAAAAGATTTGAAAATGTATTAAAACCTGATAAACGTTATTTCTCAAAATATGGTGCCACCGAAGTAGCCTAGTTTTTAAGGTCACGAACTGCGGGGCTGGCGTATCATGAGCTCGAGCCTAGTGCCGCTGAGACCCGCTGTGTAAAAGAGCTGACGCACGTTTAATCTGTCGAGACTCAAACGTCCTCTCGTTGGTGTGGAAGTTAGGATGCCAGCTCAGGTGTCATCTTCGTCACTTGATCAAAATTTAAAAATTACGAGGTCTGTCACCAACAGCCCTCGTGCAGCTGTACAGTATGGCGTTAGAAAACTCTTTCTTTCTCATTCCCATTATATGCTAAGATACATACAATGATTATTTTTAGAAATAATTTTTCTTGCTTAAATCGTTCAAAACCACGAACACATATACAGATAAATACACTTAATGCGAAAACGCTCAAGACGGAATATCGGCTAACACGAAGTAATACACCGTTCCTGACAAACTGCTATGTGTTTTCATGCATTTTTTTTTTTTAACACGAAAAGATTTCCCTTCTGGGAATGAACAAATTACGGAAAACCCAGATACTTAATGAAATATTCGAGAAAGTTTCTATGTTATTGGACTGCCCAACTGAATCATCGAAAGAATTTATTGCAGTAGACGATAATAATGTGTGTACAGCCTCAATTATCACAAAGACATTTTGGAGTTTGTTCAAAGCTCAAAAATATCACTGATGCAGATTCTGGCGACGAAAATGGAACGAAATAAAGAAGTCATGAAAAATATGCGCAGTTATTTAGACGCGTATTCAAATGATGAAATGTTGACATCGAGCAATTTGTTGACAATTGGATGCTAAAAAAGGACAATGTGAAGAAAAAATAGATTTTCCAAAAACTCACCAAGTGTTTTGTTTTTCAAAGAACTTGAAAATTATGTATTAAATTTCATTAAGTTCTTGCTTCATTGCTTTATATCAAATACATGCATATATACACATCTATGTAAGTAAAATCTACTCTAATAAACTTACTTTTGTTGAATATATGTTTTTCTTACAATATCCTTTAACACGAAAAATTATTTCAGTCCCCCTTAACTTCGTGTTTAACGATTTTCACTGTATGTGATCACTTTAGGGGCCATGGTATCATACGTGAGATTACGTTTCCCCGTTCTGAGGCCCGTGATCACACCGGTGTGATCTGATTTGTTAACGATTGTTAGCCGCGTTAATTAATTGATTAATTTAATATTAACGTCGCACTGTTCAGCTACAGGAAGGCTTTTGGCGACGGACCACGTAATTTTGAACCATGGTCAAGTGACGTGGACGACACCTGAGCTGGCACCCCCCTCTCCTAACTACCACACCACACCAACGGGAGGACGTTTCAGCTCTCGACAGATTTAATGTGCATCGCTGCCCTACACGGCGGGTCTTTAGTGGTACTGGGCTCGAACCCGTGACAAAGCAAGCCACGGTCCGATACCTATACCACTCGGCTACCGCGGCCACTTGGTAGCCGCGTTAGCCTATTGGTCAAGGTATCGGATCGTGGCTGGCATGTGACGAGTTCAAGCCCATTACCACTAAAGACCCGCCGTGTAGGGAGTGAGTGAGTGAGTTAATATTAACGTCGCACTGTTCAGCTACACGAGGGCTTTTTGGCGACGGACCACGTAATTTTGAACCATGGTCAAGTGACGTGGACGACACCTGAGCTGGCACCCCCTCTCCTAACTACCACACCACCCAACGGGAGGACGTTTCAGCTCTCGACAGATTTAACGTGCATCGCTGCCCTACACGGCGGGTCTTTAGTGATACTGGGATCGAACTCATGACATGCCTGCCATGGTTGGATACCTTAACCACTGGGCTACCGCAGCCCCCGCCGTGTAGGGAAGAGATGTCTATAAAATCTGTCAAGAGCTCCAATGTCCTCCCGTTGGTATGGTAGTTAGGTTGGCAGCTCAGGTGTCGTCCATGTTGACCATGGTTCAAAATTACGAGGTCCGTAGCCAAAATCTCTCGTTTAGCTGAAGAGTGTGACGTTAATATTCACTCATTTGGTAACGTATGGAATTTAGAATGATTATAAACTATAAAAATTTTTGGACTTATTCAGTAATAATTTTGTATGAATTTATAAGTAGAATTAAGCTTAACACACAGAAAATCTCACCCGATCCTGGATGATTTAATATATCATTTTCAGCATAAAAAATAGTACTGTTTTGTGTGTGTGAGTGTGAATATGGTTTAAACTGAAAAATATTTAGATCTCAGAAAAAAAAAAAGGAAAAAAATATATTTAAGGTAATACTTATCTAAAAAAGAGGAGAGTTTTTTTTTTTTTTTTTTACAATAGTTTCTGTCCCTCGATTTCGAATAGTCCAGCGTTTCTCAAACTGTTGCACTGATAACCCTGGGGGGGCGCGAGCGTATCGAAAAGTTAAAATACAAAAGATTAGTTTTTTTTTTAAAAAAACATTGAATTTTTTTTTTTACTGAAAGGAAGCAAAACCAGTGGCACACACAAGGGGGGGTTCCTGGGGGGTCCGGACCCCCCAAAGCCCTTGATATTTTTTCCGATTCATTATAATTCTAAGTACATAGTACGTAAACTTTAATTAAGTATTTGTAATTAATGATTAATTTTATTAATTAATGCTAATTATTTATTCAATAATTAGTTTTTTACTGTGTTTTGTTCCCGAAAATCGACAAAATCAAAAGGAGCGTGATACAAGATTGGTGAACTTTCGACCCCGGACCCCTCCCGAAAAATTCCTGTGTGCGACACTGAGCAAAACAAAATACATTCTGACATAATAAAAAAAAAAATACACATTTACATTGATATAATACACTTATAAATGTATTAGTACTGCACAATGTGTTTGAGAATTAATTTTTTTTAAAAAATACTATGATAAGAGCAAGTTTAATAATTTTCAGGGACTCCATGGGATTGTCATACATAGTATTACGTACAAAATTTAATACTTACTGGATATTTTGTACGGTTTATAATTAAAGTCGTATTGTGTAGCTTTCGCATCAAAGTACATTATTCCACACATTATTATTGTACGAAGGGGGGGCCGAATGAAAATTATGATTTAAAAATTGTGTCGCAAATATTGAAAGTTAGAGGAGCACTGGAATAATCTATATCAGGGGTCGGCAAACTTTTAGCTGTGGCGTGTCAAACCAATCTACTAATATGATTCAGCGTGTCACCCACTAGGATTTATTTTAAACAATTCGAGAGTCCCGATAATGCATGCTGTGTTAAGAGGATAGAGGTCAATAATATAGATAGTTATAGTGCTGTATCATACATTAATTTTGTATCATTTAAAGATATTTCTTACCTTAAAAATATATATATAAACAGCATAAAATATAACTATTTCTTCAAAAAAATTTTAAAAATTAAATTGTTCATATATTATTATTTATTTTTTAATATATTTGCTAAAATAAAAGAAATAGGCAACATAAAAATAGAAGTATTTCTCTTCATTGTAGTTAAATAAAAAGATAAATAAAAATTTTAATGCGAACCTAGAGCTTGCACTGCTCTACTCTCACGTCGCAAAATCCAGGGTGTAATTTGTGATCTTCAATTAGACACGATATTTAGATTAAATTGCTAAACAATTTCATTGCGGACTGGAAATATTTTTATATGAGGAAAAAGTTTTTATTTTGATATGAGTCAAAAAGTGAAAAGCAGAGTACATATAATTTTCTCTCTTCAAACAATTAAATATCTCCAGCAATGATGTTCAGTTATTTACAAAATAGCAGAAAATTTATTTTCTGATTTAGTTATATATATTCGATCTTAAAAGTCCATAATTCTGAAGATGTTTGTTAAATAAGGTCCATTACAAATTTATCACAACTTCCTTCCACTCTAAAATTGACATATTTGGGGAGTTGTGCAGAATGCCACTGAAAATTGTACCGCCTGCCATAGGTTACCGACCTCTTTTCTATAATCTCACAAAAACCTTTTGAAACGAACATTCAAACCCTTTTCAAATCATAAAGAAAATTTGCAATACTTATTAAGAAATGGTTTTGCTATAGAAAAATAATTTATTCTTCAAAGCTCCCAGTTATTCACAATTTTTTTTTTTATCTCAGAACGCGCAATCTTATTTCTAATAAAGATTTCAGTTTACAATTATCGAATCAAAATCTGTTTGTTTATTTGAAAGATGGAAAAAAAATTGTACTTGTGTGTGTGTGTGTGTGCTTACTTTTTTCGATTCTTGAAGATATGTAAATACCTTTTTTTTCCAAAAAAGAGTAAATAATAATTCAAAGGAACGTGATATATAGTGGATTTTTATTACATATGAATAAAATATACATACTAACAATGGCAAAGCCATATAAGTCATTAGTGCCTTTTAAATTTTATATTGAATGCTACGCCGGCTGGGTGGCACAGTTGGTTTGTTGCTGGCCTCGTGCTCTTAAGGCTCCGGGTACGACCCGGCCCAAGTCGGTGGATTTTCACGATGCAGAAAATCGACAGCAGCCGTGTCACATGATTATGCGGCATGTAAAAGATTCCTTGAGTGTCTGTTTTGATTGGGTGCTCTCAGCAAAATTAAAATCCTAAGTAGGGTTTCGCATCGCCAGAGCTCAAGTGCCTCCCTCTGGGGAGGAAACTGGGTGTCAAAATTGCCTGCGGCAATTGGTATCCGTCTATATGATGCAGCACTAAAAGGAGATACCAGTTCCCCATTAGAAATAAAAATTTTGAATGTTACATTCAATAACCCATGAATCCAGGCTCACACATTGTTTTTTAAAGGAAGATATGGAGTAAAAGATAAACATCAAGTGATTTCTTGGTCGTAAGCAAATGCTTCAACAGCTGAAGTATTACTGAGTTTCAGAAAGTGACCACTATTTATAGTGTGCACGACTACTTTCCAGCCCTTTCTCGAAAAATCCACTTTCGTCATAAATCATAACGTTATAGACTTATGCATTGATTTCGAGAAGCATCCATATGATTGCCAAGTCACCAAAAATAATGACAATATAGTTGTGTGTACAATATTTCGCCAAGTACCCATTGAAACGCCATTATAATGTAAAGCAGTGGCTCGCAACCACCGGGACGCAGACCGGTACCGGTGCATGGATTAAATAGTATCGGGCAGCTCAAGGAACATCAAATTGTTTCCATTTTATTTAATGGGGTATATTTCTCTCGGGTGTGTGAGATTTTGCATATAAATAACTTTATTTTCATTTTTTAGTGAACCCATACCAAAGAATATACATGACATACGAAGTTTTCTTGGCCTTTGTTCATACTTTTTAGAAGATTTATTAAAGGTTTCTGTTATCTCGCCGAACCTTTGCAGTCGTTGCTGAAAAGTGGCGTGGAGTTTCATTGGGGTCCTGAAGAGGTGGAAGCATTTAACAGTCTTAAGAAAGCACTTACTTCGGATCCAGTATTGGGGATGTACGACGAAAGATCTTCTACAGAAATCCATACTGATGCAAGCGGGTACGGTATCGGAGCTGTCCTAGTACAAATTCAGAATAATGTCGAGAAAGTTATAGCATACGCTTCTAGAACTCTGACAAAAGCCGAAAAGAATTATTCCACCACAGAAAGGGAATGTCTTGCCATCGTATGGGCTACCAACAAATTTCGGCCGTATATATTCGGAAAACACTTTACTGTTGTAACTGACCATCATTCCTTGTGCTGGCTCATGAATTTAAAGGATCCTTCAGGAAGGCTTGCCAGATGGGCCCTCCGACTTCAAGAGCATGATTTTGACGTAAAATATAAAACCGGTAAGAAGCATAGTGACGCCGACGCTCTTTCGAGAAATCCAGTGGAAGAGGAAACGGAAACATCAGACAAATTTTTAGCAGTCACGAAGAGTATGAACCTTGCGATGGAACAGAAAAAAAAAGGATCAAGACCTTGCGAAATTAAAACTTTTGAGCAACTCATCCAAAAACGAAGAATTCAGATTTATCGACGGTATCCTTTGCAGGAAGAATTTTGATCCAGATGGAAAGTTGTGGTTGCCAGTCATTCCTAAACATCTACGAGCAGACATACTAAGGCACTTTCATGACGCCCCCACCGCAGGACACCTTGGTTTCGCGAAAACTTATGACAGGATACGCAAGAGATTTTACTGGCCGGGAATGTACCGAAATGTCGTTCGGTATGTCATGCATTGTCGGGAGTGCCAAAGGAGAAAGTCCGTTCCTCAACGACCACCTGGACGTTTAGTTCCCATCCCTCCAGCTATAGCTCCCTTCCATCGCATTGGAATTGATCTCCTTGGGAGATTTCCAAAGTCTGCTCATGGAAACAAATGGATAATAGTCTGCACGGATTACTCAACACGATATGCAATAACAAAAGCCTTGCCGACAACCGAAGTCGACGAAATAGCGAAGTTCTTACTTGAAGAAATTGTCCTCAGGCATGGGAGCTCCCGAGTAATTATCACAGATCGTGGAGCCGTCTTTCGATCCAGACTTGTTTCCACTCTCGTCGACTTGTGTAACATTGATCATCGTTTCACAACGGCGTATCATCCCCAAACAAATGGACTGACGGAGCGCTTCAATAAGACCTTGGCCGACATGTTGTCAATGCCGTGGATGTAGAGCAGAATAATTGGGGGATGAAATTCTACCATTTGTAACCTTCGCTTATAATACCGCTAAACAAGAGACCACAGGTTTTACGCCGTTCTATTTACTTCATGGTCGTGAAGCGGAAACGACACTAGATACAATGCTACCATTCTGTCCTAACGATTTTGATGACAATAACATCACCAAGATAGCAGCCAGAGCCGAAGAATCACGACAGCTAGCCCGAGTGCACACTCTGAGAGCTCAAGACAAAGATCGTCGACGTTACGATTCCAAACACCAAATGGTATCTTACGCTCCCGGAGATCTCGTATGGGTTTATACTCGCAGAGAAAAGTCGGTCTCTCCGAAAAACTCTTAAGAGTTTTTCGAGAGACCGACTTTTCTCACTGGAGTATAAACCCATACGAGATACCAAAGTCACTGCATAACCAAAGTCACTGCATGGAGTATAAACCCATACGAGATACCAATGCCACACGCATAA
>BMAU01004730.1:0-37069 GCA_019973935.1 Trichonephila clavipes | reverse complement strand
TTTTAACAACATCCCATTTTTCTTTAATAGGAAGTTCTAAAAACTATCGCACATGAATAATCCAAAATGTCCATCGCTTTTACAATGTACGCAAACATTTGAGACTATTGGTGAAGAGTAAGAAATTTTTTATTTGTGTTAGTCATTTTACTTCCTCCCGCTTCGAAGAGAACAGATGTTTTTCCTTTCTGGCACTTGGAGTGTTGTCGGTTCATTTGGAGCACCTGATCTCCGAAGAGATCTAAATCTCCGTTCAGTCACAAATTGGGGGGTTGACAGTCAAAAAATGATTTACCCATTTTTGATTAGAGAGAATAATTCAAGAATAAAGAATTTTAAGTTTAGGAGTTGCCAGTAAATTAAATAAAAAAATAATGCTGGAAGATTTGTTTGTGTTGGGAGTGAGCTGTGCCTGTTGATTCGGCTCTTCGCAAGCAAAGGCACCGGGGTCAGCGGCTTAAAGGTGAGGCTGCCGGTCGACAGGGCGAGGGGACGGCGAGCCGTTCCCTACCGCTGGCACTAGGCTAAAGACGCAATAGCGGTCGCCCTGCTTAAAACAAACGATTTAAACTCGGAGGAAGAGGGATTTTTTTGTTAGTTCGTTCGAGAGTCCAAACGCGTAATGTTTCGGAGTCGAGCTTACCCCTTAGCAAGAAAATTATGAGGAGGTCCCAATATTCCACGGGCTGCCTCAATGTTTGCAGGGTGTCAATGCACTGTTGGGTGGTGTCAATTAGCTTGGGTGGTGCGCAATCCTGAAGTTGATTCTTGTTTTAAAAATAGGCTTGCGAAACTAATTTATTTAATGCCGCATTTATAATTTTTTTTAAGCTTCATTCTCATAGTGCTCAGTTAATGTATTCCACGCCTTTTTATAATTATCGTTTGTGATTTGAATGGATTGTAATAAAGTGGCTGCTTCCCCCCCTTTACAGAGAGTTTAAGATACTGCAGTTTTTGACAATCACTGAAAGTACTTTTATTCCCCACACTCGCTAGAAATAAATCGCGAAAAGAGATCCAGTCTATATAATTTAAAGGAATACTGGCAATTTCTATTCGAAGAAGTTTAATATTGTTTACATTAGTGTTAACAATATTTTGGCATGCATTAGTATTATTATCATCAACAAGTTTTTTCATTTCCTTTTTAAAATAATTTTTTAGTGTATCTAAAAATTTAGAAAAATAAATCATGCATTTCATTTCATAAACGTTAAAATCTTCTTCTGCACAAGTGATTAAAAGATTATCGTTTAAATTATTTATTTCAATATCTATCCAATTAACATCTATTTCATAAACTTTAATAATGATACAGAAGTTTCTTGATTTTGTAAATCATCTACTTTTGAAACTAAACGAGTTAGCTTACCTTTAAGATTTTCTTTTGTTTAAGAATGGCGTCCATATTGGATTGTTTGTGACCTTCCCAAACTCCAACTTCAATGCTTGCAATGATTATTTAGTAAAGTCTGTTTTTGTTCTTGATTACTTCGACAAATGTCGCAGATCGCTTTTCACTTCATCAATTAAATGTTTTGGCTTGAATGCTCTGGTAGCTCCAGGGACCAAAATGAATGCTATGGAAAGAAATCGGTCAGGTCCGTTTGAAGAAGCTTTATTTACTGTGTTTTTACTCAGTGTTACAAAAATACATCCTGAGGCTCTCGCGCGTCCTCTTACAGTGAAAAATAAATAAGAAGGCGTTACAACACTATGTGCTTAGAATTATAATCAATCGGGAAAAAAAATCCAGGCTTTGGGGAGGGGGTCCGGACACCCAGGACCCCTCCCTTGTGTGCGCCACTGCTCTGAGCTGTAATAGAATAGTTTTGGCCCACCTCCTTGGATGTTTCACAAGTTTTATCACTTCTCTCTGATTGTACGATACAACTTTATATTTCACAGTCTAATTAATTCCGCCCGTTAAAGTGACATAAAAACAAAAACGTATTCTATTTTGCGTTGTTGGCGATCGTAGAACATGTGGTGGAGACGATTTTAAAATTTCTACTAAATACCGAAAAACCGGTAAACTTGTGAACACCGGTATTACACAATTGTACAAACAGCTTAAAGTACCGGCATTCCGCCATTGCACTCCCTACACGATGGCTATTTCACGCGGTCCGCAGCATGAGGATTAATGGAGGAAGGGGAGGGGGGGGAAGAAATGCTTTAAGATAACATAAAAAATTTAAAGTGTGGGACATTGATCAAAATATTAAAACTCCCATTTTGCTTTTTTCAATTATTATTTTTTATTTTTGTCACTGACTTTTTCTAAATTGGAAGCATTTAAGAATTACTTCTTCACAATTTCTGCATCATTAAACGGCTTCATATGATCAATAATATGACAAATTTCATAGGGTTCCTTTTATACCACTGTGACATTACCACTGACAAAACAGTTTTTTGCTGTTGTAAAGATTATTCAAGAAACAGTATTTATCATCTCTTGAAAGAGATATGGGAGGAAAAGTATCATTGAACGCGATTTCTGCTTATTGGTATTTTTTAAATACAGCATTTTCGACAAATCAAACAATAACTGATCGATTATTGTTTTTTAATATAGAATAGTCAACTTTCCAATCGTCTTGAAACAACCTACTTTCTTCGAATATTTTTCGCTTGCAAGATACGAAAGATAGTTAAAAATTAGTTCCACTCATTAAATGGTCGCTACTCCACTGTTATCTATTATCAATAATCTGGAAAAAAAATATTTCAATTCGAACCCATACGACATCGACACGAAAATCAAAATTGATATATTTGATATTTTAACAAAGAATTTTCCACCAAATTTTCATAAATAAATGAAATTTTCAAAGCAATGGGCGTTGACCGGGCCACTTAAAAAGGCCCAGTGGGCCGCAGGTTGAGTATCGCTGTTTTAGGCAATTTTAACCCACGTCATAGCTGAGTTAGTTTTTAACCCGCATGCGAAGTAAGCGATTTTTCGAGTGTTCATAATTCTGCAGAAGTTTTGAAGCGGTTTCGAGTTCTGATTTGTTTAAACTCTTACGATGAATAATGTAAGGATCTACTGCCTGCACCTGGCAACAGGTCGAACGAGACACACGATATATAGAGAGAAGAACCTGGCAACGACAGAGGAGAGAAGGGTCGGAACGAGGAGAGACAAGAGAGCGGTTGCGAGAAAAACGTGGTCGGATAAAGATGAGACGGCTGGACGATGTATTGTAATCTTGTAGCATCTTAATATATTCTTTTTTTAAATAAATGTCCCATAGAAGGTGTGGAATAAAACAGAGGGACAAAATCCTGACTGCAATTATTTTCTTTTCACAATTCGAATTCGATCCGAAAAGAACCCACAAGTTTACAAATAATTTTCTTAATTTCGCAGCTACATTATTTGGAAAAAATGAGATACCAGAAGAGAGAAGATATTAAGAAATAATGTATTTGAGAAAACGGCTGGCTACGAGGTTCGCAAAATGGTATGTAAATCTGATAATTATTTATTTTTCTTATAATTAATTGTTTCAGATTAATAGAGAATTTATTGAAGTCATGCTATGCTAAACAAAAAGAAAGAAAACATAATTACCTTTCTCTTCACGGAGAAAAGAAATAATCAAAAATGATCACGTAGTTATGCTTATTTTGATATTAGTGTGTTTGTATCAGATTTGAACGCAGGCCTTTCTCGAATTTGATACAGTACATGTACACAAAACCCCCTAAAAACTCTCTCAGACAAATTTAAAAGATATTCAGGATTACAGAAGCTCTTTTAATATTCTGACTAGATATTTTAAAAATTGGGGTTCAACAACAAACGTAATTCTTTTAAATCAACAGAACTATATTTCGCATCTACCACGCTACAGGCGGAGGAACACATGAGTATTAAAATGAGTACAGATTCTTTGTTGATATTTCTGATTTTCTCTTGTTTGTAAATCGAAAAGTACGTGGCTTGTTTTTTAATACAAGTTTAATATGCTAGTAAAATTATTATAATTACGCTCTCTATATGATTGACAGCCAATTTAGCTATGTGATAAATACCGGGTGGGCAAAAAGTCCGTAAAAATTTTGAAAATTCATAAAATCCGGAGAAATGAACGAAAAAAAAACTGTTTGCAGGATCAGCATATGTATTTCACGGTATTTTTTAAGCTTGCGAAAAAAAAATAATTTGAAAATCATCCGGTAGGTGGCGTTTATGTACGCAAATCAAACAATGCATAAATAATGAACAGAAAACTTTCACAACTTTATTACACCAGAATATGTTTCACATGACCACCACCCCAGGGAAGAAGACATTCCAGACGAGTGACAAATCCAGCAACGGCAGAGTGCAACATGTCCGGATGTATGGAAGATACTTCTCTACGGATCGCATCTTTCAGTTCTGACAGACTTGATGGATCGGATACACGCGAGATTTCAAATATCCCCACAACCAGAAGTCTACCGGTGTTAAATCTGGAGACCGAGGAAGCCATGGGTACCTGTGGCGCCTGCTAACGATTCTGTCTTCCCCGAACGTCTGTATCAGGAATGTCTTAACCGGGTTAGCAGTGTGACTGGTTGCTCCATCCTGCATGAACGTGACATTCGAAATCTGACCTCGTTGAATTACACATGGCACGACAGTCTCCCACAGAAGCATTAGATAACGCTGAGCATTTTCCGTTTCCGTTATCTATCCATTTACTGGGTACTGCGTTTCAAAGAAGATGGGTCCTATGATAAATGAACCCGTGAAACCACACCATACTGTCACTTTTGGGGAATGCAATGGCTTCTGTGTGTACTCACGTGGATTAGAGGTCGCCCAAAAGCGACAGTTATGGTTGTTAACGTCACCATGAAGCGAGAAATGAGCTTCATCTGTCCACAAGATGTTAAAAACCCAGGTGGGATCCTGTTCCATTTTAGAGAAGGCCCACTTCGCAAATGCTTCCCTCTGTGCGGTATCTGCTGGAGAAAGTTCATGGCACGATTACAATTTGTATGGGTACAGCTGGAGGATTCGACGAAGAATATTACGGACAGATGATGGTGGTAAGCCCAATCGTCTGTCAGCTTCACGAGCACTGCTGGTCCCTGAAGCTGCTTCGGGCGCAATCGCTTCCATTTCGACAGCAATGCAGGGTGCACGTGCTTCTTTCAAGCATGGTTATCCGGCTCGTGCTCGATCCTCCAACTTTCCAGTTTCCTCAAAACATTTGACAAGCTTTAAGAGACCTGCAGGTGTTAAAGGGCCTTTTCCACTCTTCACATTTTTCTGAACTCGGAATTTACTTAAGGTAATGGTCGCTGATTCCTCGTTCATGTAAAATAACTTCACCAACAAAGCTTTATCCGGTGCACTGAGCATCCTTGTTCACATTCACTGTTTGTAATGGTGAAATGGATGTGTATTTATTGAGAGCAAAGGTTTTTATAACCATCTAATTTGCATATTTCCACCACAGACACTTGTAACAGCGCCACCTACCGGATGATTTTCGATTTTTTTTCCTCTAGCTTAAAAAAAATCCCGTGACATACTAATGCTGATCCGGCAAACAGTTTTTTTTTCGTTCATTTCTCCGGATTTTATGAATTTTTAAAGTTTTTACGGACTTTTTAGCCCACCCGGTATTTACTTTATATTGGCAGATTATTTAAAAAAGACTAGTGTTATTAATTTAATGCAATTTACTTGATTCATTAGTCAATTGTTTGATTTATACAGATCAAAACTAAACAACTGTAAGCAACATTCTTATAAAACCCATCCTGGGTTCAAGTGTACTATAGAGAGAGGGGGCTTGGCAAAGTAAATTTTGTAGCAACCTATATTGGCGATAATTGGCTTAATTTAGCGATAGGTGTTACGAAGTGGAATTTTCCAATGAAAATAAATAAATGTTAATGAGAAATAAAAAAAATTGTAAAAGTTACCAGTTTGGCGATAAATTCCGGTCACCAAATCCAAAGAGCCACAATTTTACACTTTAACCCAAAATTGGAAAAACTTTTATCTATTTCATTACCCATAGCCAACTAATAAAACTCCATATTTGATTCTGCTTTGAAATGTGGTCATCCAATGATCATTATGTCACATGAAGTTTGCAGTAATAGTTCTATTGTTTTGCAGTAGAATATGCTTGTGTGAATTGTAGCATTAACATGTTTGAATATGCAATATAGTTTTATGGACTGAAGATAGTATTAAGTTTTTAATCAATATTAATACTGTTAGTAGAAGGTGTCATGAATGTGGGAATAAATACAATTTTAGACAACCCACATTGAATCCAAATCAATACTAAAAAGATTCAGTATTTATTTAAATTTTTCTACATTTTCAAAACCCGCAACAATTACTTTATTTCTTCGTACATTTATTTATAGGCAAATAATTGAAGTATTCCTTTTCTAGTTTGGAATAATTTTAGTCAGTTTTTTGAAATTTTTGTATCTATTTTCCTCCATTGTTCTGTGATTATTGTTTTTAATTCACATTATGTGTTTATTTGTCATGTTTTCTTTTTTTAAATCAAAATCTCATCAAATATGTTCTACTGGGCTAAATAAAGTGTATGAGGAGGTGTTTTCATAATTTGGGGACAGTTATAGAGACATCAGTGACGTACATTGACAGCAGTGCGCTTGGCATCATTATCCTGTTAAAAAATGAAATCGTTTCCAATATCCAAATTTTGGACAGATAATTCAAAATTTCTCTTTAAAATATATACCCCCCCCCCAGACAGAAAAACACTTCCCTCTCCATGTTTTATTGATCCAACTACATTCTTGGGATTAAGTTTCAGAAAATACAAAATTGACAACAAATTGATTGGGATGGCAGAAAATTCCACATTTTTGGTTCCGATAGGCCTATAATAGCTTGCAAATGAAAAAATAAGGATTTTAATCCCATGAATTTATGTGTGGAACAAAAACTCCTCCACCTCCATATTTAGGCATGGAAGTGAAGGTGTTCTGGCGTGGGGGTGTAAATTGGCTGCAGAATTAGGTATTTTTTTATGGTATTGTGAATTATGAGCTCTATTTAAATATTTTAAAGAGAAATTTTAAATTATCTGCCCGAAATTTGGATATTGGAGACGACTTAATTTTTGAACAGGGTAATGACGCCAAGCGCAACGCTCTCAATGTACGCTACTGGTGTCTCTATAACTTGCCCCAAATTATGGAAACACCTCCTCACACACCTTTATTTAGCCCAGTAGAACATATTTGGTGAGATTTTGATGTAAAAAAAAACATGACAAATAAATACAAAATGTGAAGTAAAAACAATAATCACAGAAGAATGGAGGAAAATCGATGCAAAAATTACAAAACTGATTTAATCTATACCAAGATGCTTAAATGCTGTTGTGGACACTAAAATATATCCTACTAAGTACTAAATTAAGAAAGAAGTACAATATTTAAAGCTAAGTTGAGATCTTTGTTAAGTGTACGACGACTTTTTGTGGCGTAATTTTTAGTAGCTTTTTGATTATTAAATTTTAAAAAAATAGTTATACTTTTTTTTAAAAATTAATTCTGTCATTCCATTAAGAACAAGTTGCAGATATCACAAAAAATACAATCACAATATATTAATATTTATTAGTCGAAAACATTACATTTTCTAAGAAATTGCAAGTGTACGAACACTTTTGTGGCCTACTGTATATATAATAAACACGTAAGCCCAGTCAAAGTTTTAATTTACAACATATTGATCTTCTGGTTTATAACACACCTTTAATGTGACCATAGTGTTTTGTTTACTTGGAAGAAAATGAATGAGATATACATCAGATTCTTGATATTTAACCCTATTAAGTATATTTTACGCTTTTATTTATCTATTTGTTGAGGATCATGATTACATGTATGTGATCTCTTCAGGGAACACAGGATGATATGTGAGATTACGTTTCCCCTTTCTGAGTCCCGTGATCCTACTGGTGTTCCCCGTATTTTATTACAGCAAAGAATTTATAAGAATTTACATACAGGAAGCACCATAATAATAAAACAAGTAATTCTTTTTATAGGTATTCCTTTTTTTCACGTAGACCAAGATTTCTGTGTTCTTATTTCTACTGCATTAGTTGGAAAAATATACTTATTGACATAAATATTGTTTCAACTGATTAAAACATAGATGAAACAAGTTTCTTCTTTTTAGATAATGGGACGCTGAAAACTAATTCGTAAAGCTGGCCCATGATTGTTTTAGTGGGAAAAAAGTGAGAGAAAGACTTGTATCTCAGAAAATTATCATAATATTTATTCATATTTAATTATATTTGCCCGCTATTATTATCAAGTTTCTTCCATGGAATTACAAAAGCAGAAAAACAAGATAGGTATTTGAAAGCATCCTTAAAAGACATTTTTTATTTTTACATTTCAGGTTGGAGGGGAAAGGAGACAGCTTGTTGTTTTTGAGTATTGAAATTAATGCTCTAATTTGATATCGGTACACTACGTACCAAGTGTTGTTGACAATTGTCAAGCTAGGCGATAACATTACAATATGGTTAACGATACCTTTAAATTTGGTTTTGTGGTTGCCATCAATTGTTTTTTCCGCCTGAATCAACACTGCGCTGCTTCAAATATGATTATCCCACTGTGCAGTGCGGTTTTCGCCTCCATTGCTCTACAGTTCACCAACTGTTCAGAGTAACGGAGTTGATTTACAGCGGCTTCGAAAACACGACGCCACGGGTATACTTTTTCTGGACATAGCCAAAGCCTTCGACAAAATTTGGCATGATGGCTTATTAATCAATCTCATACGACTTGATTTTCCGGCTCCCTTGATCAAGTCCGTTCATAGCTTTCTATCCCATAGATCATTCAGAGTGAGAGTTGACAGGATTCTCCCCTCCCCTCGACCAATCAGAAGCGGCCTTCCTCAAGGAAGTCTTAGCTCGCCTCTGCAAGCAAGTGGCAAGTGGCATGTAAATTACGGAGTACCTGTCCCTAAAAGAGGGACGTACCTCCTCATCAGAATTTTAAAATTAAGAGCCGAAATAATGGGGTTACATAAGTTAAATTATAAAAGATTAAATTAAGTGGGCAGAACAATTCTCCTGAACGGCGACAGACGAAGTCTGTCGGCCGGTGGGACGATCGCCCCTCTTCCTGCGATCTGATTGGCCGAGGCCGTTCGCTCGCTTTTCACTCTGTACGTAAATGATATCCCGTAAACTGATTCATCGCATTTAGCAGAAGGAAAAACAGATAGCAGATCCTTGCTAGAGTACGGTCGCGTCGTCTTTACGCTCCGTGCTTCTCATCTTCTTCGCGACTATTCGGACTACGTATTGATCTTTTGGAGGCAACTGAGCCAGTCGTTCTACAGATCCTTTCAGAGCTGTTAGTGTAGAACGACATCCAATTGATTTTTGCCAACCTTTACGATTTCGACCATGGAAATGAACACGGACTCCAGAACACCCGCCACTCCCACTCCAACTGCTACCTGTCAACGACATCAGCAACTGGCCGATGATCTCCAAAAGTGCACTCTCACCATCCAAGGACTCAATTCCACTCTGAAATCGCTAACAACTTATGGAAAATTCAACTTGGAAGACCCTGTCGTGGCCTCCATCCAGAACCAGCTGCTAGAATACACCAGAGTCTACAACATAGCGGTAAGTGAGTATAGCTCTCTTCCTCCATGCGACGTTCTTGGCTGCCCTATCCATCATACTCCCCACGGAACTCCCTCTGAAACTAATTCTCAAAATGATAACTTTAATGAAAACGAAATGGAAATTGTTAAAAATATCTCTCAAAAAAAGAAAAGAAAATGACGATGGCTTTATTACGCCACCGCTCAATAAAGTTAATAAATTAGCAAACTGCTCCAGTCAACTAAATTTTAATATTGAACTCAAAAATAAATTTCTTAATTTAAATGAAGAATCAGCTGGAATTTCCACTGAAAATGCCTCTAAGAATGACGACACCAATAACTCCCCTCAGCAAACCTTTAAAAGCCTCCCGCCTCTAGTCATGCTTTCAGTTCAGAAGAACTATATTGAACAGATGAAGGAAATAACAGATAAGTTGCCCTTCGTCAGAGGAAAATTAACTGGCGAATATTTAAAACTTTATACCGATACTCAGGAACAACAGCATAAATTAATTCACCTTCTCGAAGTATTAGACTACGAATTCCATGTCATACCCTCTAAAGCTGAAAGGCCCATTAAAATTGTGATAAAAGGACTGCCCCGAGATACCCCCTTAACTAATATCCACAACGAACTTGAAACCCTAGGTTTCACAATAGATAAAGTTTCGCAACTAACTGGTCGGATAACCAAACAACTCCTCCCTATTTTCCTAGTCACGCTCCCCGCAATCTTTATAACTCCAAAATTTTTGACCTCAACAAATTGTGCTATCTCTCTGTCAAGTTGACGGATATGAGAGTAAAGAGTCACACACACACACACACACACACACACACACACACACACACACACACACACACACACACACACACACACACACACACACACACACACACACACACACACACACACACACACACACACACACACACACACACACACACACACACACACACACACACACACACACACACACACACACACACACACACACACACACACCTCAACAAATTGTGCATCTCAATGTCAGAGTTGACGGATATGAGAGTACACAACAAACACACACACACACACACACAATGCTTTTCGTGTAACAAATTCAATCATACTGCCGAAAATTGCCACCACAAACCCCGATGTCTAAAATGCGGTCTGAATCATCAGACTAAAGAATGCGAAATCCACCGCGTGGAACAGATGTTCTGCATTAATTGCCAAACATATGGTCATATGGCCAATTATGCCAAATGCTCCCAATTCCCTAAGCCCAAAAAAGGTGCAAGTAATACTAACACTAAAAATACATATTCCAATGTAGTCAATAGCATCGTAAGACCAAATGTTTCTTATGCAAGTGTAACCAAAAATAAAACTACCAATAACTCTCATATCCCTCAACAGATGGCGACAGGCAACAGTGGAAATTCTTTCGGTTCTCTACAGTCTCAGGCCAATCAGGTTAAAATTCCCCTACCACTACCCAAAATCAATCTAATAATCGTAACCTTAACTTAATTAATCAAACAATACAAGGAATTATACAAGCAATATCAGCCGTCACTGTTCAAATTAACAATATGAGCCTTGTTGCTCCCCGTAAATTCAATAATAATAATAAAATAAAAGTAAGGAAGAAAGAAAAACAACAGATGTACGCCCTAGTAGAGGCTATCTTTGAACAATGCGATGATTAGTCTCCCAATGATTGGCCTAAGTCTGATATCATGGAATGCAAACGGCATCCTAAATAAAATTCTTGAATTCAAACTTTTCGTAGAGAAGTATAGTCCCGATGTTATTTTAATTCAGGAAACACATCTGAGACCTGTACACAAATTCAGCGTCGAAAACTACAAATGCTACAGAAACGATCACATCACGGACGGACCGGCTTCCGGTGGAACGCTCATCTTAATTAAAAAAAAAATCTATTCCCCACTTTAATACCCCCACCCCTCAGCTTTACTACATTGAAGCGACTACGGTCACTATCAATCCTCCTAACTTTGACCCACTCACTATCACCTCTATCTATGTTCCCCACCACTCCGATAAATATCTTTTTACTCTCGATATTGATACTATTTTGCAAGTCAACAGCCATTGTGTGATTTTTGGCGATTTCAATGCCACACACAATACGTGGAACTGCTCCCAAAACTCGACCAGAGGAACTCATCTTAAAAATTATTGTGACTCTGCTGATTTTGAAATTATTTACCCTGCTACCCCAACTAGATTTGGCTATGGTACTCAAAATACTCTAGATATTGCTATAGTTAAAATTTTTTATTTTCCTTACTCCATAGAATCTCTGCCCGAACTCTCCTCTGATCACAATCCGGTTTTACTAAATTTCTCTTTCTCCTTTCCCATTCATCAAGAAAATCCTAGAGCAGTTACCACCTGTTGGCATCTCTTCAAAAAATGTTTAAATAATAATATTTTAATCGAAAATTATGCTAATATCTCAAAACCCCCCATATCCTTGAAAGTAAAATTGAAGATTTCACCGAAGCCGTTCGCTCCGCCCACACGGATGCCTCCAAGCCAGTCACAAACAAACAACACTCGTATTCTCCTAATCACATTAAAAATCTCATCTTTCTTAAAAATCGCGCACGTAAACTTTATCAAAACACACTCAATCCGATTTTTAAAACAGAAACAAACAGATTACAAGCAAAAATCAAAAAAGAGCTCAAAAAACACTCACAAGAAACATGGAAAAATAAATTACTTGCTCTAAACACTCAAGACAATAGCTTCTGGAATATTCAGAAAATTTTCAAACACAAACTTGTTGATATTACTGCTCTAAAAACAAATTCTGGCATTGCCATTACCGATGACCAGAAAGCCAATTTAATTGCTGACACACTAAAAGAAAACTTTACGCAAAATACTAGGCCAAATAATCACAACTCCACGATTGACTCTGACGTCATGAGCACGCTCGAAAACTTCTCTTCTCCCCCTCCATCCCCATCTCTCCTACTAATCCCCTTGAAGTTTCTGATTATATCAAAAAAGTTAAAAATTAGAAAAACCCCAGGTAAAGATAATATCACAAATAAAATGATTCGTAACTTTTCTCTCAAAGCTTTAATTATACTAACCTTCCTCATTAATAAGATCTTAATTCTTAGGCACTTTCCAAAAAATTGAAAATTGCAATCATTTTCCCCATTAAAAACCTGGAAAAATAGTAATTCAGCTCAAAGCTATAGACCGATTTCTCTCCTTTCCGTCCTCGGTAAAATTACAGAGTACATTATACTCAATAGATTAAATACTTTCTCATTTCAGATTCCGATTTTATTAACCCAAATCAATACGGATTTACGAAAAAATTTCTACTAACCTCCCACTGCTAAGGATTACAGAAAAAGTTTCTTCTGGGTTTCAGAGAGGCAGATCCACTGGAGCTGTCTTTCTGGATATTCAGAAAGCCTTCGATCGTGTCTGGATCAGCGGGCTTAGTTATAAACTTATTAAATATAACTTCCCTCCTTCTCTTATTCACATTATAAATTCTTATCTAGTGAATAGATACTATCAGGTCAGAGTCAACAATACGCTTTCAGACACACATCACATAAACATTGGCTGCCCTCAAGGTTCCTTGTTAGGGCCAATTTTATTTAATCTTTACATAAATGATATGCCCACGCACCCCCACACAATGCTAAACCTTTACGCAGATGACACCTGTGTGACAGCCTGCTTCAAAATCATAACACCATTACTATCGCTTTAAACAAACATCTCTCGCTCCTGGAAAAAATTTTTAATGACTGGAAAATAAAAATCAATGTTGACAAAACGGTCGCTGTTCTTTTCACCAGGAGGAGGAAATCATGCACTCCACCCACACTCTATTCCACACCACTCCATTGGTCTCAGAGTACTAAATACCTCGGCGTAATTTTAGATAGTAAATTAATTTGGAAACAACATATTTTACACACTAGAAATAAATTCCGGTACGCGCTCAGATTAATCTACCCCTTAATTGGCCGGAATTCTGAAATGACTTTATCAAACAAGATTCTTCTCTACACTGCTGTTTTGCGGCCCATTCTTAGTTATGCTTCTCCTGTGTGGGGTTATGCAGCAAATACCAATATTAAAATTCTTGAAATAGCCAAAAATTCTCTTATTAGAAGTATTATCAGGCCTGGCAGATACGTCAGAAATGCATATATTTACAGGGATTTAAAAATCCCTGCCTTCAAAAATTACATCCAAAATCTAGCTAAGAAATTCTACGAAGATTCACCGCATACTCAAAATTTAAATTTTATTGATATTCAAAACTATAATCTAGTTGATAACATCAAAAGGCCAAGGAGAATTCTCCTTGACTCTTACAATCCCTCTTAATTTCTCTGTTGTTCATTCACCGGTGGTGAATGACTATATTTTACTAAATTTTTAAATCTTAATTTTTTTTTCTCTTTTAACTTTTTATCTGCTTCTCCCGCCAGGATAGCTTTTTATCCTTTTTGTTCCCTCCCCCTCTTTATATCAGGACAGTCAAGAGTGAGCTATCTCACTCGCTAATGTTTTAAGAAATTTCTCAGTTCCTGCAAAAAACTTTTTCTAAGGACTAACCGCCGAAAAAGCGTTGGGGTGGTTTTCGGAGTGCATAGTCCCGTCGGACTCTAACCTCATATCCTGGAATTTAGATGACTGTACAAAATTTACCATTGCCCTTTTAGAAATGTATTAAGTTGAAAGTAAAATTTAATTTAAGAAGAATTAGAATATATAAAAAAATTTAATGCGAAAAACATTTAAAATAAAAAATATATGTAAATAAAAAAAAACTCTTTAAGAGCTGGAAAATCGTTTTTCGAAGCGTCCATTAAGTGGGCGGAGTTACGGTGGCCAATCGGGTTGCAGCAAAAACCGAGATCAGAAAGTGCGGGAAAAAATCAGGAGGTGGGAATATGGGCTGTGGGATGAAAGAGAGCAATTTTATTGGCCGAGCCAGGAGTTCCGGTAATGGGGTATAAGGAATTTGCAAGATTTAGCAGCCAATCAGAACTGCTACACTTAAACAACATTCAAATGCATTTGTCTACATCAGAAATGGGATCAGTGAATAAGCTGGTTCCTGCTTCGAATCCAACAACTGTTCCGTCTGCAAGTTTTGCCTTGCAGTCTCCATTCATTTTTCCATCCTAGCTGCAAAAAAACCACCCGCAGCATTCTCTATTCCGACTGCGTTTTTGGTGCTCCTCGAACGCGTTTTTGGGGATGTTAAGCCCCCTTCCTTGCGCTCTTCCATTCCTGCCCTCGTGACGTACTTTTGTTTCGTTCTCGTTAGGCCGCTTCTTCCTCCATCCTCCCCCCTGCGGGGGAGTGTATTCAGATATTTATCTTCCTTGATACTTTCTCTCCGCGAATTTGGGTATAAGCGATTCATTTCGCTGGCTCCCGTGCAATTTATTTTTCGTTTTTCAGCCAATCAGAACAAGCTGCGATTCAAAAGAGTTGGATCGCAGTGAAAATTCGAAAAATGGAATAGAAAAATAAAAGAGGATAAAAAAAAGTTAAAAAATTAAATAAAATCCGGATCGAGCAAGATGTCTCTTGGTCTACGGATGAAGGGATAAGTTGGATAGGTAGAGATCGCTTGGATAGATGGATTTTCATGCCCATCTATATTACTGAAGAAATTTACTGCAAGTTTTTTAATAGTTTGTCTGATGGTCGGAATTTTTAGAGCTGATCGAATGTCAGCGTTCCTCATGTACCAGTGTGCATCGAGGATTTTACGTAGTATAACGTTTTGGAAGATTTCAATGAGGTTGATGTTGGTTCTTGCTGCATGTGCCCAGATTGGTGAGGCATACGTCAGAAGGGGTTTTAAGATCAGAGTGTAGATAAGCATTTTATTATGTCTATTTAATTTAGACTTTTTGCCAATAAGGGGATAAAGATTATGCGTAGCATTTTAAATTTATTTCTGATGTGTGTAATGTGTTGTCTGAAAGTGAGGTTTTTATCAATAATGACACCAAGATATTTGGTGTGTAGAGACCAGGTTATTCTTTGGTTCTGGAGCGTAATTTCAGGGAGTGGTCTTTTTTGAGGAAAGGAAATTGCTTCAGTTTTCGAGGTATTTATTGCGATTTTCCAAACGGAGAACCAGATTTCAAGGTGAGCCAGGTGTTCATTGATGTTTTGTGTTAGTGTGTTGGGATTGTAATGTCTGCTTAAAATCGCCGTGTGGTCCGCATACATACAGATCACGGTGTTAGTAGTTTTAATTATGTCATTTACATATATATATATATATATATATATATATATATATATATATATATATATATATATATAATATATAGATTAAATAGGACGGGCCCAAGATAGAACCTTGGGCAATGCCGGCTTTTGCAGGTCTAGTTTGAGAGAACGTTGTGTTAATTCTGACAGTGAACGAGCGATCACTGATGTAGGATTTTAAAAGTAGGATTAGTTGGGGTGGGATTGTATAAGTAATTAATTTAAAGAGAAGGCCAGTGTGCCAAACTCTATCGAAGGCTTTCTGAATGTCAAGGAACACTGCCGCTACATGTTGATGTCTGTCAATAGCATCTTTTATATATTCAAATACGCGGAGTAGTTGATGGGTGGTGGAGAGACGAGGACGGAACCCGTGCTGCTCCGGTACGCGCGAGGATGTTTTCTCTCTCAAGGAATTCGTTTAATCTGGTAGAGATAATTTTCTCTGGCAGTTTGCTTAAGATCGGTAGGAGTGAAATTGGTCTATATTATTCAACCAATTTGGGATTTTCCCCAGGTTTGAGTATGGGAATTACAACAGCAGTTTTCCATGCATTCGGAAAGTTTCTGAGTTTGAACAAGTTATTAATGATGTTAGTAATTTTAAAGACGGTAATGAGGGGTAAGTTTTTGATCATTTTATTAGTAATCCCGTCTCTTCCCGGGCTTATCTTGAATTTAATCTTTTAATGTAATTAATAATTTCCGAAGGAAGGGCGGGTGGAATAGCGTCAGTGGTGTTAGTAAGATCATTAATGTAAGCGTCGACAATGGATGTAATAATTTGATCTTTTTGTGGATTATAAATTGGCTCTCGAGTGATTGAGCAATTAGATCAGTTTTGTTTGAGTCACTGAGAGCGATGCCGTTAGGGCCATTAAGGGCGGAAATCGGGGAGGCCTTTTTCCTGAATGCTCTAGCGGTTCCCCAAAGGGAGCCGTCTTCGGCATCCAAGGAAGTAAGGTGATCCTCCCATACCTGTTGTCTGTATTTTCCTACTAATCTTTTAATTTTATTTTGGAGTCTATTTAGTTCAGTTTTATGTTGAGGGAATCTTGTAAATTGTCATAACTTTCTGGCTTTGTTTCTCTCCCGGAAGAGGTGTTTGAGCTCACCCTGTACATATGGTGGCTCCGAATGGGTCATTAGGGTCTATGCTTTCTCGTGTGTGTTGAGAATCTCCGAAGTGAGTTCTCTGACTTGGGACTCAATCTCTGAGGTAGAGCTGGCCTGCGGGAGATAAATATTTTCAGTATTTGCGAGTGTTTTCGTGAAAACATTCCAATTGGTATTTAGCTGGGGTGGGGGGAGTTCAAATTTTGCAGTTTTGGGGAAATGAAGTTTAATGGGGTTGTGATCGGAACTTAATTCAGAGATTGAGTCAATTTTGCAGGGCCAGTTCAAGTTTTTGATAAGGGCGTAGTCTATAATTGTGGCTGAAGCAATACCGAATCTGGTAGGGGTAGGGGGAGCTAATACTTCAATGCTGTTGTTAATAATATAATGATATAGTCTATGTCCTCTGGTGTCGCTCACAGGGCAACCCCACGAGGTATGCTTGGCATTAAAATCACCAACTAATATGGTGATATTATTGATATTAATGATAGCACACACAAATGCATGTTTTTGTTGATGCATGTAAAGATGCCTATGCTACTTGCATATTTTTTAGGTCAACCACTTCCCAGGAAGTGAAAGTTTCCCTTGGCGTGTTGCATTGGGGATGGCGTGTTGCATTGGTGCCAGGTTGGCCTATTCGGTACAGGAATCTCTTAATATCACTGAAATGGAAACTGTTTTTTGGAGTGAATCAATGATGGCATTGTATTGGCTGAGGGAAAAGGGAGGTTGGTCTGTTTTCGTTTAGAATAGAATTAAAGAAATTAAAAATCTGTTTCCTAATAGTGAATGTTGTCACGTACCTGGTAAAATTAATCCAGCCGATTTAATTTCTCGAGGAAGCTGACCTAGTCATTTAGTTGAGTCACATTGGCGGGAAGGTCCATTGTGGTTGGTAGACTCACCAGATACTTGGCCCATAACAAAGATGCCTGATTATACTTCCGAAATTTCATTGGAAAGTAAAAAAATCAGACTGTGCAATTTAAATCTGTCGGAGGAAATGTTGCCATGGTATGCTAGGAAATTTTCAAAATTTCATTCAATCTTAAGATTAGTTGCATGGGTTCTTAGATTTCTTAATAGTGTTAGAAGCAGAATCAGTGACAGAAAGAAAGGACAATTATCTTTAGATGAGTTAGAGAGTGCTGAGATCCAGCTGATCCGATCTGTTCAAGCTCAGAGCTTCACAGCTGAAAAGTTAATTTCAAACTTGAGTGTATTCAGAGATAATAACAACATCGTTCGTGTGAACACGCGAATCATTGAACGCATAGATGCACCTAACTTTCTTTCGCGAATCTTACTGCCTAACAATTGTATATTTACGCTAAGACTTGCAGAGCATTTCTTCATTTAAAGAATCATCATGCAGGGACGCAGTTGCTTTTAAGCATAATACGTGAAAAATATTGGATAATAGGTGGTAGAAGAACTGTTCGAAAGATATGGAATGCCTGTGTTAAATGTCGAAGATTTAAACGTAAATATCCATTGACTGATCCTGAAAATATTTTGAATTTATCTTTTATTTTGTTGAGAAAAAAGATGAGAATTTGGGACATGTATCTTTAGGACTGATTAACATGATAATGGAGTATTTTATTTTATTTTAATCACCACGGCAAGAAGAGTTAAATATTTAATTGAGATTTCAAAATTTATGTATAGAACAAGATAGTAAAATACAGGAAATTAGTGTTTTAAATTTTATACTCTTCAATCTGACTAGGCAGCAAAATCAAAAAGGCAAACATTCCAGACACTCAGAAAAAGTTTTTTGTCAAAAGTCCCGTAAAGAGGCTGTGGCAAACTTCAAATATGCCATGATTGCATGGCACATTGTCTTAATAAAATAAGCATCTTTCCATCTAGTATATGCCAAATTTTAAGTTTAACATCATGAATGCAAAGCATTTTGCCCAGAACTGGATAGTCACAAAAACATGGTGATATAAGCAAACTACTTGAATGCCAGAATTTTCATGAATACATCATGTTCCTTTTTTGTTTTGTTTCCATGTTAAATTGTCCTAGTTCTTTAAATCTTTGTTCTTTTTTTAAAAAAAATCTTTCTTGTGTGAAATTTGAGCTGTTTTATATATTTGGTTGATCCTTTCAATAAAGCCATATGTACTAACAGTGTTTCAAATTTAAGCTTTAGCAAATCTTGGCCTTCTTTTGATTTGGGAATTGGTTAATGGTATAATACACAACTACAAATTTCTGATATAAACAAAGTAAAATAATTTGGTTAAGTTGAAAACTGAAATAAGTGTATCTTTCAGAGGTATAAGTAATTTAATTTAACAAATTATAATCCGAAGAACAACTATTTAACATACACAAACAATCCATGTAAAAAAAAAAGAACAGAAATTTCAAGTTCTGTGTAATTGACAGCCCTAACATATAACATGTAACTAAACTATCTGATTTTTAAATCAAAATATTGATTGAAAAATAATTTATAACATTTAATAATAAAACCTTTCAATCTAAAGAATTTTTTTTGTTTGTTTTTATGGAAAAATGATAAAAAAGTATTTTTAAAATAATTTTGCAATTATGAGGAAAAGTTATGGAACTACAAAAACTAAACATGTGTTCTGTATTTAATGCTCACACACACAAATATTCCCAGTTTCTACTGGAACATAACTGTCCACATTTTCAACAATTACCACTGAATTGGGGATCAAGAGTTCTACAAAATGCAAATTGTTAAATAATTCCCCATTTATTGTTTTCAGTTAGACTGAAATTAAGAAAAGTTCTGATTGTTGTGTTATTATATGATAAATGGTGTAGGGCAAAAGAAAAAAAAAATTGTTTGTTGAAACATTATTATTTATAAGAAAAATACAAGCTTTACAATCCACTACATCAATATATTAGTGGTAGTCCTATGTATATCTTAAGAGTATTTTATTTACTTCATTGTATACTCCTTCCAAATATTTTTGCTTCTATGAAGGAATGAATGGCTTACAGGAGTTATATATATATATGATACGTGCATTTCACAATTTACAAACCCATGTATATTATATTACGTGGATTAATATTATCAATGCACCTTGAGTTAATATTTAAGGATCAACAGGTGTTTCCACTGGACATATTGGCAGGGCTATATAATACTGTTGCGTTTTCGGGGTTCGAAATGATTGAAGCCGAAGAGCGGAATCCAAAACAATTTTATTCTTGGCCAAAACAGTCCTCCACAAATTGTAGAACAGTTCGAGAAAGTCACGTACAATCGATGAAAAATACTGATAACACAGATGTAATACACTAACAAAAGCAATATTAAACACTCAGCACAAAAATAATAACTCAATAAAAGCAATAACACACGCACTATGCAATCGTCTCTCTCTCTCTCAAGCAGAGAGGTATCACTTGCATGAAAGCTGAGATCTCACTAAACTGACTAGCCGGCCCGGGCCTTTTTATACCTTTCGGTCAGAAACCTCTTGCACTTGCCAGAATAATCTAGAAATAGAAAGGTCTAGCAAAATCCGGAAGGTATGAGAAAAGCTCAATACATAGTGTTACAATACCGCGATAGGGTTGCCAGACAGGGTTATTAGGAGCAGGGTTGCCATGGTCGCCAAGCTTATCGCCCACATTTGGCGATATATCGCCAAATTTGGCGCCAAAATTAAGTCGCCAAATCCGTCGCCAACTTGGCGCTAGCTGCAATATTTGGCGAGTTTACTATTTAAACCAATGTTAAAGCATGGGGGCCGTGCAATGCAGTGGAAATGATATTACAGGTAAACAGGGTTGAAATCACATTAGATACGACAAATTAAACTGTAAAAATGAACACAAATGAGTAGAAACAATTAGAATAAGACTAAATTCGTAACATTGCTCCCCTCTCAAGAACTGCACGTCCCGGCAGTACAACCCTTCATCAGACGTTAACATAATAATAAAGCAATTGATTAAAAACAACTGAATGAATATGCAATAATAAACATGTAATACATAGTACAAAATAAACACCTAATGCATAGTACAAAATAAACACTTACAAAACAATAAACAAAATTATTTACAAGATTATTTACACACTAACTTATTTATACAAGACCATGGTCAAAATAAATTACACGATAATTGACACACTAAGAATTATGTCCATAATATGGAGCAAGCCTGTCGTAATGAACGACTCTAGGCTTCGAATTCGTTGACTTACGGATCCGGATTACGACGTCGTTTGTTATCTTTAAAATTGTATAAGGACCGTCCCAATGCGATTGTAGCTTAGAGAAAGTCCTTTGCGTCGAGTCGGGTTGTAGAACCACACCTTGTCACCTTCCTTGAATTGATGTCCTGTGGCTTTTGTGTCGTACCGAGTCTTCATCTTCTCCGTCCTCAGGTTGATCCGTTCTCTAGCCAAATTGTGTACATCTTCAAAACGTGCCTGGAGATTCTGCACGTACTCCTCAGGCGATGAAGGTGTATCCGGAGGGCGACCAAACAGCAGGTCACAAGGGAGACGAAGATCTCGGCAAAAAAGCATCTGGGATGGTGAATATCCGGTAGTCTCGTGAACGGCGCTGCGGTACGCTAGCAGAAAGAGAGGAACTTTCTGGTCCCAGTCTTGTTGGTTCTTGGAGACCATCAGTGAGAGGTTATTCAGGATGGTACGATTAAACCTCTCCACCATGCCATCTGACTGTGGGTGCAAAGGTGTGGTCTTGGTCTTGTCAATTCCGAGTAGTTCACAGACCCCCTTCAATACCGCAGAGACGAAATTTCTTCCCGATCGGAATGAAGTTGAAGAGGTACCCCATATCTCGATATCCAGTGCTGCACTACAGCCTCCGCTACGGTGGGGGCTTCCTGATCCGGAATGGGGTACACTTCCGGGCCATTTCGTGAAGTAGTCAATGACAACAAGTAGGTACTTATTACCAGACGCAGTCCTTGGCAGAGGTCCCAGGATATCGAAAGCGATACGTTCGAAGGGTGCTCCAACATTGTAGCGATGCAGCTTCCCTCGGCTACGTATCTTTGGCCCCTTCACGGTCTGTAGCACCACGCGGGGCGGGGTCCAGAGGAGTTTCTCTTTAATTTTTGAGCCAGATCGTTCCGAATGATAGACACATTGGCTCCTGTATCGATGATCATGTTGCAGGAAGCTCGTTAACATGTCCCATTATAAAAATTCCATTCTCACCGGTACTCTTTGTCGAAATTTGACACACTTGAAAGTGGGGCTTTCCAAAATCTGGCAACCTCCGCCCAACGAGATGGCCATTAATTAGTTTTCCGACACCTCCTTCTGGGAGGCGCTATTAGTTTCAGCGCCTTGGCGTGCCCGGCAGCTTCTCTGCAGATGCCCTTCTCGACCGCAGGTCCAGCATTTAAGGGTCTTCTTCCCGTCTGCTTTCTGGGACATCAAAGACTCAACTCTATTCAAGAAGCTTCATCTGTCGCTCTAACCGCTCCACACCTGAGTTCGACGTGTCCGATTCGTTGACGGCTCGTATGGGGTGTCTGTCCTTTCGTGTTGCTTGCTGGGCTGCCTCGAATTTCATAGCAAACACTAGGGCCCCTTTAAGTCCTTGAGATCCGCCATTCGGAGAGCTTTCTGGATTTCCGGATCACGCACCCCGTCGATGAAGTGTTGCAGCGCCAGGACTTCTCTTACTTCAGTCGGACAGTCAGAAAACGCCAAGTGAGAAAGCCTCTCGACGTCCGTCGCCAGTTCTTGGAGCGTTTCGACACTTTCTGCTGCCGTGACTTCAGCTGGAGTCTGCTGTAATCCTTCACACATTTCTCTCCGAAGCGTAACTCCAGAGCATTAACGAGAGCGTCGAAATCCAGCCGCTGTGTTTCCGGCAAAGTTTGCAAAATGTCAGCAGCGTCGGCTCGAAGAGAAGCAGCTAACTGGCAGGCCTTGGTCTGGGAGTCCCACTGGTTTGCATCCGCCACTATGGAGAATTGGGTCTTATACACCTGCCAAGAGAACTTTCCGTCATATGTAGAAAGCTTGATGGAAGGCTTGGAATAAGGAGCTTGAAACTTAAATTCATCCCCTTGACCAGTCATGACTTTCTGCTTCAATTTCTCTAGGTCACTACTGAACGAGATGGAAACATCTTCTATACCTTTTCGAAAATTTTCGCCTCTAGTTTGCTCTCCATATCTTCGAATTTATTTTCAAATTTGTTCTCTATATCCACAAATTTGTTTTCGAATTTATATTCCACCGACTCGATTCTTCCTTCCATTTCTTCAAATTTCTTGTCCATAGTCGTCAATTTGTCGCCAATGCCCTTCAGATCACTTTTCAACTCTTCCCTTGTTGGCGCTGATCTGCTCGTTTACGTTAGTAAGCTTGCTATTCAACTCGCCCATATTGGCATTCATGCTGGCGGTCAAGTCCGATTTCATTTCAGTCAATTTTTTTCTAGAAGAGTCTGAACTGGGCCTCCATCGCTCTTGTTGTTGGCATTCAATCCCACTTCTGACACCAATTGTTGCGTTTTCGGGGTTCGAAATGATTGAAGCTGAAGAGCGGAATCCAAAACAATTTTATTCTTGGCCAAAACAGTCCTCCACAAATTGTAGAACAGTTCGAGAAAGTCACGTACAATCGATGAAAATACTGATAACACAGATGTAATACACTAACAAAAGCAATATTAAACACTCAGCACAAAAATAATAATAACTCAATAAAAGCAATAACACACGCACTATGCAATCGTCTCTCTCTCTCTCAAGCAGAGAGGAATCACTTGCATGAAAGCTGAGATCTCACTAAACTGACTAGCCGGCCCGGGCCTTTTATACCTTTCGGTCAGAAACCTCTTGCACTTGCCAGAATAATCGAGAAATAGAAAGGTCTAGCAAAAATCCGGAAGGTATGAGAAAAGCTCAATACATAGTGTTACAATACCGCGATAGGGTTGCCAGACAGGGTTATTAGGAGCAGGGTTGCCATGGTCGCCAAGCTTATCGCCCACATTTGGCGATATATCGCCAAATTTGGCGCCAAAAATTAAGTCGCCAAATCCGTCGCCAACTTGGCGCTAGCTGCAATATTTGGCGAGTTTACTATTTAAACCAATGTTAAAGCATGGGGGCCGTGCAATGCAGTGGAAATGATATTACAGGTAAACAGGGTTGAAATCGCATTAGATACGACAAATTAAACTGTAAAAAATGAACACAAATGAGTAGAAACAATTAGAATAAGACTAAATTCGTAACAATACTTTTCGCCTTTTCACAAAATGTTTGGCGGGGTATTAAACATCTATATATTATTTGCCATTGGTCTCCACCTTTAATTCAATAGATGCTGCTGGAGAAGTGTATGTACTTCTCCAGCAGAGGTTTATTTGCCACAGTTTCACGTATCCAGGAATTTAACATACTAAAAATTTTATTTTATAGGAAACAAAACAAGTATCCTTATACTTATTATGACACTTCAAGACAACAAATATTTTTGCATTAAACGTTTCTGCAAAACTTGAATAACATTTATTTTGAAATTAATACCTAAAAGTGTTATTTATACTTTACACCACACTCACTCCATAAAAGTTTATAGCACAATGTTTTTCTTTTTTTTTGTTCTAATAGTAGAAACACTTTAAATATATTATGCAAATGTAATATATAATAAGCTGTTTTATAACTTATATGTATTCTGTATAAAGTAATTCCCTGTTCATTAATATACATTATAAAATGTTAAACTATATATATGTACATGTTTAGTGGGCATTTTGTACATTAATAATATTCATGGGTATTTTTCAATTTACATATTAACTACATGATTATAGTTTAATTTTTGAATTCTCCTTAGATTGACCTTAGAATAAATTATTAACAAATGAAATTTTAACAAGTCAACGTATCCCAAGATCCTAATTTAACTTTTGCTTAGTGCTAACAAGAAAAGTGTTTCATCAGTTATACACAGAAGTATCTAACAATTGTACTGAACAATTCATTAATCTTACACTTTAATTTCAAATAAGAATATTCTAGAATGCTTCTTGAAACAATATATTCATATTTCAAAAAAGAAATCTATATATAATGGCTCATATATCATATATTAGAAATATTATTAATTGTACCTATATATTAGAAATTATGACCATGTTATGAAAACTGAAACATGTTTTATCCCTTTTACGTTAATGTTACAATAAAAAAATGGATTTTCCTAAAACTACAACAAGAAAAATTTGGGTACTTGCATACCATTGCAATAACGCCGATGTTCAAGATAATTTGCCAACCATCCCTGATTTCATATGTGTTGTAAGCGCTCAAATGGCAACCATGTGCTTCGTTTCATATAATGTCCCCAATGCAGTTGTGATAATACACAAGTAACAAAATTTGTACTCCACTGAAGAGTCAATTCTTACACATTAATCTTAAAAAATACTTAGCATGGCATTAGTCATTGCCTCTGTTTTTGCTCAGCTAATAGCCACCAGAACCCCCTTTTCTACTTTGGTGTTGACATTTTGATTGGTAGAATGAAACTTGCGTATTGAAAACATTTATTTACAATACTTGAAAAATATATTATATTTGCCGGACAAAGATAAAATTGAATTTTTTATTGGCTCAGGTTAATCATTTTACTTTTCTATATATGTGCACATAATATACATTGGTATTTACTGGATATCCAGATAATGGGTTTGTGACAGCTTTTCCGAGCTGCTGATAACAGACTTTGGCAATATCCAAAAGGATACACTCACTACAAACATTGTATCAGAAGAGAACTTCACCTATTCTTTATTCTGTTTGGCCTCATGGTCCCTATAATCACTAAGTATCAATGCATATACAAACTTAAATAACATACATAAATCTGGAAACAAATTTATGAGAAGTATGACCAGTGGTGCAACGTAGAATATTAGGGCCTCCCTGCAATGTAAGGCTTTGGGCCCCACCCCCGCAATATAGGAGTGTACATTATGCCACTGAATATGACACATATTGAAAACTTTCATTCCAGTTTACATTTAAATATTTACTTCATAGTATCTAACCTAGGATTAATCCTGCTGCAAACAAGTTCATTTTATCTAAATGATAATATTTGTGACAATTAATGCAATATTTTAGGTTTAGCCTTCAAAACTTAGAAATTATTTTTCTCCATTGAGTGTTGACATTTGTTTTCGAGTAAATAGAAATTCATAGATCTTGAGAGTGTGAAGTAAACTATATTAAAACACTTTAATTAGCTTTTTCTGACATAAGTAAGGTTTTTTAAATATATATATATATATATATATATATATATATATATATATATATATATATATATATATATATATTGAATTACAGGTGGACCTGTATATCATGAATTTACTATCTTACAAACTTTTACCTGGAACTAGTTTATAAAGTACATATTATTGAGAGAGATGAATTGCTGTACAGAATTTTCTACTTTAAGAACTTTTTTAGGATTTATATTTGGCGACTTTTTTAGATAAAAGTCCGACAATATATTAAAATTTTTAAAAGTAGTAATTATAAAATATTGGAAATTAAAATGGCTTTTAATTTTTAATATATATGTAATCAAAATTTGTATAGAGTTAAAAATTTTGGAATTTGAACAAGGTTAAAAATAATAACCATTTATGTATAATTAAGAAATATTTTATAGAGTTTTTTTGAGTTTAATTTAATTTTTAGTCTACAATTGATAGTTATCATTTCTTTTTTTCAAAAAGGATAAAAAAGAACATTTGATGATGGCAATTATTCTCACTTTTTAGAAACTCCTTTTTAGGGAAAAACTAATATAATACAACTAAAAATTTACCCATATTGTCTTATTATGTACTGTGATGCGTACAAGTTGTCTTTTTTGTAGAATTTCATTTTGTATGAGTTATTTGTCAATATGGGAAATATTCTCTTACGTTGACACACAATTGAAATATTTTATTAATTTTTAAAAGTACAATAATATAGTTCTACTCTATAAAAAGCTATTGCTATTAAAATGTGTGTGTTCATATTTGAATATATTTTTTATTAATTAAAAAATTCACACAAACATTTTCATAAACAAATATTTTTTCCTCATCACCAGAAATGTTTGCTTGATACATGATTAAAAATGCTGCAAAACTTTGTAAGGAAACAGAAGACACAAAGCATCTAATGAAACAATTTATCCTCTAATCATTATTGAATTAAAATTTTGTTGAAGAAAATGTACGATTACACTTTTCCCTTTCATTTTATCATACGTAAAAGTAAAATTTAAAAACAAATGGACATATTATTCCAAATGGTTTTTCTCAAACTTACGAATTTTGCGACTCTTCATTTTGAACCACATTATTCATTTCTAACAAAAATTAAATTTCTTTTAATGTTGCAAAATCATTTATTTCCTTTCATTTAAATTTCATTGTACGTCCATGAGTTCCTGACTTTTTACAAATGCTTGCACGGAGAAATGTTTGCAAAAACGTTGCTAGTAATACTTTTCAAGTAAATATGGATACTTTTCTCAGATTTCTTCAGGGATTAATTCCGTATAACTGAGAAGTTCTTCCCTTTAACTGAGCAATTTTTCCCTCTTTCAAATTGCGAATTCATCTTTACCTCCCTAGCTCTAAAATAGAATTGTCCACTTTTCGCGCGATGCAGACACAAGTTATATGAGACGCTAGTGTATATCTGTGTTAACCCAGGCTAACTCCGTCGCCGGACGCTGGCGAACGGCCAACTCATTCAATGATCACTCGGCAGCCGGCAGAAAAGCAGCGCCTTATTTATAGTGAGTGGACAAAAGTTAGTAACAAATAAGAAATAAATAAATATTTATAAATTTTATGAATATTAAAAAAGTTGTGGTATATACTATCAATTAATCGTTTTTTGAATGCAAAAAGTATATCTATTTTGTATAGACAGATTAATTATAAGTGCTGGTGTACATTTAAATAATCAAAACAAAGGTGTCTTAGAGAAAGTTTTCGCACGCAGAAATTATGCCAGCAATCTTATAAGATATTAGAAAGCATGCATTGACAACAAAATAATTTTTTTTTCTAGATATTTAATTATAAACCATATTTTATGACCCATTTACTATATTTATTAAAGAACGCAATCGTGTTCCATTTCTACGGCATAGTTAATCGTAAAAATTAACCATACACATTTTCCAAATACAAAACACTATTATTTGAAACATTGGTTTTGCTGACAAAAATTTACATCGTCTGTGAACTAACAAACCGGCGCAACATCTACGATCACAATTAGAAATTAAAGCTCTGATTGACACTCCACCTCGAAATACCGAAAATAATGCTGATCCAATGGAGTTATCATACTTGTTTATTTATGTTTATTGAACGGAATAAAATGCGTTCGAAAGAGTGAAAAATGTTTTTCTAGTTTTAAATTTTAAAAAAAAAAATTTTAACTATTTTTTTAATATTTGTTAAAAATCTGAGAATTCCCATCTAGTGGTAAAAAAGAACATAAAAATGATTCAACTATCGTATTACATCGAAAATTGGGAAACTATTTAATTTTTCTAAAAAAATTAGCTTAAGCACAGAAAATTACAGTACCTAGGATAGGGAACTATTAGGAATATATCTTTCCGTCAAACAGTTTAAACATCCTCTTGTAGGACGAAATTTTGTTATTTATACTGATCACAAGCCAATTACATATGCCTTTCATCCAAAAAAGGAAAAAGCTTCACCTAGGCAGTTACATCATTTACAATATATATCACAATTTTCAACAAATATTTGTCACATTAGTGGAGAAAAAAATATTGTTGCGGATTTATTATCCAGGATTGAATCGATCTCTGAAATAGATTATGATAAAATTGCTGATACACAAGTTTTTTGCGATGGATAGATGGCGCCACGACTGCGGCGCGCGAAGGGTGCGGATTATATCACGTCCGGGTCACCAATGTCGGAGGGAAGATTCGATCTGAGTACCTTCCGTTCCGAACGTACGAATGAAGCAAGTACGCTAACCATCACGCCAAAACGATCGTCCTCGCGGGATGTTGGTACAAGTCATATAGATATCACACCACCACAAACTTAATAAACTGCACTTGAAACCATCCTTAAATTTTAAACAATATCCTCTTGACTGTGGTAATTACTTTGGTGTGATATTTCAACTGCAATCATTCGTCCATTTATACCTCAGCCTCTTCGAATCCACATGTTTAAAAAAATTCACAACTTGGCTCATCCTGTGTGAAATCTACTGTTAAATAAATAGCTCCCAGATTTATTTGGCTTAACATTCGAAAAGATGTCAATAAATGGGCAAATTCTTGTATCCAGTGTCAAAAGAACAAAATTAATAGACATACACATTCACAAATTGGTACCTTCCAAGAAGTAGATGATCGATTCAGTATCATTCATGTTGACATCATAGGTCCATTTCCTGTATCAGAAGGAAAATAAATTGCCTTACTTGCATTGACCGCTTCACATGCTGGATAGAGGTTATTCCTTTATCAAATATCACGCAGCAACGGCTGCTCGAGAATTTTATAATCAATGGATTTCACGCTTTGGAATGCCATACCATACCATGTGATAACTGAGCAAGGTACTCAATTCAGATCTGAACTCTTTAAAAACATAGGTGTTATATGTGGATTTAAAGTATGCACAACAACATCCTATCATTCACAATGTAATGGAAAAATTGAAAGAATCCATCGCACCATAAAAGCAAGTCATCAAAGCGCTTAATTCAGTTAAATGGACACAGACCTTATCAACGGTATTGTTAGGATTACGATCGGCTCTACGTAGTGACACAAATTAAACCATTGAACAAATGATTTACGGACAAACTATCCGATTACCAGGAGAATTTTTTGAGAAACCGAAAAATGTCTTACATACAATAACGTTGGCGGAAGAATTATAGAAACAAATGGATCAGTTACAACCTCTGAAAATTCACCGACAACAGTACCCAAAACACTTCGTCCGTAAAGATTTGCATGACAGTACGCATATGTTCATACGTGTTGACAGTTTGAAAAAGCACTCGAACCTCCGTATGATGGACGGTTTCCAGTGGCTAGAAGATACGATAAATATTTTACTGTAAAAATTAAAGGCAAGGACATCAATATATCTGTAGACAGATTAAAATCTGCATATTTGTTGAGAATGCGGGCAACCGCACCTCCCCAGTGACTGCAAGAAGCCCAAGGACACTGAAGCCACATGCTGCCACTGCCAGGGCATCCATCCTGCAAACTTCTCGGGCTGTCCGAGAAACCTCGTAAATAAGCCTCCACCACCACCAAAAGTAAACTTCTGGGACGAAAGGGCCAGAAAACGGAAGAAAGAAATGGAAGCTAAAAAACAACAGCCTCAAACCTCCTTCTCCACCCCTGCTCCACCAACAAGCACCAATTCCAAGCCACAATCAACTGCATCTCAACCAGCGATCACCAAACCTGCACCCAAACCACGTCCTGATCCAGAAACTACGCCGCAACCTTTTTCACCCACGACCTCACAAGAACCCTCACTCACGAATACCCTGAAAGATCTCCAAAGCCCGAAAGTAACCAAGCTCCTCACCACACTAAGAGAAGTTGTAAGAATTGCGAACACCGATCAAACCGACGGCGAAAAGGCCATAGAGCTCTGTGAACTGCTCGGAATTAATTTTTAATCCCCTACATAGAGACAAACTCCATATCGTCAGCTGGAACGCCGACGGAATTCAACATAAAATCGAAGAACTAGAAAATTATATTAACGACAATAGCCCGGATATAATTGCCCTCCAAGAAACTTTTCTCCGCCCCTGCATCGATCTCAATATCCCGAATTACTCAACTCACAGGAATGACAGACTCAGTCATCGTGGCGGCGGGACTGCCATCCTCGTCAGAAATTCTATTGCCCACCACGCCATTAATATCTACACCACAGCCGTCAACATCACAGCCATAGAAATCGAAGGACCCACCAACAACATCACAGTATGCTCACTATACAGATCTCCCAGTTCACCCATCAATAGTTTCATTCCGGACCTCATTAAGATCTTCAGGAACCGAACTCAATGCATTGTAGTCGGCGACTACAATGCGAAGCACTCAACCTGGAACCAAAACCGCCGTGGGAACACTGCAGGAGCAAGACTCTTCCATTACGCCAACACGTGCGGACTTGTCATCTCAGCGCCCAATGATCCCACGAGAATACCCCAACGGCAAAACCAACATCCTTCAGTCATTGATCTAGGCGTCTCCTGCGGAATCAACAACATCACAGTCGAATCCAGATATGACCAATCAAGTGACCATAACCCTGTCCACTTTGTCGTCAAATTAAACTTCAAAACTAGCCACCTCCTAAACTGCAAAACCATCACAAACTGGAATAAATTTCAAGATATCCTCTCCACCACAATAGCCGGCAACCCCCCCCTATTAATAATACCGAAGATATAGATGAAGCAATCAGCAAACTTAACTACAACATCCACACCGCCCTCAATCAATTAAGTAAATTTAAATCCACGAAACAGGACTTCACCCTCGTCCCGTACGCAACCAGGATGAAAATCAGGGAGAAAAACAGGCTTCGCAAACTTTGGCAACAAAACCGCTACCCACCGCTGAAAACCGAACTAAACCGCCTCCAAAGAGACATTAAAAAAGACCTGCTCAACATCAAACAGCGAGAGTGGGATGACGCCCTCGTCAATTGCAATCACACGAACAACTCACTTCACAAACTCATTGCCAGAGCGAAGAAGAAACTTGTTATCTACCCCCCGTTCGGATTCCAAGGCCTAGTCTACGGGACAAGAGAAAAAGCCGACCTGTTCGTGGATACACTAGAATACTCTTTTCAAGAAAACATAACACCCTACGATGACGACCACATCAACAAAGTGGACAGATCAGTCAGAAGATTCCTTCGAAATAACATCCCGACCTATCCGCCTCTCACATCCCCCCAAGAAATATGTGAAATAATCAAGAAACTAAATAATAAAAAGCCCCTGGACAAGATCAAATAAGAAATATAGAGCTGAAATCTCTACCTATCAATGCCATCACTCACCTCACAAAAGTAATTAATAGATGCCTAATGTATAACCACTTCCCTAAACCCTGGAAACACGCAATTCTAACAATGATTCCTAAACCCGGCAAAGACCAAAAGTTTCCCCTCAATTTTCGACCCATCAGCCTCATCTCATCCATAGGAAAAATTTACGAAAAAATTCTACTAAAAAGAATTGAAAAATACGCCCTGGACAATAGCATCATCCCAGACATCCAACACGGATTCCGAAAAGAAACCTCCACATGCCATCAACTCCTCAGAGCAACTAACATTATCATATCTGGATTCAACAAACACGCAACCACTGGTGGAATTTTTCTCGACGTGGAAAAAGTCTTCGATCGTCTATGGCACAACGGACTCATTTTCAAAATGATAAACCTGAACTTCCCTCCATACCTGATACATACAATATCCGACTACCTCCATAATAGAACCTTCCAAGTCAAAATTCAAGCAACAATTTCCAAAATAGGCCATATCCAAGCCGGAAGCCCCCAGGGATCCTTACTCAGCCCGATCCTCTACAATATCTACACCAACGACTTCCCCACCTCTCCACTGGTCGACATCTGTCTCTTTGCGGACGATGCCGCCATCCTCAGCCAACAAAACACCCCGCAGAAAGTAAGAGCAACACTACAGAAATACCTGATGAAACTCAAAAAATGGTTAACTCTCTGGCGCATCTCAATTAACACCTCAAAATCAAAAGCAATCGTCTTCAAAAAGGCAAATACAAGAACACCTTCCAACCCCTCAAGCTATTCAGAAGCAATATATACTGGCATGACGAAGTCGATTATCTAGGTGTTACCCTAGATAAAAAACTAACCTTTAATAGCCACCTGAAAAAAAAATCACTTGCAAGTTTAAAAACCGCCTCCAAGCTCTCCAGAAACTCCTATCGAAAAAATCGAAATTATCCAACAACAATAAAAGGAAAATTTATATGCAATATCTTCTCCCGATCCTAACTTATGCTTCTCAGATTTGGGGAATAACATCAAATAGAAACCTCGACCGCATCCAAATTCTACAGAACAGAGCACTGCGCCTCATCTTAAACGCCCCCACCTACGTCAAACGGATCCATATCCACAAAGACCTAAAAATCTCAGCCCTCACATCCAGAATAAAAAGATTAGCCACTGCATTCTACGAACAAGTTAACGCCCACTCCAACAGCCTCATCAATATCCAAGCCGCCATGGACACTCAAAGAACTCACAACATGCCTATCCAAACAACTCACCTAAGAAGATTCTAAAATAGTCAATCAGCTGTTACCCGAATCCCCCCACACCCCCGTTTCCAAACGAAACGAAGCCCTTCATACTTGAAACGTTTCCTCAAAACGAAACGGAATTCATTCTTCCTTCCCTCCAGTGACGTCATCCCTGCACCAGCCCACACTCTCCCCCCCCTCTCGGAGGGTGAAACTCTCGGGTTACCTAGCAATAGGTAACCGTTTCTCCCGTGTCTCAGAGACACGCTTGTTTTTGTTTCTTTCCAGGTACACAGACGGAGAAAAAACGCTCCTTAGCGTTGGCGCTCCGATAACGAATCACCCTAGAAAAATTAAGAGAGTAAAATTTTAGCAATTACTGTGTGCAATAAAAATTATTGCGCGAGAAAATAGAATTACGGGGGGATTATAGGAGTCAAGAAGAATTCTTGGTCTCTTTGTTTTGTCATTAGGGGTATATTGTGATAAATTTTGCATATTGATATTATTGGTTGCTTCTAAATCGTTAAAAAGTTAATTGCAAGATTCTGAATATGAGATTTGAAACTGTTAATTTTAAGAGCTTTACGTATGTCGTCATTACGCATATATCTTATGGCTTTGACGATCATACGTATTAAAGAATTTTGCAGGGTATCAAGTATATTAATATTTGTTTTATAGCGGCATAACCCCAAACTGGACATGCATCAGCTAAGATGGGACGCATAACGGCTGTATAGAGAAGCACTTTGTTTTCTATACTTAAATGAGAATTCCGACCAATTAGGGGGTAAAGTTTAAACATTATTTTCCGGAATTTGTCGCGAACGTAATAAATGTGTTGTTTCCAAGTAAGGTGTGTATCAAAAATTATATTCCAAGGTATTTGGCTTCCTGAGACCAGAGGATTTGTTTGTTGTATACGATAATGGGTGGTGGGAGTGACTGTTTTTCGTGAAAATAATGGCAGTAGATTTTTCAACATTAATACTTATTTTCCATTTGTCGTAGAAATTTTGCAAGAGTAGAAGGTGTTTGTTTAAAGCGAAGGAAATTGTTTCTAGTTTTTTATACGTGGCGTGAATGGCAGTATCATCAGCGTAAAGGTTAATTTTAGTGAGTGAGTAGTCAGGGATATCGTTGATGTAGAGGTTAAAGAGCAAAGGACCGAGCAAGAAACCTTGGGGACACCCTGCAGAAACAGAGTGTTCATTGGAAAGGGTCTCATTAATTCTGATTCTGAAGGAGCGATTAGTGAGGTATGAGTGAATAAGATGAATCAGAGGATGTGGAATTTTAAAGGTAATTAGCTTAAAAGTGAGTCCATTAATCCAAACACGGTCGAAGGCTTTCTGGATGTTCAGAAAAACTGCTCCCGTGCTTTTCTTTTTCTGGAAACCTTCAGAGATATTTTCGGTTAGTCTTAAAAGTGGGTGAAGGGTAAAGAGCTTGTTAGTGAAACCATACTGATTGGGATTGAGGTTGTTATTTTCATTGATAAAATTTTTCAGTCTATGAAGAATTATAGATTCGGTTAGTTTACCGATGGTGGAAAGGAGAGATATTGGTCTGTAACTGGATGCGAGATGAGTGTCCTTGCCAGGTTTGTTAATGGGGAAAATAATGGCTTCTTTCCAGTTATCTGGAAAGTGATTGAATTTAAGGATTTTGTTAATTAGAATTGTTAATATTAGGATTAGTTTAATGGGAAAGTTTTTTAACATGCGGTTAGTTATCGAGTCTTTACCAGGGGCTTTTTTGGCATTGACATGTTTAATGTAGTGGATAATTTCATCCGGGAGAGCAGGTTCGGTGAAAGAATTGGGGGGGGTAGAAAGAAAATTATTTACGGTAGTATTTATTAAATCATTATTTTGATTATAACTATCATTTTCTCGATCATTTTCAACAAAATTTACATCACTAGTAACAATATATATTTACAAGTATTAAAAAAGTGGTAATACATACTATCAATTTACCATATTTTGAGTAGGAAAGGTATAACTTCTTTGTATTAACAGATTAATCATAAGTGCTTGGTGTACGTTTTGAATAATCCAAATAAAGGTATTATAGAAAAATTTGCTGCACGCAGAATTAATCTTAGCTACTTTATAAGAGATTAGAAAGCAGTGTAGACAAAAAAAAAATTTTTTTTTTTTTGCTAGATATTTAATTATAAGGGATATTTTATGAACCCTTTACTATATTTAATGGTGAACAGAACAGTATTCTATTTCTACGAAATAGTTAATCGTGAAAATCAACCATATATATTTTACAAATACAAATTACTGTTATTTGAAGCACTGGTCTTGTCGAAAAATTTTTATATCGTCTGGGAACTAAGAAACCGGCGCGACATCTACGAACGCAAAAAGAAATTAAAGTTCCGATTGACACGCCACCTTTAAATCCCCTTTAACTAATACTAATCCTATGGAGTTTCTTACTCATTTCTTTACGTCGTTAGTCTTTTTTAATTAAACGGCGTAAAATGTAAAAATGTTTTCAATTATCCGATAAAGACAGTAAAAACAGAAAAAAAAAGTCTTTTTCATGTTCTTTCAAATGCATTTATTTTAAAAAATTTTAAATTAATTTTTTTGCGTGCAATTAAAAAAACGAGCATTTCACGTTAGAGAAGAGGGGAAAGAAAACGGAAACTCCACCATTTTACGAAAGGATACATGAAATATCCCCAGTTTCATCAATGAAAAGTGATTTATGACTCATTTACACCCGCATTCACTGCTAACCTGACCGGTGTTTAGAAGAAGGAAACCTGAGTTTCGCTTTAAGTTCGTTTCATAATCGCAAGTTAATAACTCCGAGTCAGGTTAGACCAGGGGTACTCAACCTTCTATCTGCAGGGCCGCATACACATAATGGTAGGGATTGCGATATCGGACCAAGAGTTCAATACCGGTATTCGGTATTTTTTTAGATCTTAATACCGTAATACTGGTATAAGGAATTAGAAAAATAAAGGAAACACAGGTGTTTCTTTGTTTTAATTGCCAGTTTTATATTAGAAAGTGTAAATATCACATAAAATGTGTAACTTATAAATTATAACAGTATATACAGAATTACAAATAAAAGGGCAAATATCACTATTCAGTCTGTGTGTGTTCTGCGGTTTTCATCATATAAATAATGAAACCAAACCGAAGCATTATCAACTAATTTATTTATGTTCTTAAAAATAATTCTCATTCATTATTATGGGTTATTATTTCTGAATATATGTTTATTAAATCTGAAAAATATTTTGAACCCTATAGTATGATATGCAAATAGAGTGTGAATTACAAACTCACCAACTTAAAAAATATCGAAATATTACACTTTTTTCACAAATACTATATTGTTTTCATAGATACGAATATCAGACAACGAATTCTGCGCGTGTGGATTATCGCTCTGAGCCAGTGGCGCACATAGGAATTTTTCAAGGGGGTCCGGGGTCGAAAGTTCACCATTCTTGTATCATGCTCCTTTTGATTTTGTCGATTTTCGAGAGCAAAACACAGTAAAAAACTTATTATTGAATAAATAATTAGCATTAAATAATAAAATTAATCATTAATAATTAATAC
>BMAU01004729.1:0-40315 GCA_019973935.1 Trichonephila clavipes | reverse complement strand
ATTGAGAAGAGTTAAGTTCCGTTATAGATAAATATTTACATTTGGTAACTATTAGACACGTAGATTTAAAATTCGGTTCGTACATTCATTTAAAGGAGTAGAGAACCACTACAAAGTCTTTTACGAAAATTGAACTTGAAGGGGTTTGCAAGGGGTAAAATAGGTGTTAAAGATAAAAGAGAACTCCATTTTTTCGATCTACAGGGTCAGGCATATTGAACTTCCCTTTTTCAAAAGGCATTTACAAACAAACAAAACAAGATACAGAAAAAGCCTTCTATTTGTGAACAATAAATACGATGCAATTTTACATTAATTGGTTTTAAAAAATTATGTCCACTAAATCGCATTCACCACTGTTGACATACTGACAAAGTCTTTCGCGAAAGTTGTTCATAGTTCTTCGTGTTATATCTGGTGGAATGGCAACCACTGCCTGGTTGATTGTTTCCTGAAGTGCTTTCGGGGCTGTAAGGTGATGCTTGTATACTTGCGCCTGTAAGTGTCCCGAAAGAAAAGAATCACAAAGTGATAGATAAATCAGGTGATCTTGGGGGCCAGACGGTGTCTGCTCGTAAAGAGAGAAGACTTCCAGGAAACAGCTCTCTCAGAGTTCCCAGGATTGTTGCGACGTGTGAGCTGTTGAACCGTCTTGTTGGAACTAGAATTCTGCTTCTTCATGGTCCACTAAAAACTAGTTTAACTTTGGTCGGAGGAAGGTCTCGTTTATGTGGGACAGTAGTGATCTGATGTAACCGTTACCGTTAGCTTATTTTCAAAAAAATAAAAAACCCACCCACTAAATTCAGCAACGGCGTACCAAACTGTCACACGAGGGCTGAGAAGTGGTCGTTGATCAAGCAGTTGAAGGTTTTCTGCTGCCCAGTAGCGGAAAGTTTGAATATTTACAGTGAAAACCTCTTTCACTTAAATCATGGGAAATCCTCATTTTGAACGGGTGCATGTGAAGATCTCTGTGCAGGGTTCTTCTGAAAATCTTATCAGACAATCCCAGGACAAATGCATGTTTAAGTGCGGAACGCTTTGGAGATTGTTTTATGGACGCTCTCACAGGCGCCTCATTTTCCGGCGTCGGCCACGGATTACTGTTTCAGTGCAAACCAGTTACTCTAAGGTTTTCTAACCAAACGAGAATAGTTTTTCTATCCGGAACAGGATCATGACGACCAAGTTGGAACCAAATGCGAAATTCTCGCTGAGTAGTACGCAGAAGCACCGTTATGGATACACTCCTCCACAACAAGTGTACGCTGCTCACCGTGCCATGTCGTTGCGACTACTTCAAAGTGCAAGCATACCGCTAGCAATCTAGACCTCCTCCACTCCCGCAACTCCACTTCAACTCACCCCCTCGAAATAGGGGAGGTTGATTTGCTGGACCCTGTACTAAACCTCGAAATTTAGCTGGCATGTTTCTTTCATTTTCTTTTTCCTCTAAGAAAGGGTTTTACGGATAACTAAACCTATAAACTTGAAATTAAGAAAACATGCAACACTTTTTCTGGGCATAGATCCGATATGAAAAGGGGTTTTAAAAAGTCAACCCACATAGGTGTTACGGGGAATTACAGATATAAAAAAATCCCCTTTTCAACTTTTAGGCCTACTGATTTCAAATTTTAAAAATCTGAATTTTTGTTGAGCAGAGATATACTAAAAAATCTCTTTTTCGTTTAATTTGTAATTCACTTAAATTTAATACGCAAAAAAAAATTATTTTTCCTTCAATCTCTATTGTTTTACTTTTAAATTCACCCGGGCGAAAAAGAGGCATACCAGCTAGTATTATTTATATAAGAGTATATATGACTTAAATAAAAAGACAAATTATTGAGAGGCTTGACAGCTTCGATTATTGGACAAAAATTCTTTTCGTATCCTAGCGACGACTTTTTTGACCTGACACCCTCATATATTTTTACTCCGATTTTACGAAATGGCTTTGAACTGGGACTCACAACTGGACAACAGAATGGATCAATCTCTACCCTCATCTATCAACTCAAGACGACCCGGAACTCTCCAGGAAACCAACTTCCAATGACTCGAGGACATCACCACTGACATCAAAAAGTTTCTCATAATCACAGAACATTTTAAGGCTGCGACAAACTACATCAAAATCAACGGGATAATGGATGAAAGAAACTTTTCATTCCTGACCTCTACACAAGTCTGGCGGAATATGAAAAACTACATCAACTTGCGTAGAGTTTTCCACTCTACCCTTCTGCAACATCTCCGGCTGTACTGTTTATCATACCCCCAATTGCTCTCCCATTAAAAACACCCAACAAGATTTTCTTCCACTCCCTAAAGCGACTTCAGTAAAACGTAGAGAAAATGACACGGATTTATTTTTCCTCCCTCCCCCTCTCGAAGACTCACAAAAAACTTAATAACAAATTCTAACCCGGTACTAAACTTTAAAGTTAATTTGAAAAATAAATTTAATGCACTACATAATTTCGAACCCCAAATAGCGCCGGTATCAGGAACTTCGATCGACACCCACATTAAAAATCACACACTTAGTAACAATAACAACAATCTAAACACCACCCCCATTCATGCTAAAAGTTACTCTTAACTTTCGAGTCCAAATGAAAACCTTAACTGACAAAATGATTACCCTCAGAAGCACAATGACTATGATATACATTAAGTTATACCCAGATACCTTGGACCTATACCACGAACTTAACCTCATACTAGAACAACTTAAATATGAATTTTACTCAATTACTCCAAAAACAAAACGCCCCATCAAAGTCGTAATCAAAGGACTCCCGCGAGACACCAAAACCACAGATACACACAGCGACCTGATTAATCTGGGATTCACCGTTGACAGGGTTATGCAACTAACAGGCAGAAAAACTAATCAACACCTTCCAGTTTTTCTAATACTACTAGAGTCATTTAACTTAAAATTTTGACGATTCTACCAACACCTCAAAATTGCTTTTCCAAATTCTCCCACCAGATATGGAAATAATTCTTCAAATACTCTAGATTTTGCCCTTATCAGCAACTTTAAATTCCCGTACAATATTGATTCCATATCTGAAATCTCCTGTGACCGTAACCCAATTATGCACAGTTTTTCCTTCTCTATTTATAAAGATAACGCTAGAGCAATTATCATCTGTTGGCCTGCATTTAAAAATAATATTAAAAATAATCTCCACCTGTCTGACTTTACTGACATCAATAATCCGCTTTCACTATAAGATAAAATAACTAAGTTCACCGATGTGGTTCGCTCCGCCCATCTGCACTCCTCTAAGCAAACCACAAACAAGCAATACAGCTACACACTACAACATATTAAAGACTTAATTTCACGGAAAAATAGAGCTAGAAAATTATTTCAACGCACACTAAATCCTCTCCATAAATCTGAGGCTAACAGGCTTCAAGCTTTTATAAAGAAAGAGCTTAAAATACACTCACAAGCTACATGGAACGCAAAACTCACTTCACTCAATACAAAAAAAAAAAAAAAAAAAAAAAACAGTCTCTGGCAAACACAAGAATACTACTGCAAAAAAAAAAAAAAAAAGCTTAACTGTTACAAATCTAAACAGCTCCTCTAGAATCGTTAGCATTGATGAACCGAAAGCAAATTTAATAGCGAACACCATCGAAGGCAATTATAGGGGGAAAAAGACCAGATGACTTCAAAAACAACATGGACTCTGACGTCACTAACACATTAGGGAAATTTTTCTCCTACCTTCCCCCACTCCCATCCCTCCTTCTAACCCGGTCGAAATCTGCAACTATATTAAAAGGCTTAAAAATACTATGGCCCCAGGTTTCGTTTCCATCATGAATAAAATGTGGTCAAGAACTTCTCCTCAAAATTTTATTAATTCTAAATTATATTATTAACAGAATTCTTTCTCTACGCCATTTTCCAAACAGTTGGAAAATAACCATTGTTTTTCCCATTCATAAATCAGGGAAAAACAAACACCTTCCAGATTCCTATAGGCCAATTTCTTAAAGAATTTCTTTCAAAAAAATTGCTGAGCACATCATTTTATTAATAGAATTCTCTCTCTCATTCATACATCAATGATACTAACTTCCTTAACCCCAATCAGTTTGGGTTCACCAGACAGTTTTCTACTTATCACTCACTGCTCAGTCTCACGGAAAAGATTTACTCAGGAATTCAGAGAGGCAGCACCACTGGTGCTGTTTTCCTGGATATGCAAAAGGCATTCGATCGTGTCTGGATCAGTGGACTAATTTACAAACTTATCACTAACAAGTTCCCTCTTCTATCATTCACATCCTGAATTCTTACCTTGGTAATAGATCAAAGAAAGTCAGAGTCAACGACACTTTCTCACAAACACACAATGTTAACATTGGCGTCACGCAGGGCTCATTATTAGGGCCCGTGTTCTTCAACATATACCTCAATGAAATTCCCTCACACCCACGCACCATGATTAATCTTTACACCGACGACACAACTATTTCAGCTACTTAAAAAAATACGAAATCCGTCACGATCGCACTTAACAAACACCTGGCTGTCTTCGAAAAATACTTCAACACCTGGAAGACCCAAATCAACGGGGATAAGACAGTTGTAGTCTTATTCACAAAAAGGCACAAACCAATCACACCACTCACGCTCTGTTTCACACTACTCCACTGGTCTCAGAGTAGTAAGTACCTAGGTGTTATTTTAGATAAGAACCTCACATGGAAACACCAAATTCTACACTCGCGAGATAAATTTCGGATCGCATTAAAATCAATTTACTCCTTAATAAACTGGAATTCTAATATGTATTCACATAATAAGGTACTTCTCTACATTGCCATCTTGCGACTCATATTAAGCAACGCTTGCCTCGTGTGGGGACTCGCAGCAAATACAAATATCAAAATACCTGAACCGCACACAATTCTATTATTAGAACCATAGTCAAAGCCTGTACATACACCAAAAATGCCAATATCTACAAAGCCATAAAAATTCCCCCTTTTAAAAATCACATTCAAGATCTAGCAAAAAAATTCTACGATAATCTACTCAATATTAATAATAGCAACATCATTAGTCTTGAAAATTACACCCCACTGGATCATTGTAAGAGGCCTAGGAGAATTCTCCTAGACTCATATAATCCACTGTAATATATTTACCCATTCATTCCCCTTTTGTTAGATGAACTTCTAAATTTAATTTCTTAATTTCTTTTATTTATTTATTTTTGTTTTCATCGTAATTTCTCTTATCGTTACCCCCATCAGGAGAACTCCCAATTCTTATTTCCACTTCTATGCTTAACTCCAGTACAGCCAATAGAGAGGAAATTCACTTGATCCCAACAACCAATAGAATTGCTCTTAGGCACCCGAACACGTAGGACCGATCAAACAGATGACTGCGTAACCCCTGCCATCCTCATCAATCACCATCCTAAAAGCATCAACGAATCAGGAGTCACCTCAACCCGTTGCTACCCAAATCGCCAGGTGAGTGAGTGAATATTAACGTCGCACTATTCAGCTACACGAGGGCTTTTGGTGACGGACCACGTAATTTTGAACCATGGTCAAGTGACGTGGACGACACCTACCCAAATTGCCAGGACCACAGAGGCAGACAATTGCGTCATCCACTGCCCTGCTCACCGCCACCATCATAACAGCTATTATTCTCCCTTCCAATCAGGAGGCTCCATCTCCCCACAAACGTCAACATCCAAGGACTCTAAGACATTTTATAATATGGGACGGAGGATTAATTTAAAATCCAGTTCCCAAAGACATTCAGCGTATATTAGACAAAATATTTATGTGTAATTTACTTTTGTAGATTATATTTATATAATAGGTATATTTTTTTGGTATTTTCCTTTTATTCCTTTTATCGCAACAATGCCAGCGTACAACATCCATTTACTTCTGTTAAGCAAACAAAAGGAGAGGGTTAGTACCTTTTCTCAATTAATGCTTTTATTTTCTCTCACTTTCTTAGTTGTTATCTCTAATATAAACCAAAACTCTCCAATTAGCTTCATTAAAATTTCGGATTTTAATTCTTTTGACACATATTAGTTCTTAAATACTCTTCATACTTAACCAAAAAAATAGGTCTTATGCTTCCTTTCCTCTTGGTACAGGACGTACCATTATTTATACAGCTTTAAGAATTTTATCTAATGAAGAAATTCTTTCTACGTTGAATTTACACGTTGCATTTGTTGTTCTAAGCGTAACCCAGTGCTTCTCAAGTTTTCGATTCTTGCGACCCAAATTTTACTCATAGTCTTCTTCGCGCATCCCTCCTCCATCCAAACTATAACAATACTAATGTACTTTGACGTAAATCGATAATGTGCATTTAATTATAAATCTTACAAATTATCAATATATGCAATAAATTTTTTATATAATGTTATAAAGGGTGTTTTTTTAGAGGTATAGAACTTTAAATTGCAATAAAACAACGATGTATTACTCGATTGACATGAATTTTTTTTATTCGAAAGATAATCTTGTGGCTTTACATTTTAAATATAATTTCTGGCATAGGACTGCCACGGCTGGCTCGGATGTAGTGCAATCTGGCCTTCATCGTTTTTGAAGAAGTACGGACCAATGATTCCACCTGTCCATAAAGCAACCAAACAGTCAGTTTTTCTGGATGTAACGGTGTTTTGACATACACTTGTGGATTAGCTTCACTCCAAAGGCGGCAGTTTTGTTTGTTGACGTAGCCATTCAACCAGAAGTGCGCTTCATCGCTAAACAAAATTCGCTTATGAAAATCGGGAATACGTATTCCGCGCAGAACCATTATTTTCGAAATAAAATTGCACAATTTCGAAAGCATTGTTCAGGCGTGAGTCTATTCATGATGAATTGCCAAACCAAACTGAGAATAAATCACTTGACAGCTGTAAAATCGGTTGCCATCTTGGAAAGTAATGCCAACTTAAACTTCTATACCTGAAAAAAAACTCTCTTTATATGACAAGCCCATGGGGTCACTGGTAACTGTTAAACTTGTTCTTAAGGCCAACGGCCATATTTTCAAAAACTACCTTTATCCAACAGATGGCGTTGTTTGCAACTCGGATGACGTCAAAGTGACAATGTTTGTAAAAAGATAACCTTTCGTTACTATAGCAACGGGGTGTGGTTAAGAAATGATTGACAGATATAGTCGGTTTCAGAACGCATGCGCAGGTGAGGACAACGGGGTGAAAAAGGGGAAAAGAAAGTTTTGTAAAAGTGCTGTATTTTAGAATTGCCGCGGAAATGGGTGCGCAGTCTTTTTTTTTTTTAATCCGTGCAAATATTTTGGGATATCCACGAGTGAATGAACAAGTACGTTTACATTTTCTTGGGTATCATAAACATTGCCCATAGGGTTAAGAATAAAGATAGAATTTAAAAAGGAGTTTTAATTTTTGGAGGAAGGATTTGATAGACCTCCAGTTTTATTTTTGTAGAGATATCCTTTTTATTTGTCTTAGCGTATTTAATTCAATTTTTTGTTTGTTTGATAGGTATGTAATTAATTTCTTTCTGCTCATATCTTAGATACAAATTGTATTTGAAATTGCTATTTAAGAATACTCATCAGGGAAATAATCATTTTCAATTTGAGTCTTTCACAAGAAAAATGTTATTTTTCTAAGAAAACAACCTAGAGCAATTTTTTTCACAAATAGTTTGTATAATTCTGTTTTCCAACACATCTATTTCTTGGTTTACAAATTAATGTTATTATTTCCGATAAGCATGAAAATATGACAAAATGTCACTAAATTACAGTTGTCGTTAAACCCGAAAAAAAGTTCGTTAGTTGGAAAATTTCGCGAAATGGCGATTTATCTTTCAATATAGTTTAAAAACCACTTAAAACAAATTTCAAATTCACATAACTATACATTATTATAAAATTAATTGTTCACACATCTTTTTTATAAGTTAATATCTATTTATTTTACATATCTTACCTACCAAAAAGAATTTGGCAAGGGAAAAAAAAAACAACTTTGCGCGAGTCAAGAGAGTGATTAGTTTTTTACGGGCATTATCGAGAATCGTCTGGCAACACTATGGAAACTAAACAACTTAGCGCGCGAGACGGGGAATCCCCGTGTCGTTTAAATATTTGTATTTCTTCTGTGAGCATAACGTAAACACAATCATGTCTTTTGTGAAGGCAACACTAGCAGACTATACTCGCATGGACAAAATTTCTTTTTATTGTGTTGTAAAGTGAGTCAGTACCCCGGTGGCGTTTTAGTGAATAAAAGTGTTAATTTATATTGTGATTTAGTTCATATTTCGAAGGTTATAAGGTAAGTCAATATGAACTTTTATAGTGAATTTAACGTAATGATTTTGTCGACATTAAAAGGTATACATAGGTATCTTTTATAAGTCGTAAGTATAATGTATGTCTCTATTGAAATCGAAATTAAAAAAAAGATGATAGTTACCTAGTTTTAAATTAAAACTGGCTAGTGTTTTTTTTCTCGAGAACAGAAAGTGTTAGCTTTTCGAGTTTCTTATATGCGTCAAAATTTGTAACAATTATATCATTTTCACCGAGTTCTTCCTTTCATATATCTAGCCACTACATACGGCAATGCTTTTTATGGAAAATTGAAATAAATTGTGGCGCCTAGATCTAGGTTATTTTGTATTGAAAGAACACACTGCACTAGAATCTAGTGTTCTTTCAGTACAAAATAATCCAGGTCTAAGTAAAACAATTTTATTCAATTTTCCATAAAAAGCATTGGCGTATATATAGAGTTATTTATCATAGCTGGGACTCGGCTACAAAAAAATCGAACTATAACAAATCGGCAGATCTCGTATCGCATTATTATTAACACTGACGCTACTGGGCCTATTTTGATGCATTGGGCCTGCCTCGTTCAACTGTCCAGAAGATCATGCGAAACATTCTCCGTTACTATCCATACAAGCTTCAACTTGTGCAGGAATTGCTTCCACTTGATTTCGAGACTCGACATCTGTTCTCACTGCAGTTTCTTGCTAGCTTGGAAGTTGATCCAGAATGGCCTTGGAATATCCTCTGGACAGACGAAGCACACTTTCATTTGGACGGTTCAGTGAATACTCACAACTGTCAAATTTAGGAATCAGACAATCCGCATTCCACCTTGCAAGTTCCGCTACACTCACCAAAAGTAACGATGTGGTGTGGGTTTTCCGCGTCTTTTATTCTTGGCCCTTATTTTTCGAGGAATCAGGTTCTAGAGGTCCAGTAACATGTTCTATCACTGGACAGCGATATGCATCGTTATTACGGAATAAAATTATTTCCGGTCTGCAAGCACGTCCGTGCCTTTCACGCATAATTTTTATGCAAGATGGAGCACCTCCACACATTACACGTTGTGATAAGGACGTTCTTAAACATCACTTCACAGAAGAACGTGTGATCAGCCGCCAATTTCTTCATCTGAGGCCTTCCCGATCACCTGACCCCAATCCATGGGATTTTTGACTTTGGGGCCATTTAAGACAGCTGGTAAGTGTGATCAACCAAGAACTTTACCTGATCTCAAAGACAGTATTTCACGACATGTTCTTAACATGTCCCAAAATACACTGCGGTCACACTGCTATCTTACGATTTCAAATAGTAGCTGAAAATGATGGTCATCATGTTGAGCCTTTATTGTTGTAACAAAATTTGTAATCTGTTATAAATGTATGCTAAGTATTAATGTATTCTAAATATGATCTCCATTAAAAACGTCCTCTAGTGGCAAAATTTTGAACTATTTTTTTTATTTGCTCAAACAAGTTCCCGTCTATTCTTTATGTCGTACACAAAATTTTACAACTTTCTGAACAATAGTTTCGTCTGTACACAATTTTGAAGTAGTATTGTTTAATTATGGACACCCGGTATATATAAAATTATCTCTTTTCTTTTTGAAAATATAAATATGTAATGTTAACGTAAGCATACGAAAAACATTTAAAGACCATCATTTTAATGACTTCATATCCACCACTATATTACTAACACTAAAACAGCTTTCCTTGGAAACCGTAGCTTAAAAGTATCGGCGGTTTTGTTTGAATGACAGTTCTAAAATATTCCACTACTCCTACATTTGGATTCTCTACCATCCGATATCACAGTACCAGGCTTGAATAATCTTTGTAAGAAGTCTGGGCACTGACAAATATCATCGATTGTTGGTATTATCAATAGTTGGTAATTGGAGGTAGGTGTCGCCCTCATCACTTGACCGTGGTTCAAAACTACGAGGTCCGTTGCTAAAAGCCTTCGTGTAGCTTAACAATGCGACATTAATATTCACTTAAGTATAATTTTTGACAAAGTCGTTTCCGATGGATATAATTACAAATTGTTCCGGTGTCACAACTCATCAGCAGAGAAGCCGATAAATTCTTAAAATCAATTACAAGTCATCAATGTCGAATATTTGCACTACTTCAGCTTTTCTTGGTTTTGAATATTCCCAAACGATGCTCCATTTTCTAACTTCAACTGCGATAGCTTTTTAAAAAAAAAAAAGTAATATTGTGAATACAGTGAGCGTGTCCATAGAAATAAGTTTGTAATACATTAAAGTGAATAGATAACTTTCTTGGTGCGGAAAAAAGAGCAAAGCCATTAAATATTATACGAATAAGTAAGGGAAACACCACATAAACACAGGAAATCAATATGAAAAGCAAATCGAAACTTATATGTAAACATTATCTTTTAACACACCAGTAGTTTAAATAGAAAATGATTAATATATTAAAACCTTTAAGCAATTATGGAAGGAAACTAGGAATCATATTCCCGTTTCGGAAGCCACAGACTGAGCACGTACTTTTCTGACTCCCACAGCCCTTTTCAGGGCTCTTGCGACAGAGCTAACCTCTACTCTTTCTACCCTGCTGATAAAACGTTTACGACTTGGAAATGGCCAACCTACCTACCGACATGGAACTGGAACTAGCAGAATCGCATCGGAACGCTACGAGGACACCTTCGCCTCAGCTTACACCATGTGAGCAGTTGAAATACAGTAAAGCTCAACTTGCCAAAATGGAAACTTTTCGCAGATGCAAGCAGGCCTGCGTTGACGCACTGATGATGATGCCCGACCACCACCCAGATGAACCCTTCTACGTCAGAGCAGTCACTGAGCTACAAGACATCGAAGAAGCCATGACATTGGCGGTAAGTGACATTGACTCCTTTGAACCATGCATTATCCCTGGCTGTCCCATCACGAAAATGAAAAAACTCAACAAAATTCCCCAGTAAAATCCACTTCTACTACTAATAACTCTGGAAAAAGGAAAGAAATTTCCAACTTTGAATATCCCCCCAAAGAAAAACGGCAAAAAAGATAGTTCTTGAAAATACTGTTAATGATGAATTAAATTTGTCTCAAAATAAATTTGAACTGCCACAAGGCGCTAACTTTAACAACCTCGAAGACTCAGGTCCAGTCGAAAACGAAAACAACCCCAATGGCTCGAAAAATTCGGCCAGTCAAAATGCTCCACAAACTCAACTCCCACCACCCATCATGCTTTTCGTCGAAGTAAACTACAAAGCCCAAATGGCAGCAATAACAAAAGCTTTCCCCAAAATAAGATCCCGCCTTACGGGTGAATTTCTTAAATTATACACAGACAGCGCAGAAGAAAGACGTATGGCTGTACAACACCTTACAATGCTTGACTTTCAATTCTACACTATTAAATCAAAAGCCGAACGCCCCATTAAAGTAGTGATCAAAGGCCTCCCCAGAAACACCAAACCTGAAGAAATTAAACAAGATTTGAAAATACTAGGATACACCCCAGACAGAGTTAATCAATTAATTGGAAGAAAAAATAAACGCCCCCTCCCCATCTTTTTAATCACCCTCCCCCTAATCTTGACAATCTCAAAATATTTGATCTTAAAACCATAAATTACCTCAGCATCAGAGTTGAGGGTTATGATGGTAGGGGTGTAACTCAATGTTACACCTGTAACAATTTTAATCATAGCTCTGAAAACTGCCACCTTAAACCAAGATGCCTAAAATGCGGTGAAAATCACCTCACCCGAGATTGCCCCATTAAACAAAAACTTGAAACGCCTTACTGCATAAATTGCAACATCTACGGTCATATGGCAAACTATAGAGGTTGCCCCTCATTCCCCAAACCCCCAAAAGGAGCCGCGAAAAACAACAGAAATTCTTACACCAACATTTACAATAGCTTAGTTAGACCAAATATCTTCTACGCACAAGCGACAACCGGAGCTATTAATTCAAAAAACACCCCTCAGATGGCGACACGCGGTCCTGGGTCTTCGGCACAAACTGAGACCAACAAACCAATTCCCCCCAATAACAGATATAATAATAATCACTTCCCCAATTTTAATCGTAGAAATAACAATTTTAACTTTAATAACATGAATAATAACAATAATATTAATATCCAAACAACGCTGCAAATGACAATGCACTGTCTAATGCAGCTTTCCCAAATTCTTTGTAACGGCAATAATTTAAATACAAACCAACAATTAAATCCCAATCAAATGTACGCCCAAATAGAGGCATCGTGTAACAATATTAATAATGTATAGTTCATCCCCGATGGGTCTCAGTTTGTGTTCATGGAACGCAAACGGCTTACTAAGAAAAATTGCTGAACTACGTATTTTTATAGAGAAGCACTCCCCGGATATTTTTCTCATACAAGAAACTCACCTGAGACCTTCTCACAACTTTAATATAGCGAACTACACCTGTCACAGAAATGACAGAATCTCCGATGGACCGCGGACCGCAGGTGGAACTCTGATCCTAGTTAAAAACTCTCTCAAACACTACTGCCTCCCCACCCCTCCTCTTCGAGCTCTTGAAGCAACTAATATAATACTAACTCCCCCAAGCATGATCCCATTTCAATTACTTGTGTTTACATTCCTCCCTCTTCCGATGAAAATTTATTTACTATAAACATTGAGCACTTTATTCAAACAGCTAGTAATTGTATTCTCTTCGGAGATTTCAACGCCACTCATAACGCTTGGAATTGTAAAAATAATACTACCAGAGGAAGACACCTCTTTAATTTCGCTAATATGCTCAACTTAAATATCGCTTTTCCCTCAACTCCTACTAGATTTGGTCACAATTCCGCTAACACCATTGACATCGCACTAATTAAAAACTTCTACTACCCCTTTACAATTAACTCCATCGACGATCTTTCCTCTGACCATAATCCGGTTTTCTTAAATTTTAACTTCAAACTCGCAGAAGCACCCCCAAATCCCAGAGCGGTCTCCACAGATTGGAAAACTTTCAAAATAAATCTAAATAAAAATCTTTCTCTCTTTGATTTCCATCCTAATAATATTAACAACACTAACGACCTAGAACAAAAAATCACAGAGTTCACCGAGGCGGTCATTGATACTCATAGCCACGCCTCCCGACCAATAGAAACAGACCGAAGGAACTTCACTCCACATAACATTAATCAGCTGATTAAAATCAAAAATTACTTCAGAAAACGTTATCATCAAACCCTCAATCCCATTTTCAAATCACATTATAACAGAGCTCAATCTGATCTTAAAAAATAACTTAAAAATATAATGATATCATTTGGCAAAAAGACTCGAAGCTCTTAACACCGCAGACAATAGCCTTTGGCGCACGCAAAAATTTTTCAAAAATAAAAGACCAAAAATTCCACCTCTTAACTGTGCGACAGGTACGGCAGTCACTGATCAGCAAAAAGCTAACCTTCTTGCAACTAACATAAAAAATAATTTTGTTGAAAACGATAGCGAAAATGATAATTATAATCAAAATGATGAATTAATAAATACTACCGTAAATAATTTTCTTTCTACCCCTCCTAATTCTTTCATCGAACCCGCTCTCCCGGATGAAATTATCCACTACATTAAACATGTCAATGCCAAAAAAGCCCCTGGTAAAGACTCTATAACTAACCGCATGTTAAAAAACTTTCCCATTAAACTAATCCTAATTTTAACAATCCTAATTAACAAAATCCTCAAATTCAATCACTTTCCAGATAACTGGAAAGAAGCCATTATTTTCCCCATTAACAAACCTGGCAAGGACCCTCATCTCGCATCTAGTTACAGACCAATATCTCTCCTTTCCACTATCGGTAAACTAACCGAATCTATTATTCTTCACAGACTAAAAAATTTTATCAATGAAAATAACATCCTCAATCCCAATCAGTATGGTTTCACTAACAAGCTCTCTACCCTTCACCCACTTTTAAGACTAACCGAAAATATCTCTGAAGGTTTCCAGAAAAAGAAAAGCACGGGAGCAGTTTTTCTGGACATCCAGAAAGCCTTCGACCGTGTTTGGATTAATGGTCTAACTTTTTAAGCTAATTACCTTTAAAATTCCACATCCTCTGATTCATCTTATTCACTCATACCTCACTAATCGCTCCTTCAGAATTAGAATTAATGAGACCCTTTCTAATGAACACTCTGTTTCTGCAGGGTGTCCCCAAGGTTCCTTGCTCGGTCCTTTGCTATTTAACCTCTACATCAACGATATCCCTGACTATTCACTCACTAAAATTAACCTTTACGCTGATGATACTGCCATTCACACCACGTATAAAAAACTAGAAACAATTTCCTTCGCTTTAAACAAACACCTTCTACTCCTGCAAAATTTCTACGACAAATGGAAAATAAGTATTAATGTCGAAAAATCTACTGCCATAATTTTCACGAAAAAACAGTCACTCCAACCACCTATTTTCATGTACAACAAGCAAATCCCTGGTCTCAGGAAGCCAAATACCTTGGAATTATTTTTGATACACACCTAACTTGGAAACAACACATTTATTACGTACGCGACAAATTCCGGAAAATAATGTTTAAACTTTACCCCCTAATTGGCCGGAATTCTTATTTAAGTATAGAAAACAAAGTGCTTCTCTATACCGCCGTTATGCGTCCCATCTTAGCTTATGCATGTCCAGTTTGGGGTTATGCCGCTAAAACAAATATTAATATACTTGATACCCTGCAAAATTCTTTAATACGTATGATCGTCAAAGCCATAAGATATATGCGTAATGACCACATACGTAAAGCTCTTAAAATTAATAGTTTCAAATCTCATATTCAGAATATCGCAATTAACTTTTTTAACGATTTAGAAACAACCAACAATATCAATATGCAAAATTTATCACATTATACCCCTAATGACAAAACAAAGAGACCAAGAAGAATTCTTCTTGACTCCTATAATCCCCCGTAATTCTATTTTCTCGTGCAATTTTTATTGCACACCGTATTTTCTAAAATGTCACTTTTTTAATTTTTTGTCAATAATTTTCTCTCTGCTCTCCCCTCTGGACATGCTCCTCCCCATAATTTAAATCACAGCCCCCGGGGCAGCCAATCGGAGTCAATGTTCACTGTACCCAGCATCCAATCAGAGAGCAATCTCTTAGCTCTCAGCCAAGCCAAAAAACTCAAAAACTTTCCACCCAGATGAAGAACCATAGCCACGCCTCCCGGATTCCATCGCTCGACCAATCGCCGTCATGCCACTCAGCAGAATGGAAAACACCACTTTTGCCATGCCCAACATCATAGACTCTCACGATATGGGATTGAGGACTGTTTACAGTCCAGACGCCCGAAATTAAACGCCTATTCAACGCCTATTCAATTATGGAAGTCGTCGAAAAAAGGGAGACCACGCACCAGTGAGCTCTACGACCTTTTTACAATCATGAGCGATATCAGCGATTTTATGGATTTCTCACCGACGCGACAATCAAAAGTCGCAGCCTGCGAAAACTCAGGGATACTGTTCACAGCATCTCAGCCATGCATAGCTCTATCTCAGAAGGTGCACGTACACCAACCAAGAAGAACTCCTTCCTTGAACTCTACCAGATGACTTCTTTCGACTTGGCTAAGAAAAAGACGAATTGGTAAAGTGAGCTCAAAACCCTTCCCCCATGTACAAGAGATGATTGCAAAGAGCATAAAATTCCCCGATTGTTGAGGATTCTAACGTTAGTGAATCCACTTTGGATAAAACTAATCATAATGTCAAGAAGAAAAAACAAAATAAAAAGCGAAAAATAGAACTAAGGAATCCTCGGAGGAATTTATTTTTCCGAAAAAGACGACTCGGCCCGTCTCTCCCATTTCTACCCAGGACCCGATAGAAACTAAAAATAATTTTTCCGATCTCGAACAGGATGTCGAGCATCCACTCCCTACGAATGAAAATGTAATTTCCGAAACAATTACTCCCCGACTAAACCCCCTCCCCTGTAATGCTTAAAATAAAAGATAATTTCCGTGATCAGATGAAACTTATAATAAATAAATTCCCAAATCTCCGCAACAGAATCGTTGGTGATGTAGTTAAAATGTTCTCTAATGATCATGAGGAACGCAGATCCTCATTCAATTTTTAAAAACTGACATAGATTTTGAATTTTACGTCATTGATGTTAAAAAAGATAAGCCCATTAAAGCAGTAATTAAAGGCCTCCCCAACTCCTCTATTACCGATGATATTACTAGCGACCTAGCAGATGTAGGTTTCAAAATTGAAAGCTGTACTCAGCTTACTTCTAAAAGAACAAAAAACCCCTCCCATTTTTCTTAATAACTCTCCCGAGAAACGCGCACAATAGCAAAATTTTCGACTTAACTCACCTAAGTTATTTACAAGTGAGAGTTGAGGGTTACCTCGTTAGAGGAATAACCCAATGCTTCAACTGTAATAACATTTATCATACCGCCGCAAACTGTCACATGCAACCAAGGTGCTTAAAATGTGGAAAGAACCATGCCACGAGAAACTGCCTAATTAAAGAAAGACAGGAAAATCCATTCTGCATCAACTGCCAAGACTACGGTCACTCGGCATGCTACACTAAATGCCCCAAATTCCCCAGCCGAAAAAAAGGAACCCCTTTCGGAGACCCCAAGAAAAAGCGAAATTTCGCCTCTAAATGGATTAAAGAGGGAATTTCCTTCGCTAACGTTGTTAGCGGCGAAGTCCCCAATCAGATTCCTATCGATGACAAAAAAAGATTCCCCCATGGATTCCTTAGTCAAGATAGTAACAACACCTCAGACTTAACTCAAGTATTAGAACTCTTCCAAATAATTTCTAATTTAGTCAAGAAAAATCCCAAAATCCTAGATCTACTCACTAAATTTAAAAAGCTAACTCAGATGAAGAAAAAACCTGCCTTCTCGCAGAAGCAATTATGGATAAAGTTTAAACTTTATCATTTTAATTTTTACTCATTATAATCACCTAAAATTTTTTCCCCTTATTACTTTTATTTTAAATTTAAATTACTCTTCCATATTTAACTTTTAATTCTTTTTTAAAATATCAAGTTCATGCAATCAATTCCAAGAGCTCACTTCCATTCTATCTCAAAGCCACACCACAGAAACTGGTTTCAGCCAATCACATTGGATCTCTCTCGAAGTCACGCCCACCCCTCCAACAAAGTTCCAACACAACGAACATCGCAGTTCCAGATAGAGGGCAGAAGACTGCTGGCGCAGTCTAGATACCTCAGACTTAATAATCACCGTTAAAATTATGGAAGTCGTCATTTACGTCAATTTCAATTTCCTCAGAGTTCAGACGCGTCCCCTCTTTTTTCGAGCGTTCGCCCCGAGTTCAATCTGGATCTTTTAGCATCCGCTTTTTCGTTCATCCTGTGTCACATTTTGGCCTTGTTCCTTCCAATATAACCGATCGAGGTTATTGCTAGGGATTAATTTTTAAATTTTTCCGCGTATTTTTTAGTTTGATTCTGCACGTGGTCGTGTTAGGCCTCGTTGCGTTTTCTTTTTAGATTGGATTACCATGGATATGTGCGCTTCCAGGACAGATGTGGCTTCATCAGTGGAGGTAAGTGATTTATTCACTCTTGAACCCATGTCTTTTGATGTTATGGCAGCTACGGAGTACATTGAAAATTGTACCACGTGCGCCGAGTCTGAGGATTTGTGCGGAGTTCTCGATGAGATACTCTTCACCCTCGAAGACGTCGACGCAGAAGCACAAATCACGCCTGAGAGACTTAGGCTAGTCAACTTAGTTCAATTGTCAGCATTGAAATGCTCACGAAGGTCAATTAGGCTCCAAAATGCGGAGTTTAAAAATACATTAGGGAGGTTGAGCTTTCTCGCCGCACCCCACTGCAGCCTCACCCGCTTCGCAGCAGAAGCGGCCGCTAGCGAAACGCCAGCCCGCATCGCCGCAGAAAGACGTTCCGTCGAAGAAGTAGGCAAAGTCGGGCGAAAGCTCCCACGCACATCCACCTCCCTCGCCATATCGAAGACTCGTCTTCTATGGAGGAAGGGGAATCGTCAGCCGAAGAGAGCTCGGTAGAGATCGATTCAGCTAAATCAGCCAAGTCGGTGATCGCGCAAAGTAGCCCGGCGGCGAAAGCCGCCGAGAGCGCTAGCGCTCCCGAATCGAGTAAGAAAGATGACGGCTTTACTACGGTAGGCCAAAATGGAAAACGCATTGCTCCCATTGTGATTGATGCACAGAGCAATGCAACCGAGCTCCTTACTCAGATAGGGAACTTGTGTAGTAACACATCACTTCAGGGGCGCTTTGAGAACGGGAAGCTCCGAGTCTTCCCAACTTCTGCCGAAGAGCACCGAATAATTCAAAAGTTTGTCTCGGACAAAAAAATGCGGTCGCATACATTCGAGATGGCCCACAATAAACAACTTAAAGTTGTTCTGAGAGGGTTACCCACCGACTACAACCAAGGAGAACTCATGTCAGAGTTAAGTACACTTGGCTTCAAGCCCAACCATATTTCCTTGTTGAGAAACAGGAAAACAAACACCAACATGCCTCTATTTTTGGTAACCCTCCTAAGAAACCCTGAAAATAAGGGTATTTTCAACATAAAAAATATTGGATTTTTTAGAGTTTCGGTTGAGCCGCTCAATAAATCCACCTTGCCCCCACAGTGCTATAGATGCCAGGAATTTTTTCATCACTCTCGGTTTTGCACTAGAGCACCGAAGTGTTTGAAATGCTCAGGAGGCCATCTCACCTCTGAATGCACCAAGTCAGCCAAGGCCCCGGCTAAGTGTGCCAATTGCTGCGGTCCGCACCCTGCAAACTTCTCGGGTTGCCCCAAAAACCCCATCAACACCAAAACAACAAAATCAAAAACGGCGAAAAACGTCTGACAAGAGCGTGCGGCTGCGCGCAAGCAAAATTCCAATCAATCTAAACCTTCCTTTGCGGAAGTTGTTACAGGATCAAAAAACAACTCACTGGATGCTAAAGAAGTGATAACAGAGATGGCCCAGATGATGTCTCAGTGGGGAGATATGCTGTCCTTACTACAATCTAAACTTTAAATTAAAATTCATCTGTTTTAGTTTAAATAATTCTCTCAGGTTTTTTAGCTGGAATGCTAATATTTTTGTTAATTTATTCAGTAAATATTTTATTATTTGTACTTTTATCGCCCCCGACGTAATCGGGAATACAGAAACGCTTTTCGTCCTTTTTGGACTCTATTAGCATTCCGATCTACATTTGTCACGCGAGTGACCGCACAAACACAAAATACGACAAAAACACGTTTTCACACTCTGCTTACAACATTTCCTTCGCTGCCTTGCACTGCCACTTTTGATACTGGGTTCTTGTGTGCTTAGTCACTGCTTTGATTTACTGCTTTCAGCCGTCCCGACTGCCTTCCTGCGTTCTTCCCCTCCCCCCGCCGGCGCTCTGCATCGATAGAGCGTTTCGAGTTTCGGGGAACGTCCTCCCTCCCCGTTCTGCCGGGGAGTCTTCTTGATTAGATCCATTTTCATTCATATGGTTTTTCACTTTTCCTCCCATCCTTCTGGGAAAAGGCGCTGTCGCGCCGTCGCCCGCGTTCCATCTAATTTTAGTTTTGTTATGGAAGTCGAGTCGATAACGATAGATTGAGGAAGATCGATCGGAAGACTGATAGAGTACGGTCGCGTCTTCTTTACGCTCCGTGCTCCTCTTCTTTTTTGCGAATATAAGTATTGATATTTTTGGAGGCAATTGAGCCAGTCGTTCTACAGCTCTTTTCAGAGCTCTTAGTGTAGAGCGACATCCAATTATTTTTTCCCACCTTTTACGTTTACGACCATGGAAATGAACACTGACTACCACATGCCCTCGGACTCAAGATCACCCTCAAGGCCTGCCACTCCCGTACCAACTGCTACTTTTCAAAGACATCAACAATTGGCTGATGAAATTCAAAAATTCACTCTCCTCATCCAAGGACTCAACTCTACTCTAAAATCACTCACAACGTACGGAAAGTTCAACACTGAAGACCCTGTCGTTGCCTCCCTCCAGACCCAGCTGCATGAATACACCCGAGTCTACAATATAGCGGTAAGTGAGTATAGCTCTCTTCCTCCTTGTGACGCTCTTGGCTGCCCTATCCACGGAACTCCCTCTGAAACAAATTCCCAAAATGAAACCTTTAATGATAATGGAGCAGAACCTATTAAAAATATTTCTCAAAAAAGGAAAGAAAACGACGATGGCTTTGTTACGCCACCGCTCAATAAAGTAAATAAACTAGCAAACTGCTCCAGTCAACTTAATTTTAACATAGAACTCAAAAATAAATTTCTTAACTTAAACGAAGAATCTGTTGAAATTTCCACTGAAAATGCCTCTAAAAATGATAACACCAACAACCCCTTCAACAAACCTTCAAAAATCTCCCGCCTCCAGTTATGCTAGCAATTCAAAAAAAAATTATATCGAACAAATGAAGGAAATAACTGATAAGTTGCCCTTCGTCAGAGGAAAACTAACTGGCGAATACCTAAAATTATACACTGATACTCAAGAACAACAACATAGATTAATTCACCTCCTAGAAATCTTAGACTATGAATTCCACGTTATCCCCTCTAAGGCCGAAAGGCCAATTAAAATCGTGATAAAAAGGCCTACCCGTGACACTCCCCTATCTAATATTCACGATGAACTCGAAACCTAGGATTTACGATTGACAAAGTTTCTCAACTAACTGGACGAATAACTAAACAACCCCTCCCTATTTTCCTAGTCACGCTCCCCGCAACCTAGTTAACTCAAAAATTTTTGACCTAAATAAATTATGTTATCTCTCTGTCAGAGTTGACGGATATGAGAGTAAGGGAGTCACTCAATGTTTTTCATGTAACAAATTTAACCATACTGCAGAAAATTGTCACCACAAACCCAGATGCCTAAAATGCGGTCTGAATCATCAGACCAAAGAATGTGAAATTCAACGCGTTGAGCAGATGTTCTGCATTAATTGCCAAACCTATGGCCATATGGCCAATTATGCAAAATGCCCCCAATTCCCAAAACCTAAAAAAGGCTCCAATAACACTAACTCAAAAAATACCTATTCTAATGTAATCAATAGCATCGTTAGACCAAATGTTTCCTATGCAAGTGCAGCCAAAAGTAAACTCTCAAATAACTCTCATATCCCTCAACAGATGGCGACAGGCAACAGTGGAAATTCCTTCGGTTCTATCCAGACTCAGGCCAATCAAGTTAAAATTCCCCCAATCACCACCCAAAGTCATTCAAATAATCCTAATTTTAACATAATTAATCAAACCATCCAAGGAATCATACAAGCTTTATCAGCCCTCACTGTTCAAATTAATAATATGAGCCTTGCTGCTCCCCCGTAAATTTAATAATAACAATAATAAAAATAAAACTAAGGAAGAAAGAAAACAACAGATGTTCGCCCTAGTAGAGGCTATCTTCGAACAATGCGATGATTAGTCTACCAATGATTGGCCTTAGTCTGATATCTTGGAATGCAAACGGCATCCTAAATAAAATTCTTGAATTTAAACTCTTCGTAGAGAAGTATAGTCCCGATGTTATTTTAATTCAGGAAACACATCTGAGACCTGTACACAAATTCAGCGTCGCAAACTATAAATGCTATAGAAATGATCGCATCACGGACGGACCGGCTTCCGGTGGCACGCTTATCTTAATTAAAAAATCTATTCCCCACTTTAATACCCCCACCCCTCAACTCTACTACATTGAAGCGACTACGGTCACCATTAATCCTCCTAATTTTGACCCCCTCACTATCACCTCTATCTATGTTCCCCATCACTCCGATAAATACCTTTTTACTCTTGATATTGATACTATTATGCAAGTCAACAGTCATTGTGTGATTTTTGGCGATTTCAATGCCACACACAATACGTGGAACTGCTCTCAAAACTCGACCAGAGGTACTCATCTAAAAAATTATTGTGATTCTACAGACTTTGAAATTATTTTCCCTGCTGCTTCAACTAGATTTGGCTACGGTACTCAAAATACTCTTGATTTTGCTATTGTTAAAAATTTTAATTTTCCATACTCCATTGAATCACTGCCCGAACTCTCCTCTGATCACAACCCGGTTTTTCTAAATTTCTCTTTCTCCTTCCCCATTCATCAAGTAAATCCTAGAGCAGTTACCACCTGTTGGCATCTCTTCAAAAAATGTTTAAATAACAATATTTTAATCGAAAATTATGCTAATATCAAAAACCCCACATCCTTGAAAATAAAATAGAAGATTTCACCGAAGCCGTTCGCTCCGCCCACACGGAAGCCTCCAAGCCAATCACAAACACTCATCACTCGTATACTCTAATCACATTAAAAACCTCATTTTCCTTAAAAATCGCGCACGTAAACTTTATCAAAACACTCTTAATCCGATTTTTAAAACAGAAACAAACAGATTACAAGCTAAAATCAAAAGAGAGCTGAAAAAACACTCACAAGAAACATGGAAGAATAAATTAATAGCTCTAAACACTCAAGACAATAGCTTTTGGAATATTCAAAAAATCTTCAAACACAAACGCGTTGACATTCCCGCTCTAAAAACTAACTCTGGCATCGCCATTACTGATGACCAGAAAGCCAATTTAATTGCTGACACTCTTAAAGATAACTTTACACAAAATACTAGGCCAAACAATTACAACTCCACGATTGACTCTGACGTCACGAGCACTCTCGAAAACTTCTTCTCTTCTCCCCCCTCCATCCCCATCTCTCCTACTAATCCACTCGAAGTTTCTGACTATATCAAAAAGTTAAAAATTAGAAAAACTCCAGGCAAAGATAACATTACAAATAAAATGATTCGTAACTTTTCACTCAAAGCTTTAATCATTCTAACCTACCTCATCAATAAAATTTTAATTTTTAGGCACTTTCCGCAAAATTGGAAAATTGCAGTCATTTTCCCTATTAAAAAACCTGGAAAAAATAGTAATCTAGCTCAAAGCTATAGACCAATTTCTCTCCTTTCTGTCTTTGGTAAAATTACAGAATACATTATTCTAAATAGATTAAATACTTTCATTTTAAATTCTGATTTTATTAACCCAAATCAATACGGTTTTACGAAAAAACTTTCTACTAACCACCCACTGCTAACAGAAAAAGTCACCCACTGCCCTAAGCGATTTTGGACACTTTGAAGAAAGGGCGAAGAGGGAATCTCTTCTGGTTTTCAGAGAGGCAGATCCACTGGAGCTGTCTTTCTGGACATTCAGAAAGCCTTTGATCGTGTCTGGATCAGTGGGCTTATTTATAAGCTTATTAAATATAACTTCCCACCTTCTATTATTCACATCTTAAACTCTTATCTTGTTAATCGACACTATCAGGTCAGAGTCAACAATACGCTTTCAGATATACATCACATTAACATAGGCTGCCCTCAAGGTTCCTTGTTAGGACCAATTTTATTTAATCTTTACATAAATGATATGCCCACACACCCGCGCACACAATGCTAAACCTCTACGCAGACGACACTTGTATTACAGCCTGTTTTAAAAATCATAACACCATCACTAATGCTCTTAACAAACACCTCTCACTCCTGGAAAAATTTTTTAATGATTGGAAAATAAATATTAATGTTGACAAAACGGTTGCTGTTCTTTTCACCAGGAGAAGGAAACCTTGCACACCGCCCACTCTTTATTCCACACCGCTCCGTTGGTCTCAGAATACTAAATACCTTGGCGTAATTTTAGACAGTAAATTAATTTGGAAACAACATATTTTACACGCGCGAAATAAATTCCGGTATGCACTCAGATTAATCTACCCCTTAATTTGCCGGAATTCTGAAATGACTTTATCAAACAAGATACTTCTCTACACTGCTGTTTTGCGGCCCATTCTTAGTTATGCTTCTCCTGTGTGGGGTTATGCAGCAAATACCAATATTAAAATTCTTGAAGTAGCACAAAATTCTCTCATTAGAAGTATTGTCAGACCTGGCAGATACGTAAGAAATGCATATATTTACAGGGATTTAAAAATCCCTGCCTTTAAAACTTACATTCAAAATCTTGCTAATAAATTTTACGAAGACTTACCGCATACTCAAAATCTCAATCTTATTGACATTCAAAACTATAATTTATTTGATAACATCAAAAGGCCAAGGAGAATTCTCCTTGATTCTTACAATCCCCCTAATTACATTGTTGTTCATTCACCGGTGGTGAATGACTTTTCTAACTAAATTTTCTAAATTCTTAATTTTTTCTCTTTCAAAATTTTTTATATGCTGCTCCCACCAGGATAGCTTTTTTTCCTTTTTATTCCCCCCTTTTTATATCAGGAAAGCCAAGAGAGAGCTATCTCACTCGCTATTATTTTTTCGAAACTCCTCAGTTCCAGGAAACCATGAAGAACCGCCCATGACGCTGACGCCACTCCCATTCCACCTCAGCCATCCAATCAGAATGCCAAGAACAACAACTCATCAGGAAAGAGCTTTCAGTCAGGTTCTCCATTTGAAGGAACTTTTATTTGTTAGATAGGGGAAGGAGGATTATTTTTAATCCATATCCCCATGACGTGAATCGAAACTCGAAACAAAAAAAAAAGATGCGGTGTGAGGCATACGATGGGTAGATGGGGGGAGGTTTCTGAAGTGGTTTTGCGAGTTGATCGTCGCATTGTTGTGGTAGGGGATCGTTGAATGGAAGTTGGATGACAGTTCAGCTATTATGGTATGAATAGGTTCCACTCGGAGTTCCTCGTGAAGGATGTATCTGGGGAGGAACCGAGGGGCTCTGGCTATTGTTCGCAGTGCTTGATTTTGTAGTCTTTGTAGATTGTCGATGTGTAGGTAACCTGCGGATCCCCAGATCGCGCAGCCGTACAGTAGGAGGGGGCGGACGTATTGTTTATAGACGAACAATCTATTTTTAAGTGATAGCTTCGATTTCCTGCCGATGATGCTGTTGAGGGAGTAAAGTTTTCTCCAGTATTTTTTTGTAATCTCTTTGAAGTGGGAGCTGTAAGTGAGTTTATCATTTAGGATGATTCCGAGGTATTTGGTTTCAAAAGTCCAGTCTATTGTCTGATTGAAGAGTTGAAGAGTGGGAGGGCTATTGTGCGTTCTTTTTTTCCGGAAAACTATTGCGTGCGTCTTATCGGTGTTTATGGCTATTCGCCATTTAGTGAGCCATAATTCTAACTTAAGGATGTAATGTTGCATATGGAGGGCTGCGTCCTCCGCTGTTCTTTTGGTAGATAGGATTGCGGCATCATCGGCGAAGAGGCATAATGTTGTGTTATTGTCAGTCGGGAAGTCACTGGTATAGATATTGTAAAAAGCCGGGCTTAAGATTGATCCTTGAGGGGTGGAGGCGAGGATGGGTCGCTGGCTGGAGTGCACATTGTTGTATTTGACATTAAAAGTTCTATTGTTCAGGTAGCTATGGATGATCTTGATGAGGTAGGTAGGGAAGTTAAAGGTTATCATCTTGTAAATTAGGCCGTCGTGCCACATTCGGTCGAACGCTTTTTTGACGTCGAGGAATAGGCCGACGGTGATGGTTTTGCTATTGTACCCGTTAATGATGTGGTTGGTGACACGGAGCAGTTGGTGCTGCGTGGAGGTTTGCTGGCGGAATCCGTGTTGAAAGTCCGGGATTATATGGTTTTCTTCGCAGTGACTATTTATTTTCTTTAGCAATATTTTTCAAAAATCTTCCCAAGGGAGCTGATGAGGCTGATGGGGCGATAATTTTCGGTGAATCTCTTGTCTTTTCCTGGTTTAGGTATGACCGTAATGAGTGCGTGCTTCCACTCCTGTGGAAAGTAATTTAATTGGAGGCAGCTATTAATTATTTTTGTTATGTTGGTGATGGCGTTTAACGGAAGAGCCTTCAGTGCTATATTTTTGATGCCATCTTTTCCGGGTGCTTTTTGATTGGGTAGATGAAGAATGATATCCATAATTTCTTGAGGTGAGGTCAGTGGTGCGGTGTGGCGTCTGGAGTTGCGGTGGAGGAATCTATCGACTTTGTCTTCAACATGATCGATGAAGTCATCGTCGTATGGCTCTGGGTTTTCTTGAAATGAGCTCTCTAGCGAGTCCGCAAACAAGTCTACTTTGTCCTCAGTACTATAATGGAGGCCCATGGGGCCTACAAGAGGAGGAATATGGAAGGTTTTATTTTTAGAAACTGACTTGACTAATTTATATAAAGAATCATCATCAGGGTTGGCTTCGGAAAGCATTTGGTTCCATTTATCATTTTTTAAGTTATTTAAGTCTTTTTTTAATTTCTTTTTGCATTCTATTTAAGTGCGATTTAAGGAGGGGATTTTTTGTTAATTGCCATGCTTTCCGGATTCTATTTTTAGATTTAATTTTATCCTTGATGAAGTGGGGGATAGAAAAAAGAGGTCTATTTATGCATTTAAAGGTTGAACTATGGGAGAGGGCACTATGATAAGAATTGTTAAAGTTTTTAATAGCATTTTCGATATCCTCGGGGTTGGAAATTCTGGGATTTCCTGGAAGGGAAGTAGAGAGGATATCCTGGAATTTAGATCAGTTTGAAAAGAGTAGGTACTGAGGGCAGGTGAGGTAAAATTATCCAAGCTCACCTCAAAGAGGACAGGATTGTGATCACTAGAGAGCTCTAGGATGGAAGTACACTCTGTAACGGTCATACCTTTGCAGATGGCGATATCGATTGTCGTGTTCCTGCAGTTACGGTGGAAGCGGGTGGGTTCAGTTGGAGCGACGACGGCGTAACCCGAGTTGTCGCAGAACCTTCGGATGGTCGTGCCAGGAACATTCTGTTGGGTGAGTGGGCTCCAAGATACATGCTTAGCATTTAAATCTCCGGCGACGAGGACGTATCCTTGACTACGGAAGATGCGATGCAGGTCTTGTTCCGGGAGCGGTTTTCTTGGAGGGCGGTAAGCAGATATGATGGTGATTGGATCGTCATCTTGTCGAGTGAGTTTTATGGCGGTAGTTTCAAGACTATTGTTATTAATAACTATTTGATGGTGAGGGATGCTTCGTTTGACCATTATGGCTGTGCCTCCCCCTCGGAAGGTGCGGTCGGTTCGGTATATGCTGTAGTCTGGAAAGGTGAAATTATGGCAGGGTTGAAGATGGGTTTCCTGTAGGTTGATGATATCCGGGTTCCAATCTGCGATGAAACTCCTGAATTCTTCAATACGAGATCTGATTCCATTGGCATTCCAGGAGATTACCGTCAGATTGGATCTATTGCTGTGGCGGGGATTAAAAGTTAATTTCATTTCCGAGCAGTTTTCTTATGGCTCTGAGGCGGCCGTACTTGGTGGGGATGGTATGAGCTATTGTAATAAATTCCTCGAGTAAATCGAATGTTTCTTGTACTGCTGGGGAGTTGAGTTGTTCAAAAATGTCTTCTGCTGTGTCGACGGAGGTGTGAGCTGTTGAAGTGGAGGCTTGGGGGATTTTCTTGGAGGTGCTGGGGTTGGGCTGTTGGCGTGCTGCGGCATTCTTGGCTCGCTGCTCCCAAAAATTTACTTTAGGTGGTGGAGGGGTTTCTATTACTGTTTTGGTGGGCTTGGCAGCGTTTTGGCTGGTTTCCTTTGTTTTTCCTGATTCCGGATTGATCTTGTTTCTTGGGTTTCTGGGGCAACCCAAGAAGCTGGCTGGATGTTCGCCCTCGCACAGGCAACATTTAGGCTTTTGATCGATAGGCTTAGTGCACTCCTTTGCGAGGTGGGCTCCTGCACATTTGACGCACCTGGGGGCACGAGTACAGAACCGGCTCGAATGAAAAAAGCCTTGACAACGAAAGCATTGAGGAGGGCCATACTTTGGTCTAAGGGCTTCGACCTTCACCTTCATGTATCCGATGTTGGTCACATGATATGCTGCTCGGTTCTGTTCGGTCTTATCCATGGTGATTAAGAATAGGGGCATTTCCTTCCCCGTCTTCTTGCTCGTCATAATATGACACTCGTTCACAGATATATTTTGTTCGGCTAGACTTCCGATGATTTCCACGGGGGACATATCGGTGGGCAGTCCTCGTATGACCAGACGAAGCTTCTTGTCTTCGGGCAGGATGTAGGTAAACGACTCGAGTTGGTTTTCCTCGACGTACTTCCGAATAAGATGGTACGCGTAGGCCGTCTGAGGGTATATTCGCAGCTTTGTTCCTAAAAGCTTAGCTTCCAGCTTAAGGTTGGTAAGTCCCTGTAGGTGCTTGAGTAGCCCTGCCTGATTAGAGACATTGTCTATAGTAATCGGCGGGACATGGTGCTTCTTGGGGGGTGCAGCTGCACTCGGAGCTCCATTATCAGCAGAGGTGGAAGTGCCTTGTGCGTTGAGATCCATGTCCTCAACCGTGAGTTGGGCAAATTGATTTTGGGTGGTTGTGACGTCAGTGCGTTGCTTTTTCGCACTGGTCTCTTCCTCGGGTCCGGATGCCTTCCTGCCTTTTTTCCTTAAGACAACTTGGAAGGGAAAGTTGATGGGTTTGGTGGGGAGGCCCCAGGCATCTATTTGCGCTTGCAAAAGTTGATTTTGCTCCGCCAGCTCCTGTTTCTTCTGATGCGTAAATTTGTATCTGGCCTCGTCGAGGAGGTCACTCAGGCTACGGAGTGCCGCAGATTGTTCCTCCTGCTTACTGAAAGGATATTCACGGAGCTTTGAATCGAGCTCTTCAATCTCTCGGATGACCGCCGAGCAATCAGTAGATGTTCTGCTCTCGCTGAGGTGGTCGAGGACGGTACTCAATTTAATTTCACATTCCTTGTGAAATTCAAGGTAAGCTGACGTGTAATCAGTATTATCCTGTTCGGTGGTTTCCATGTTGTTGTGGGAAAGTCCAATTCGTTCCAGGTCGTCAGGGGTAGTCAACGTAGAAAGTGCAAATCAATTGGCTAGGCCAATAGATTTTTGTAGTTTGAAAAATAGATAAACTATTTGCGCTTTTAAATAAATCTCCGTCACTTAACTCAAAAGACAAATCAGACGGGTGAAGAGAAAACTTTACCACGGCCGGACATGATTATGCTATGCTTTGAGAGTTGACAAACGCTTAAAAAATGAAAAATCTTTTTTTTTTTTTTTTTTTTTTGAAGGGATGGATGAAGTGGGAAACGAAAATTAGATTTAACGGGTGCCAGCGAAATGAATCGCTTATACCCAAATTCGCGGAGAGAAAGTGGCAATGAAAATCAATATCTGAAAACACTCCCCCGCAGGGGGAGGATGGAGGAAGAAGCGGCCAGACGAAAATGAGACAAAAATACATTACGCGGGCAGGAATGGAGGAGCGCAAGGAAGGGGGGGGGGCTTAACAGCCCCAAAAACGCGTTCGAGGAGCACCAAGACGCAATCGGAATAGAGAAGCTGCGGAATTTTTTTTTTTTTTTTTTTTTTTTTTTTTTTTTTTTGCAGCTGGAATGAATAAGAGGATGGAGACTGCAAGACAGAACTTGCAGCCGGAACAATCGTGGAATTGAAGCAGGAGCCAGCTTTAATCACTGATCCCAATTCTGATGTAGGCAAATGCATTTAAATGTTGTTAAGTGTAGCAATTAAGTATTATTGTTGTAATTACGGCGGTTTTAAGGGCAGATTCCATTTTGTCGTTTTATAAGCAAAATTTATTTTAGCATGAGGATACGTGAAAAGTGTTTGTGCTTTAATTATAGGGTTGATATGATTTTGAATAGAAGTAAAAACATTTCTAGAAGTTCTAGTGATGTAATTAACTATCGGCTCCATGTGTAAGTCGTGATGGATGACACTATTTCTAACGTACCAAGGTGCGTTAGCAATGATTCTAAGAATTTTGTTTTGAATAATTTGAATGCGTTTAGTGTGGGTCGGGGCCGCGGCCCCCCAAATGGGGGACCCATACGTTATTGTTGGACGCAAAATTTGCTTGTACAGTATAACTTTATTTCCAAGGGAGAGAGGAGAGCTTCTCCCAATAAGGGAGATAGCTAACGCTATTCTACCCCAGAATTTGTCTGAAAGATAGTCAATATGATTCTTGTAAGTTAGTCGACTATCGAGATATAAGCCCAAGTAACGAACGACCGGGACCCACAGAATGTTGTCATCAAAAAGAGTGAGTTCAGTTTGGGGGTCAATGACGCCCCATTTCCTGAAAACAATGGCTTGTGTTTTTTCTACATTAATAGCTATTCTCCAATCTGTCAACCATTTCTCTAGTTTGACGAGGAATTGTTGCATAGTTTTAATTGTGTACTTGAGATTGACACCCTGAGTGAGCGCCGCCGAGTCATCTGCGAAAAGACATGTACTGACAGTGTGGTGATCTGGAAAGTCATATGTGAATATGTTGTAAAGATACGGGGATAGTACCGAACCCTGCGGGGTACCACTTTGACAAAACCCGTTTCAGAGAATGTGTTATTTACACGAACCCGGAAGGTTCTGTTGTGTAAATAATTGTGAATAATTTTAATTAAATAAGCAGGGAATTTGAGTTTTATCATTTTGTAAGTGAGGCCATCATGCCACATTTTTGTCGAATGCCCTTTTGACATCCAAAAAAGACACCTACAGTGTATAATTTGCTAGCGAAGCCTTCATTTATAATATTAGTGGCACGTATTAATTGATGCAGCGTAGAATGGCCCTCCCGGAAACCGCATTGTTCCGGGGAATACAGTCTATGGCTTTGCAGTGAGTTTTAATCCTGTTTAAAATTATTCTTTCGAAAATCTTAGCAGTGGTGTTTAATAATGAGATCGGCCTATAATTTTTACTAAACTTATGATCCTGATTTGGCTTGGGCAACATGACTACATTTGCTATTTTCCACTGTGTAGGAAAGTGGCAGTTAATGAGGCATCTATTGTAAATTTTAGTTAAATGTGTGATAGCATTAATAGGAAGATATTTTAAAGCTATATTTGGAATCTGATCTGGGCCGGGAGACTTCCTATTAGGTAATTTTTTAATGATGCCTCGTACTTCTAAGGGCGAAGTGAGGGTTGTGTAAGTGTGTTGAAGTTGTCGAAATAGTGAGTCACTAAGCTTTCGACTTCAATTTTGTCGTCACTATATGGTTCAGCATTTTCTTGAAAAGTGACTTCTAGTGTGTCTTTGAAAGCCTCCGCTTTTTCGAAATCAGAGAAAGCCATACCACTCGGACCATGGAGAGGTGGTATGACAGTATATTTTTTAGTAATTCTTTTATGCAAATTATAAAGAGAATTATCTTCAACATTTAACGAGGAAAGAAGGTTTTTCCAGGTCCTGTTTTTATGTTCGTTGATTTCAATCCTAATCTGCCTAACGAGAGCATTCACTTCCCTTTTATAGAGGGGGTATCTTGTATTGTTCCAAAGCTTACGGAATCTGTTTTTAGTTTTAATGAGCTCTCTAATATTAATAGGAAGGCGGAGGTGTGAAGTTTTGGAAATTCTAGTGGATGTGGAAGTATTAATAGCATCCGAGATCATGTTGCTGAAATTTTGAACGGCCTGGTCCAAATTATCTATCGTAGGATTTCCTGGCATGTTGTAGTGAAGTATTTCTTGAAACTTAATCCAGTTAGTAGTTTTAAGAATTTGAAGTAAAGGTGGTAATTGACAGTTAGTTACGAAGTCGAAAATAACTGGATTGTGATCACTGCTAAGTTCATTTACATTAAAAACATTGGAGTGTGAGAAATTAGCTGCAAAGCCGATGTCAATAATAGTGCTTGGAGCGTTGTGGTTGAAATGTGTTGGAGTGTCTGGTGCGATAATATCAATAGCTGAGGCTACAGCCCAATTGCTAAGAATATTACCATTGGCATTGCTTCTCCCTGGGTTCCAACTCGAGTGTTTAGCGTTAAAATCTCCAAAGAGAAAGGTTCTATTATTATGTGTGAGAATAGCATCGAGTTCCGTAACATTAATGGAGCCGTGTGGATGTCTATAGATACACGCCATAGTGATTTTGGTGTTGTTACCTAGTTGAATAATTACCGTTGTATTTTCAAACGTGTTTGAAGTACTAAGGATGGCGTGGTGCTTAATGCAATTTTTACAAAAATGGCAGTGCCCCCGCCTCTGTGTGTGAGCCTATCACTTCTGTGACAAGTGTAATTTGGAATGCTAATTCGGTCCGGAGGACGAAGATGTGTTTCTTGGATCCCGATTAAGTCGGGGTTATGAAAAATGATGCTTTCTTTGAGTTCTTCTAAATTCTTTTTAACACCATTGGCATTCCAACTGTAAACTCTAAGAGTGTTACTATTAAACGCGCTGAATTTTATTTTTTGTTATTTTGTTGAAGGAAAGCTATCATAGTTCCCCACTGTTGCATCATTTGACCCATTTGTTCCATGATCGAGTTGGCGTCAAATGTGTTGTTTTTAGAGACGTTCTGAGCCGTTACTGAAGCGTAAGACGGCTTCTGCTGGCGTGGTGTGGACTTTTGAGCGCGCTCCTTGGCTTTCTCCGTCCAGATGTTTTTGTTTGGCTGTTTTTTCTGTTGTTTTTTATTTACGGGGTTACTGGGGCATCCTGAAAAATTGGCTGGATGAGGTCCGCCGCAGTTTGCACACTTAGCTGGGGATTTCATGGATTTCTTGCAATCTGCGGTGAGATGGCTTCCACTACATTTTAAGCATTTGGGTGCTCTGTTACAGAGTCGGGAGTGATGATAGAACTCCTGGCAGCGATAGCATTGAGGAGGCATCGAAGAGCCCTTCAAAGGTTCTATCACGACACGGAAAAACCCAATGTTCGTGATCTGAAATATTTGTTTGTTTTCCTCATTTTTCTTGAGGACTACCAAAAAAAGTGGCATGTTGGAGTTAGTTTTTCTATTACGAAGAATAGAAATGTAGCTGGGTTCAAACCCAAAGCCCTTGAGTTCAGAGGCTATTTCCTTCTGATCGTAATCAGTGGGTAGTCCTCTAATGACAGCTTTAAGCTGCTTGTTGTCAGCCATCTCAAAAGTATGGGACCTCATTTTTTTGACTTGGAGATAGGATTGGAGCTTTCTATGCTCAAGAATTGTTTTGGGAAAAACTCTAAGTTTCCCATTCTCGAATCGCCCCTCGAGTGTAGTCCCTAGATGTTCACTCAATGTGGTGAGTAGCCCGGTTGTATTCTGGCTTGCATCTATTACGATGGAAGCAACTTTTTTCTTCCGAGAGACGACAGTAAAATCGTCTCCCTCCGTGTCGGTGAGGTCACCGATGCCATCGGCATTAACTACCCGAGCGCTTACGCGAATCGGGCCGGCTGCCTTCGTGTTGTTGGTTTCCGAGCTGCTCTCGTCGGCCGAGCTATCGTCCTCCATCGCCGAGAGGGTTTCCTCATTTACGGTGGCGGGAGGGGGTGTTGTGTTGCCGGATCGCTTTCGCTCGCCGGCGCGTTGTTTCTTCCCTGACGTGCCTGGAACAGGAGAAGTCGTGGAGCGCTTTTGCGTGCCTCTCTTCGCTTTCGAAGGAGAGGGTATAGTGGGGAGCTGATGCGCATTTAAGCGTTTTAATTCCTCAATATATTCTTTGAATTCTCGGTTTTGCAGTCGAATCGACTTCCGAGAGGCTGTAAGAGCCAAACTTTGAACTTCATTAACTAAGCGGAGTTTCTGAATGTCATCTAAAGCTCCTACTGTCTTTTTTACATCCTTAACAAACGCATCTAATTTGTCAATAAAATATTCACAGTCGGAGCAATCAGAGATAGTTTCTAAATGATCATTTGCCTTATCAACATCAAAACAAATGGGATCAAGAGAAAAAAGCGTACTTACCAGAGTTGACGCTACATCTGTCTTGGTTTCAGACATATCCGGGTAATCCAATGCTGAAAAAAATAATCCAAGGGAGAACACTAAAAGTGTTCGAAAATCCAAAGACACGTGGTGCCGGCTTTAAAGCCTAACTCACCGTGTGTGACACAAGTCCGAAAAAATCGGATAAAAATCTAGGAAATAATCCTACAAAAAGGACCACAATTGTCCTAAATCGGGAACCAGGCCGAAAAAATGACCAAAAAAAACGATACACCAGCTCGATGGAATCGGATGAAACAATCCAGCTCGGGGCAAAGACTTTGAAAAAGGGGTCGCAGTCGAGGACAGAAAAACTGCGTGCGGAGTCTACGAAGACAAGAAGCAGAATGAAAAAAAGGGATGAAGTGGGGCCTTTTTTTTTTTTTTGACTTTGACTTTTTGATCTCAAAGAGAGGGCTGTGAAGTGGTCCCTTCACTCTGCCTCTTATCTTGCACTGAGGTTCAATTGCGATGTGGACGTTGTTCGGTGGATAGGAGGTGTGGCTTTGGAGGCAAGAACCAATGGGGTGATGGCTACGATTTCGGCGGATACATTGCTATTGGCTTGTGAGCTGTGGACTTTAAGATTGACTGACCCAGTAAGGAAAAATAATGCTATTGAATTTAAGATGAAGAAACAGGCTGAGATAATTTAAAAAGTTGACGTTAAAAAGAAAAAATGTGATAAATTTGGAAAAGGAATAAATTTGATTTAGAGAAAAATATAATTTAATCCGATTGATCCATAATAACTGTTAGAATAAGAAATGTTTGTTCTTTCATATCTTCAGTTGCTTTGAGTACTGGAAGAATTTGAATTAGCTTTGGAAATTGTTTAACGATGTTAACTATTATTTTGAAAAGGTCCATTATATTTTGGGTTTCATTTACATTATTTTCCGTATTATTATGAGATTGGGAGGTGCTTTGACTTTCCTGGGAATTACTTTCAATTTGGGGGGGATTACTGGGTGGGGTATTTCCTGAAAGGACGTTGGCGAAGGACAAGCCCTTAACAACTTTACTGTTATTAAAATTAGTATTTAGTTTATTTCTATTTAGTATTGGGGCTCCTTTTTTGGGTTTAGGGAATTTTGGGCATTTAGTATAGCAGGCAGAGTGCCCGTATTGTAGACAATTAATGCAATAGGGATTTTCTAGACGGGAAGTTATGTCACATTCTTTAGTGGTATGTTCTTTTCCACATTTGAGGCAACGAGGTTTCATGAAGCAGTTTGCTGCAGTATGAAAAAAGTTGTTACATTTGTAACATTGGGTAACTCCATTTATTGAGTAGCCTTCTACTCTGACTTGTAAATATCCTAAGTGGGTGAGGTCAAAAATGGTAGAGCTTTTGTCATTACGGGGAAGCGTTACTAGGAAAAAAGGGAGTTCAAGCTTAGTACGTTTGGAAATTGACTACAACTAATAATAGTGTAGCCAAGAGCTTCTAGATCAATTTGAATGTCTTCCGGCAAAGTAACGCGCGGGAGACCTTTTAAAACTACTTTAAGTGGTTTATTTAATTTTGCCTGAGTTACATAAAATTGGTAGTTTTTATCTAATTCTAGAAATTTGGTAAGGTTTCCTTTTTCTTCTTCCGTTTTCGGAAAAAGCTTGATGTAATCTCCTGCTGTTTTAATGGAGATATTAGGGAAGTTTTCGCTAATTTTCTTTAATTGGTCTCTGTAGTTGTTATCGGTTTTCAGGGTAATAGGGTAAGGGGGCTTGATTATGGGAGAAACATTTTCTTGACTAGAGTCAATCATTGGTTCAGGTTCCTTTTCTAAATTTTCAAAATTATTTTGAGTTGGGATGGGTTCAAGTACTGGCGTTGGGGTGGTAGGTCTAGCGGATTTAGTGGGAAAGACAAAGCCCTCCGAATCTTGTTTAATACTTTTGCGTTTTTGGGATTTCTTCTTATCGTTAGGTTTTAAATTATCTGGGGTTGAGTCATTTTCCTTTGAAATGATAGTATGGTCAGTACAATCTGGGTTAGTGCATGGGGGTAGAGTCCGAAGCTCACTTACCAAGTTGATCTTCGTCTTTTTGGCTTTCGCAAGGGCCTCCACAATTGGATCATGGATGTCATGAGGACGGACTATCTGTTGATAGACAGCAATGGACTGATCCGTTGATTCAATGTCAGCCAAAATTCTTCTGCGCCTTTCGCAGTTTGAGATGGTAGGACTTGGAGTAGAGTTTCCTGAGCGCGAGGAAATAGAAGACCTCGACTTGTAGGTTTTTCCCGAAACTGAGTCCATATCCGATTCCGAGTCGTTCATTTTCCTTAAAAATCGTAAGAAATTCAGTCGTCAAATCTATCTTAGCATTAGAGGCAACCCCCTTGATATAAAAGCCCTGAAAAGGGCTACAAAGGACTTTACGTGCTCTCTCTGACTATATAATGTTCTTAAAAATAGGGAGCTCAGACTCACACACGTCTGAACTACTCGGTGTCTCCCCAGGTTTCCCTCTCAATCTGATCGGGGAACATATTCTTTACTAGAGCACCAGCACGGAGATTCGTGCTTTTTCTCTGTGTGAGTAGGATGAGGGGGAAAGAGCAAGAGAAACGACGAGTCATCGAATACTATCGGGAGGGTGGGGGTGGGGGTGGGAGTGGAGAAAAGCAGGTAAACTGCGTCATGACGTAGCATTCTCCGCGAACGGGAGAGGGTTTTTTTTTTTCCTCTCTCTTCGGAAGCGGGAGGGAAGTGACAGATCAGCTGTTCTGCGCTGTGACGTAGATGGGCCGAGGAGGAAAGAGAAATTCTCTCTTCTCTTCTGACTTGAGCAGGCTGGGGGGGAGTAGTTCAAACTTGTTTTGGGCGAAACTAAGAGACATCGATTGATCGTAGCTTTCGTTTCAACAACGAAGGAAGGGAATAGTGAAATCATTTTGCTTAAGAGTGAATGATGAGGGAAAGGGTTGAACTAGAAGATGTTTTGAAGAGTCGTAGAGTGAATTGGGTGGTTCAGGGGTCCTGTAGTAATTGCGTTGGCTTGAGAGGAGATTGATGCATTTGGATGAGAGCTGATTTGGCTGTGAAAGTTTTCAGCGAGAGTTCTGATTCTTTCGTTCAGAGGTTGAATGTTAACATCGTTGTGGAGGTATTTTCTCGCAATATAGCGCGGGTAATTTAGAATAATTCTGAGGGCTCTGTTTGCAGGACTTGAAGTTTGTTAATGTTGGTTTTGGCCGCATCCCAGATCTGGCATGCGTAGGTCAATATTGGTTGGAGGTATTGCAAAGTAGATTTGTCTTTTGCTATTGCGGGAAAAGGTTAGAGTTCTTGTTAAGTAGTGGAAGTAGCATTATGAGTGTTTTTTTGAATTTGCAGGTAATCTTTGAGAGATGGTTTTTGAAGTTGAGCTTGTAGTCTAGGGTAACACCTAGGTATTCGACGTTTGTAGTCCAAGGGATATTTGTTCGAAAGAGTTTAAGGTATTGCATCCTGTTTCTGTAACTGCCTCTCTTGAAAATTATGGCTTAGCTTTTATTAACATTAATTGTTATCCGCCATTTGGTCAGCCAGACCTGGAGTTTTTTTAAGTATTTTTGAAGGTTGATTCTTACTATGTCGGGGCTGCAGGCTTGGGAGATGATTGCGGCGTCATCTGCGAAAAGGCAGATATGAACTGTTGGTGCGGTGGGGAAGTCGTGCGTGAAGATATTGTATAAAAGCGGAGATAGTAAGGAACCTTGCGGGCATCCAGCACTTGCGTAATCCGTTCTCGATAGGGTGGATGAGATCTTTATTTGGAAAGTTCTGTTTTTCAGGAAGTTATTGATTATCATGATGATGTAAGGAGGGAAGTTAAGCTCAATTAGCTTGAGGAGGAGTCCATCGTGCCACACCCTATCGAAGGCTTTCTCGACGTCGAGGAAGGCACCCACGGTGGTTTCGTGGTTATTGAAGCCGCTGACAACCAGGTTTGTTAGTCGCAGGAGCTGATGGTTTGTAGCGGTATTTTCTCTGAAGCCGTGTTGGAAGCTTGGAATGATATTATTATTGTCCGCATGTTCTTTAAGTCTGGAGAGGATTATTTTTTCATATATTTTTCCAATTGAGGAGAGTAAACCGATTGGTCTATAGTTAATTGCGAGTTTGGTATCTTTTCCTTTTTAGGTAGGAGGGTGATGATAGCATGTTTCAGGCGTCAGGGAAGTATCCGTACATTAGACATTTGTTGAAAATTTTGGTTAAAAAAGGTTATTGCATTGATTGGGAGGGATTTCAAGGCTATGTTTTTGATCTGATCCGCTCCTGCGGCTTTTCTGTTTTCTAGGCCCAGTATGATGTCGCAGACTTCCTCGGGGGAGGTGAGCGGCGGGGTGCTGAAGGAGATGTTTCGAAAATACCTGCGTACTTTTCTCTCCACCTTTTCAATGAATTCGTCGTTGTATGGTTCAGAGTTTTCTTGGAAAGACTCTTCCATAGTGTCTGCGAAAAGGTTTGCCTTATCCAGCGTATCATAAACCATTCCTCTGAAACCCAGAAGGGGTGGGTATGTAACTTGTTGCGCCTTTTGATTTTTAATGATCTTGTGCAGTTTTGGAGGGTCGAAATTTGCTTCATCGAGAATGTCGTCCCATTCTTTTTGTTTTACAAGTTTGAGGTCTCTTTTAATTTATTTTTGTAGCTTGTTCATTTCATGCTTGATTGGAGGGTACCCGGTGGATTGCCAAAGTTTTCTCAGTCTGTTTTTCACCTTGATTTTTTCTCTTACGTGAAGGGGGATGAAGGTGATGTTGTGAGTGAACACTTTGAACTTACTACTTTGGTTGATGGCTAGGTGGATACTATTGGTGAGTTGGGAGATTCTTTCTTCAATTTCATCTGAATTATTGACCGTGGGATTTCCAGGGATGGAGGTGGTTAAAAGGTCTTGGAATAGGTTCCAGTTTGTGAATGTAGTGCAGTTCTGAGCATGAGGTTTGTCACTGATAGTCGGTAAGATGAATTGTACTGGGTTATGATCGCTGGATAGTTCAACCTGGGTTTCGACGAGGACGTCATCTAAGCCGCATGAGATGCCGAAGTCGATGGTGGCTGGTTTGGTGTTTGCCCGTTTTGGGATAGTGGTGGGTTCTGCAGAGGAGGAGAGGAGGAAACCGCAATTCTTCAGAAATTTGAATAGTGCGCTCCCACAGGGGTTATTATTGCTGTGTGGGCTCCACGAGTGATGCTTTGCATTGTAGTCTCCCACGATGAAGCAGTGAGTTCTATTTCGGAGTATCTTTAGAAGATCAGGGATGAGGGCTTGGTGGGGTGAGTTGGGTGGCCTGTAGATGCAACTGATGGTGATTTTGTTGCTGCCTTCGAGTACTATAGTGGTGTTCTCAAGAGTGTGGGTGTGGATATGTATACAGTGATGGGCTATTGAGCTTTTAATGAGGATCGCTGTGCCTCCTCCTCTGTGCGTTAATCTGTCGTTCCTGTAGATGGTATAGTTGGGGATATTGAAGCTATGGCAGGGTTGAAGGAAAAGTCTCTTGGAGAGCAATGATATCTGGGTCAAATCTTTGGATGTAATCTTCGAACTCGGGTATTTTTGTACGAATTCCGTCAGCATTCCAAGTGACGATCTTGATGGATCTATTGACCTCGACTTGTAGGTTTTTCCCGAAACTGAGTCCATATCCGATTCCGAGTCGTTCATTTTCCTTAAAAATCGTAAGAAACTCAGTCGTCAAATCTATATTAGCATTAGAGGCAACCCCCTTGATATAAAAGCCCTGAAAAGGGCTACAAAGGACTTTACGTGCTCTCTCTGACTATATAATGTTCTTAAAAATAGGGAGCTCAGACTCACACGTCTGAACTACTCGGTGTCTCCTCAGGTTTCCCTCTCAATCTGATCTCATGAAGTGGGGACTAAAACTAAAATTAGATGGACGCGGGCGACGGCGCGACAGCGCCTTTACCCAGAAGGATGGGCGAAATATAAAAACCATGAAAGAAAACGGAACAAATCCAGAAACATTCCCCGGCAGAACGGGGAGGGAGGACGTACCCCGAAACTCGAAACGCTCTATCGAAGCAGA
>BMAU01004727.1:0-31766 GCA_019973935.1 Trichonephila clavipes | reverse complement strand
ATTACTGATGGACAGTGCAATCACGAGCTGTACGTTACTACTAATGTTAAAAACTAATCAAAATTTTATCGGAGCATAAGGCGCTGGCCAAATCTCCACTAATACAGTGATATCACTGTACTGAACTGAACTGAACTTAAATTTATTTTAACCATAAGAACTTCGAAGCTGAAGTTAACATTTCTACGTGGTTATAATGATAAGTGTTGCTGCAGTCAAACTCTCATTAATTGTTACGATTTTTATCTTCTGAGTGTTTGATGGTTTTAAAAATTGCAAACGAGAAAAAGAAAAAAAATTGAATAGGAAGGAAATTACAACCAAGAAACAAAATTTCCCTTTTCAATAAATTCTGTAGTTTTGAACTTGTGTGATACTCCTGAGGAAACAAGAACGTTTCATTCATTCTGAAAGAGAAATCGCCATGACGTTGAAGACATCACATAAAAATGAATTTTGTGACTATGTATGCTTAAAGCGATATTTACTGCTAGAATCTTTGGTTCCAACTCGTATTCCTGAAGAAATAAAAGATCAATTAGAACATATGATAAAACCTGCATATCTTGAAATAGATCTTGTGACACAAAGCCTCAGTACAAACTTAATTTACAGTGAATTTGACAAAATACTCGGAGAACGCGCAGAAATGTTTGGCTCATCGGAAATCGAATATGCTCAATTTCTTCTCTCTCGATGTATAAGGCTGTGCGATGAAACTGAGCCAGAGTACTTTAATTTTTTGTTAGTGGCAGCTCTCCTAAAAGAAGCAGTTTTACGTTTTTTTCTTGACTGCAAATGCTACAGGATACTTTACATTGGTGATTTTTGCTTCGATGTCTTATACAATAGACTGTTGAGGAAGGTTTTCGAATCTAGAGAAGTCTACAAAAATTTGGAATTATTTTGCCAAGAATTTTTAAAACATTTTACGCCAGAAACAACGCAGGGTGAATTTCAGGATAGCACTTTTAGAAAATATTGCATACATTTTGTTGAAGAAAGATTCAAAGATTTTAATGACAGTTTTTCTTTGACAGAATCTGAAGTAGAACTGTTTGAAAAATTTTATTCGATTGAAAGCAATGCGAAACATAAAGAATGGTTTGTATTGCGTGGGAGAGATAAAGCTGAAGATGCTTACTTTGATGCAAGAGAATACTATTTATCTGATTGTGAGACTTGTTCTACGAAATGCTTTGATTACCTGAATTATATTAATTCTTTGTAAAAAATAATTCGCAAAAAACAATTCAGCTAAAAGAGCCAGATTATTGTAAAATTAATTGGTTAATTGTGTCAAATAAGTTTCTAAAATCAAAGTGAAATTACGGAGAAAAAATTCTTCATGAAGTGAACAACTGAAAATGGTAACAAGTGAAAAATAATATCCAGTTTTTTAAAATGTTTAAGGGGTGAAAAGGAGATTAAAATATTTTTTTTTTGACAATTTGAGATTTTTACATATTCAGATTGTATTGATTTTAACCTTTCTAAAAATACCTTACTTTAGCCTCTAATGTAATTAGAAACCCTAAAAACTTACTTTTAAATTTTCGTTGAAACTGGGCCACGCCCATTTGAAAGACGAAAAATGTAAACAAAGTACATCGTTTTCGCTAAAAAGTTGAACGTCTGATATAAACCAAAACATGTATCTTTTGTTGTAAATTGAGCCTTTTATTTTATTTCCTAGCCGACTAGAAGTCTCTGTTTATATTAAAATCAATTTATCTCAAAATGTACATTTTGATGTTCGATGTATCTTTTCTGAGAAACTACTTTTCACAGGTATGTAAATTTTTTTGATATATTTATAATGAAGGCTATGAATATATACTGAAATGAGAGCTTTTTGTAAAAAACTTCAAAAATTATTTTTTACTAATTTTTTATGTGAATATGGGTCATATTTCACAATGTTTGATAAAATACTTCATAAATTTAAAAATTCATAATTAGCTAAAAGTTCGTTTCAGTATAAGGTGTACTTTAATTGTATGAAAAATTTCAAGCATGTACATGTAACAGATTTTGAGAAAAGGTGCATCGAAAACAGCCAATTGAACATTGTCAATATATATAGACAAAATTCCAACTCCCCTTAAGTAACGTACTTCAGTATTATCTTAAAAATTTAAATAAATTTTATTTAATGCTTTTTTAGTAGCTTACTAATTAGTCACCCAAGTATTGGCTATTTAATAAACTTCGAATTTTTAGAGTTCCTATTTTTTTTAAAAAAAATAACTTTCTAAATTTTTCTTACAAACATTGAATTGTATTACTTTTTATTTCATTGGTTTTTTAAATAAAAAATAGATCAAAACGTAAACATGAATTTTTTTTCTTTGTATTCTGTGTTTCCAATTGATTGAGAAATTATAAAATTTTTAGCTGAGGTAATTTTTTTATTGAGTAAATTTCTTCAAATATTTAAGTTTTATTTTTGATGTTTATATACATAGATATAATTGTTTTTTTTTTTTTCATGTCATGTCATATCATGTCATTACATGACATGAATGTCCTCGTTGACCTGGGTACGGTAGTTTAACAAATTGTTGACAGACTTGTATATTTTTTTAAAATTGATATTCATTTATGAATTGAAAAAAAAAAAAAAAACAGTGATTTTGATGAAACAATGCTTGTGTACAAACTTCTGACATTCCCAATGGCATACGGTCGCTATCCCTCAGCCACAATGCATATTGGATCATAGGAGAATAAAATGCAATAAGTCTAATATAATTAAGTTTATAAAAGTCAAAAGTTTTCAAAGAATTCTTCGACTTAAATGTTTTATTTGACAATCAGTAATATGAAGAATATTTGCTAATATATTGTTAGTATAAAGTTATTAAATATAAGCTGAAATTCATTTTATTCAATTGTTAAAGATAAGAATTGGTAGCATACAGAATTATGGTGTTTGGAGTTTCAAACAAGAAGGGTTGCAAGAAGCTCATTATATATTGGTGGCATAGATACTAATTCAAGTTTAAATATCGGATGTAATTGTATGAGACATTTATGCATAAGAAGGGTGTCAATGTTAATTATATATTAACCAATGTATATGTATATATATAAACTAAAAATAGATCATTATTATGAGAAAAAATACGCAAACATGAGTAATTCTCTTGAGATTTCCAATTTTCTTAAACATAATTATATTTATCTAATTAATTTGTTATTGATTTTCATTCATTATTAAAAAATGAGTTGTTTCTCGGATACGTAACATATTTTTTTTAGGAATTAAATTGAAAATCAGCAAATATTACTAAAACTTTTTATTGGTACAAAGAGAAATCTTTCCCTTTAGGGTTTACTCCTAGGAGAGCCCACACCCTTGGCGTGAATTACTTTGGTTTGCGATAATTGCGCCATCTTGATAACCCTACTTTAAACACTACATATGGCTACCCTAGCTATTTCTAGCATTTTCGTATTTTGCGGGCGTGCATTTCGAATTTCATTTTGTTGTTGGGCTCCGGGCTGGCTGCGTGATGTGAGGAAATATACTTTAGAATTTTTTACTTTGTTGAATTCGAAAGGTAAGAAAGAATTGATTGAATAGTGTATGAAGGAAGGATTGATTGCTTCGAGTTATGAATGTCCTAAATGTAATGATCAGCATGATGTAACATTGTCGGCAATAAAACGCTTTCTTCAAAGTCGTACCAGCCATGCCGAATGTATGTTCGACCATTACCTCGCAGAATAAATATGGTGGCGCTCATATAATCATTCGCTTAGCGATGAGATCCTTAAGGCTTTTTTAAAATCTGTTGTTACGTTTACCCTCCACTCGGAAAAGATCAGTAGTAAGAAAGTGAGTGCTGTTTTTATATTTTTTACCTTAAATGTTTAATTTCTGTATTATTTACATATTTCATTAAGCATCCACCTTATCCCGCTATATTCCCTTGCTGCCATTGTCCGGTTCACTTGGCGCCATCTTGTTCTGGCTTGGCGCTTTTTTCGGTTTGTCGCCAAGAGTGTGGGCTCTCTTAGGATTTTACCCCATATGGTAATAATAAAAACGAGCTTAACGCACTCATAAAACTACCAAAACTTATGTGAAACAAGGATCAAAATTACAAAGTCAATTAGTTTTTCCTTTGTAACATTTTCAAGAATTCACTGAGTTAAAATGATTCATCTGCGTTCTGTATATTAAGATTTGCACCATTCTAATGTTCATTACGCAATTTAAGATGAGCTGGTGCCCATCTCTCCTAACTTCCACACCACATCAACAGGAGAATGCCTGAGCCTCGACAAATTTAATGCACAATGGCTCTCAGCACATGGCTGGTCTTCAGCAGTTCTCGGCGTGAACTCATGACACGCCAACCAAGTATTATATTTATTTAAATAAGTGTTCTGAAGAAATGTTTATTAAACCAATAAACATCAGTCAGTCATGTATAGACGGTTGTTTTGGAGGAATTCCTTCTAGAACTAATCTAAATAATTGTGAAATCATTCCTTTTTAAAAAATTTTACTGTTTTTTGATTTTATAAGTGATATTCGATTTAATTTTCTTATCTCAAAATCTTTCTTTTGCTATCAATTCATATCTAACATCCATATCCCCTCCAAAAAGTAACATTTTTTGTAGTCAATTTAATTTTTCGAATTTTATCAGCAATTTTTTTTCGAGTGAAAGCTCAATGCGAATTTTTGTCAATGAAGAACAAAAACGAACGCTATTCATAAAAAATGAAAACTCCTCTCCATTCTGATTAGTACTTTTTCTAGGATCATCGATTGCACAGAATACAGGAAAATGCAGTTATTGAAATCTAAAAGCCATTCTAATTTAGACGAAGGATAGTTATGAGGGCACTTTATTTTACTGATAGTCCACACTACAGTTAACATTTTTACGATATTCTGCCATTTTATGTTGAAGCATTACCCTTCAATTACTTTTTCAGTTGAGTTAAATAGGAATGTGGGCACAGAATGGGGTATGTCTTGATGTTGATTGTGTTGTTGCTGTTTGGGTAACAATAGTTTTGTGAACACAAAACCAGTCCCTTCCCCCCCCCTTCTCAGGCAGCGGTAGCCGAGTGGTATAGGCATCGGATCGTGGCTGGCTTTGTCACGAGTTCGAGCCCAGTACCACTGAAGACCCGCCGTGTAGGGCAGCGATACACGCTAAATCTGTCGAGAGCTGAAATGTCCTCCCGTTGGTGTGGTGTGGTAGTTAGGAGAGGGGGGTGCCAGCTCAGGTGTCGTCCACGTCACTTGACCATGGTTCAAAATTACGTGGTCCGTCGCCAAAAGCCCTCGTGCAGCTGAACAGTGCGACGTTAATCTTCACTCACTCACTCCCCCCTTCTCGTCTGGTTGGTGTGCGGTTGTCTCTTCCTGTTTGGAAATCTAGAAAAGGGAAGAGAGAAGTCATGAAACTACCTAAATGAGTAATCTGAAAGTGAAAACAAATACCACATTTTTTTAATCTAAGCCGCCATCGATTCTAAGCGACCCCTTTCACGAAGTTCAATACTTGTAATTTCAAAAATATTTAACTGTGTGTGTATGGTTTCCTCCAAAATACTCAAGAAGTTTTTAACAGTTTAAAAATAAATGCAAAGGGAGCATAGGTGCAAAGTGGAACGTCTCCATAAACGTTCGTTTCATCCAAATATTACAGAATTTGAAGTAGAAAATGTAATTCTGGTATTCCCTTGGTATATGAAATGTTTCTTAAATAAATGATTTAAAAAGATAGCGAAATAATAAAAGTGGGTACTTTATAGTAGAAGACTTATTTAACCATTTTCTGACTTTCTTTTTGAATCAAACAGTTGCAAAACAAATTTTGATGCGAGCGTCTTGAGCAGGGAAGGGGGGAGGCAAAGTAGAGAGTTGACCCAAGGCGCAGTCATAAAATATCGCTTTCACCCTACCTTTTATTTACAACTAGCTGCATGGCCCGGCGTTGCACAGGCTTTCTCTACTTATATGAAGTTTCCTTTCCCTTCACACACAAAATCAGTGCTCCCAATATTCTTTTTCAAAATTACTTTGTTCTTTTTTTCCCTTCTCCTCTTAGCCCGGCATTGCTCGCACTTTTACTGAGTGTATAACTCAAAATCACCTGTTTCAAATTTTTTTTTCTTTTCTTTGTCGACAGGTTTCTGCATGAACAGTTTTGAATGCATAACATATTTTCATGGAAATTCCCTCTCGCTATCAGCCCTTCCTTGTGTGTGTGATTTCTATATTAACGTCATTACAAAATTCTCGTGGTGATTTTCCACAATTAACTATTACTGCCCTTTTAAAATTTTGGCTACCGCTGAAGACCCGCTGTTAAGAGGAGCGATGCGCGTTGAATCCGTCGAGAGCTTTAACATCCTAGCGTTGGTGTGGTATGGTAGTTAAGAGAGATGGGGCCAGTTCAAGTCTCATCTTCGTTACTTGACCATGGTTCAAAATTTCAAAGTCCGTCACCAAAAACTCTCGAGTAGGTGAACAGTGCGACTTTAATATTCACTCACTCACTCACTTTGGAATTTTTTAGTCCCCGGAAACAAAAATGTACCTTTTAAAAATAATTGTATGTTGAAAAAGACAAGAGTAGAATTTTTTAAAATTAAAAATTCCACAGCTATATATATATATATATATATAAATGTTCAAGCGTCCTAGCGTTGGTGTGGTGTGATAGTTAAGAGAGATGGGTGCCAGCTCAAGTCGCATCCTCGTCATTTGACAATGGTTCAAAATGTCAAGGTGCGTCTCCAAAAGCTCTCGAGTACTTCAACACAGAGCGACTTAGATATTCACTCACTCACTTTGCAACTTTTTATGCCCCGAAACGAAAATGAACCTTTTAAAAAATAGTTGTATGTTGAAAAAAAGAGAAAAAAATTAGATATTTTTATAATTACAAAATTTCACCACTATATATTAAATGTTGTATTATATATAAAATTGTGAGCATTTTAAAACTGACATTGTCTCATTTGCTAGATCAAGCGCATTTATACCTTCTGATTCTCCATCTGTCAACATCATTTCTAAATTTGTACAGTTTTTAATTATTAAATTCTTTTAGGGGTATCTTGTAATTCAATACATTATATAAAAATTGAAAACGATTACATGGGTACTCATTAAATTAAATCTGCATTCCGAGGCATTGATTGCTTGGTCAATTGTAAGATATTAAAACTCTCTTGAGTTTTAATTTAGGATCGTCCACCGGATCATTTCGTGCTTCGCAATCAAAATTAAGAGAGAGTTATCAATTTCAGCATTATTATAAACACTAAACAGAGCATCATAAATGCTTCCTAAATTGAGACGAATAGTGCGGAAATGCTCCATCAATATGGATATGTTTTCATTCTTGGAAATGGGGGAAAAATGGTGTCTTGTGTCGTTCCGCAAGTTGTAAATGCTGGTGGGTGGCTAACCATAAATTTTGTCTCCCTCCATCAAGTGCCAATTTCATTAATCATTAAATTAGCTTCCTGTCTTTGTAGACTTCAGACGCAGTTTTCCTGTCCTCGACTGCGACCCTTGTTCCAAGCGTTCGCCCCGATCTCATTCTGGATCTTTTTGCATCCGCGATTTCGTTTATTCTGTGTCACTTTTGGGCCTTGTTCCTTCAAATATAACCGATTGAGGTTATTGCTAGGGATTAATTTTTAAATTTTTCCGCTTTTTATTTAGTTAGATTCTGCACGCGGCCTGTGCTAGGCCTAGTGCCTCACTTTGGTTTCTCGTTGCGTTTTATTTTTCAGCTGGATTACCCTTGGATATGTCCGCTCCCAGTGCAGATGTGGCCTCATCAATCGCGGTAAGTGATTTTTTCACTCTTGAACCCTTGCAATTTGATGTTATGGCAGCTACTGACTACATTGATAAATGCACCACGTGCATTCAGTCAGAGGATTTGTGCGATATCTTGGAAGAGATATGGTCACCCTCGACGACGCCAAAGTTCCAAACACGCCTGAGAGACTCAGGCTTGTAAATTTAGTTCAGTGGACAGCACTGAAATGTTCACGTAGATCTATTCGACTCCAAAACACGGAGTTCAAGCTCTACGTCAGGGATATTGAGCGATTAAATCGCGTCCCCACTGCGGCCTCACCCGCTTCGCAGTCGAAGCGGAAGCAAGCGAAACGCCAGCCCGTATCGCCTCAAAAAGACATTCCGTCGAAGAAGCAGGCGAAGTCGGAGCGAAAGCTCCCACCCACATCCACCTCCCCTCGCCATATCGGAGACGCTGCCGCTGCTGTATTGCACAAGGAACTGGAATCAAGTTCTGATTCCTCCGTCCTCTGTCTGGTGTTGTCATTGGCCTGGTGTTGCGACTTGGTGGATGGAGTTTCAGATGCAGGGACCAATGGGGTGGAAGAGGGCAGACTTGGAGAACCGAGTCTACCAATGAGATGGATGATGGGAGTGAGCATGGATTAAAGATTTAAACTAGTAGGTTTTAGGAAAGATATTCAATGGAGATGAAAATTACACACACACATTTAGTATTGAATGGAAAAAGAAAAAATTATTGTAAATTAAGAGAAATTAATGTTGTTTTTAGAGGGGAAATTAAATTTCTTTCTTGTCTAGCAAAGCTTCGACAAGGAGATACGATTTTGCGTGATCATCTTCTGCACTTTTAAGATTGTTAAGCATTTGTAAAATTTCAGGGGATCTTTTAAGAATTTTAGAGATTATGCTAATTAGCTCAATTACTTGAGCAAGATCGGAGTTATCTTCTTGAATGATTCCGTGAATTTCCTTGCTAGAGTTTTTACATTCACATTGTTGAATTGACTCTGAAGCATTAGGGGTAGAAAGGGGAGGGTAGCTACGTCCGCTAACAACGTTAGCGTAGGTAACTCCTTCCTTACACTTATTTTTATTAATTTTTGGAATCATTCGGAGACGCTGCGTCTTCTATGGAGGAAGGGGAATCGACAGCCGAAGAGAGCTAGGAAGAGGTCGGTTCAGCTAATACAGCTAAGCCGGTGATCGCGCCAAGCAGCCCGGCGGCGAAAGCCGCCGAGAGCGCTAGCGCTCCCGGAACCAGTGAGAAAGACGACGGCTTTACTTCGGTCGGCCGCAAGGGAAAACGCATTGCTCCCATCGTGATTGATGCACAGAGCAATGCAACCGAGCTCCTTACTCAGATAGGGAATCTTTGTAATAATACTACACTCGAGGGGCGCTTTGAGAACGGGAAACTCCGAGTTTTCCCAACTTCTGCCGAAGAGCACCGTATCATCCAGAAATTTGTCTCGGACAAAAAAAATGCGGTCCCACACTTTCGAGATGGCCCACAATAAACAACTTAAAGTTGTATTGAGAGGGTTACCCACCGACTACAACTAAGAACTCATGTCAGAGTTACATACACTTGGCTTTAAGCCCAACCATATTTCCTTGTTGAGAAACAGGAAAACCAATACGAACATGCCACTATTTTTGGTAACCCTCCTCAGAAACCCTGAAAATAAGGGTATTTTCAACATTAAAACCATTGGATTTTTTAGAGTTGCGGTTGAGCGCCTCAATAAATCCACCATGCCCCCACAGTGCTATAGATGCCAAGAATTTTTTCATCACTCTCGGTTTTGCGCTAGAGCACCGAAGTGTTTGAAATGCTCAGGTGGCCATCTCACCTCTGAGTGCACCAAGTCAGCCAAGGCCCCGGCTAAGTGGGCCAATTGCAGCGGTCCGCACCCTGCAAACTTCTCGGGATGCCCCAAAAACCCAATCAACACAAAACCCAACAAAACAAAACCGACGAAGAATGTCTGGCAAGAGCGAGCGGCTGCGCGCAAGCAAAACCAAAAACAATCTAAACCTTCCTTTGCGGAAATTGTTAAAGGTACAAACAATAACTCACTGGATGCCAAAGAAGTTATTACAAAAATGGCCCAGATGATGTCTCAGTGGGGAGAAATGCTGTCATTATTACAATCTAAACTCTAAATTAAAATTCCATCTGTTTTAATTTAAAATATTCTCTCAGGTTTTTTAGCTGGAATGCTAATTATTTAATTTTATTTAATTGTTTTATTGTTTATGACCCCGACGTAATCGGGATTCCAGAAACGCTCTTTGTCCTTTTGGACTTTGTTAACATTCCAATTTACACTTGTCACGGGAGTGACCGCACAAACACCTAACTCAACAAAAACACGTTTTTTCACACTCTCTAACAACACGATTTAGCTGCCCTGCACTGCATCCTTGGCACTGGGTTCTTGAGTATTTTGTCACTGCCTTGATTTACTGCCTTCGGCCGTCCCGAATTCCTTCCTGCGTTCTTCCCCTCCCCCCGCCGGCGCTTTGCTTCGATAGAGCGTTTCGAGTTTCGGGGTACGTCCTCCCTCCCCGTTCTGTCGGGGAGAATTCTTGATTAGATCCGTTTCCAATTATGGTTTTTACTTTTTCTCCCATCCTCCTGGGAAAAGGCGCCTTTGGCGCCGTCGCCCGCGATCATCTAATTTTAGTTAGTTTTAGTTAAGTGCCAATTTATCCATTGGGCGTTTGGGGCAGGGACCCGGACAAGCTGGACTTAACCAGATTTTCTGGTTATAAATTTCGGTCCGCCAACGCCAAGGAGGCCCGTAGATAGGCGCCTAGGACCTGAAATGAGTTTAAATAGGCACTGCCTCCATTTCAGCAAGGTAAGTAAAAGGGGCAAAGCAGATAACTAGCCTTCAATGAAGTTGGTAGTTTTCAAGTGTAAAAAAGTTTCTTTCAGGGTTTTACAGAAAAAAAAAGTTTATATAGGACTGCGGAGTCATACTTTCCTTAAAATTTGCTGAGACATATTTATTACAAAGTGGAACCAAACGTTATATTTAAAATGGAAGGGTAGGAAAAAAAAGTATATTACAACCAATAAAACATTTGGAAGGGAAATATACATTTTGAGAGTATAAAGAAGGCCTGTCGAACTCGGATGATATTGCGGGCCTCACGATCTATTTTATATTAAGGTATCCGACTACGTTCGGAACCTTGATTTTCAAAAGCGCATAAATGGATAATTTTCATGATATTTAGTGTTACTTAGATTAGAATATATGCATAAAGTTGTTTTAAGGACATTCTGACTAAAAACATTTATTTAAATACAATTTTTTGCCAAAATATTGTATTTAAATAATTTTTTTTGTCAAAATGTGCTTAAGACAATTTTATGCTTGCATTCTAATCTGAGTGACACTAAATATCATAAATTATCCCTTTATGCGCTTTTTTAAAATCACAGTTCCGATCGTTGTCGGATACCTTAAGTTGGGCGCCGCATGTTTTTAATGTTAACAAAATTAGTAAAATATGAATTTTAGAATGATTTTATTATATATTTATTAGACTTAATGTCAAGTTCAGTTCATTTTATAATATACGTACATAGTCGTCTCGTATTCCATGTGAGTTTTATAATCAAGCTATAAACTTTTAATATTTTTTATACGAAAATAAAATTGTTATGAGAAATACTCTCTAATAGTACTTTATGTAAGATATTTTGCACATCGTTTTGCACAAAACATGTCATCAAAATTTGGTTGAATGTAGCTGGTGAAAGTTTTATAATTGAAGATAAATGCAGATAGAGGTTAATCTTGACCTTTATGAATTTTTGTTGTTTTTATATTAAAGAAAATAGTTGCTCACATAAATTAATGACACCGAACATATTCACTGTATGTGTAACAAATGATAATATTTTAGGAAAGCGATCTACAGAAATACACACTAGCTAGAAAAAGTCTGCGTTCACGTACTATTGCTTACAAAAACAATAAAAAAAATTTAAAAACTGGAATCTGAATTTTTTTAAATATATTTTATTTAGTTTATTTCAAGCATTGAGAGAATAACATAAGTAAATTTGTTTTGCTTTCACAGCTTATAAAATAAAGACAGATTTGTAGCGATACCTACAAAAATCAAGTAGAAAAGTCTGCGTTCACTGTTTTAGCTATAAAAATATTTAAAAAGGATAATGAACTATTTAATAGCTGGTTGGATAACCCCGTCTTTCGAGAACCTCCTGAAGTCGTTTCGGCATTGAATTAACAAGTTTAATTGTTTCTTCAGCGCTTACTTCTCCCATTCGTACTTAAGAACACTCTTCAGCATATCCTTGCTACATACATTGTGTTGACGAATCTTACGCTCCAGCAAATCCCGTAGGTGTTTTAAAAGATTCAGATCAGGTGACTGTGGGGGCGTGTGCAGTTCATTTGGGACATTATACAATAGCCAAAGCTTCACAATCTCAGCGGTATGCTTAGGATCGTTGTCGTGTAGGAAGCGAAATGACGATCCAAGGTCGAGTTTGGTGACACTTTCCTTTATTTTTTTTTTAGGACATCAAGGTAATTATTGCTCATAATTGATTCGATATACTCCAACTTGCCAACACCATTGCTCGCCATACACCCCCATACCATAACTCCACCGCCACCATGCTTCACCGTTGGTACTAAGTGCTCTTTTTGAAGAGCTGTGCAAGGTTATCTGCATACCAATTTATGATCTTTTATGCCAAAGACGTACAATTTTTGCTTCATTGGAGAAAATACCGCAGTCCTCTCCAGAACTCCGGGAGAATATGTATATGCTCTTTTGCAAAAGCTATCCGTTGGTCTATGAAATATAAGGCTTTCTACGAGCCACTCGACTACAGTATTCCGGCCTTTTTCAAGATTTTTCTTGCAGTATCCGCACAAATGTTTTTGTTAAACTTCTCATGAATGTCTGTTGCTATTTGAGTTCCAGTCTCAAACGCGTGGATTTTTTTTCACCTTTGCTGTCATACTTCGTTTTTTTCTGATTGTGAGTTTAGGTGGACGACCTGAATGAGGTTTCGATGTGTAAATTCCTGCAGTTTTAATGTTATTAATAACACGTTAGATAGATGAATACTGCCATCCAACGGATATGGTTATATCCCGACGACTTTTTTTTTTATCTTTCCACAGTTTTCATAATGATTTTAAGCTCACTGATATTAGTTTGCTTTTTTTTTTTTCTTTTTATTTTCCATGTCATTGAATTGCTTCGTACCTCACAAAAATATAAAAGTTATTGCGTTACAACTTTAAGCTATTTTACTTGATAACTGAATGCAAAAACTCAGTTAACCTATAACGTCTGTTAAAAATTCCAGGAATCATGAATATTCATTTGGTGAACGCAGACTTTTTCTGCCTACTATTTGTGTGCTTTGCTACAAAAAACCCGCTATCTTAAGTAGTTTTAATTCAAAACTAATTAATACTTGCATGCTCAACATTTAAATAATAGTAAACAAATTCAGAAAATTATGTTGGGAAAAAATATATTTCTATTTGTTATGGGTGAACGCAGACTTTTCTGGCTAGTGTACGTATAAAAATGGGGAATTTCAAATTCCAAACATTTTTTCTTCAATAAAGAATTGTATTGAATTTCAATTAACTCAATTTGTGTAAATTTTTATCTACAATGTCAATATTGATAGATAGAGGTGAAGTATATATATAAAAATACGAAATTGTAATTGATATCTTTTAAAGTCAGAAAATCTCCGATTGAATTCTGTTTCTACCAATTTAATTTGTTAAGCATATTCTGCAAATTTTAATTTAGGTCAATATTTATTGACAGCTTTCAAAGCAAAAATTTTTTTTTATTAGTTTTCGCCAACGTAATAATTTTTATTTGAAAGCCTTAGTATTATTAAATAGCGTTGTGACAAGATTAATTTCTGCCTTGAAACTTAAAATTAAGTGATTAAGATGACTTATATAATATCATCTAAGAAAGCCAGGTCTTTTATCTATTGTCTAGCTTTTAATTCAGCACATTCGTAACTTTTTGTTGTTAAGAAAATTATTTTTTCATCCAGCAAATTGAAGAGACGTTTTAACATTTTATGATTCAAAAAGTCGTAAAAAATTCCATGTATTGGTGTATTCACATTCTGAATCTTCCTGAAATAAAGCAATTTGAGAATAATTAAGTCTATGTTCTCGAATATAAGTTTCAATTTTGGTGACTACTTTTTTAAAAAAAAATCTGCTTAAAACTTTTGAGCACAATACCTGCTTATGAATAATACAATGAAAATATTAAACAATTTTGTCATTGTAAATATTCGCGTGTTTCTTTTATCTTTTTTTTCTTTTGCAACTACTCCTTTAGTAATCCAGGTTTTAAATAAGGAGCTGTAGGCCTAAATGCGGTGGTATCCTTCCTTCTTCAATGCCGCGACACCCCAGGGGGAGCCTTAGTCTTCATAAAAATTCCATTCCTGGCGGTCCTGTTCTTGGCCTGACTTTTCTATAGTTTCTGACATTAATAGCTTTCATATCTTTTTCAAGGTATTCGAAATCATATGGTATGGCCCCAAAGATCTTTTTTGTGACTCAATTGTCGTCCAGTCTTATCAGGTGTCCTGCCCAATTTAACATTTGTATTTCAATGAATTTGACAATACTCGGTTCTTCAAAATATTTATAAATTTCTCAATTGATTCTTTTCCAAGAGAACTATAAAATTTTAAACTTCCGAAAAAACTTCTAAGGACCCTTCTTTGAAATATAGCCCTTTTCAATGACTAGTAAATTTATTTTTCTGCGCAAGAAATTCCATAAAAATACCTATTGCCAGTAGTAACTCTATTACGAATCTCTGGGGGCAATGTCATTGAATGTGTTCAGTTCAGAACCTAAATATCTGAAACCATTGACACCTTCAAATCTGTGTTCTCATTTTTCAAAATAAGGATCATTAAAACTGGTACTTGACATGAATTTGGTTTTAAATGCGTAGGTACGCTAGCATTAAAATCAACAACGATAATGTTCAGTTTTTGAAAGAAAAATTAACTCAAATTTAACGCAAACTTTGTATATATATGAGAGAGAATAATTATCACCACCACACACATGAAAATAGACAGTATTTTGCAGGGAAAGTATTTTATGACAAGTGGTTCTTGTGTGCGTATATCCATACTACCGAAATTGTGCGTCAGCTCAATAAGAGTAAGACAAAGGAAATTAAAGTTGTAGAGGGCGTGGCAATAGTAGGAGTATTCTAAGTGCCAACACAAATCACAGTAGGTGAACCATTAGTAGCAAGACAAACTAACTTTTCTAATGGTGGCTTATATTTCCTCAAAACTTCCATAACTGCATCCAAAATATCAGCTCCAGTGGTTGTATTATATGAATGATTTCCAATAGTTCTTCACTTACTTTATTTTTAAAGTAACATCGCATCTGCGAATAAGTACGAAAGTCTAAATGTTGTTTCCAATTTCCAGACTTTTCATCGATTGCATTAGCGAGGGAGTGTTAATCAACAACGCACTCTGAAGTAATACGAGTGGGCGTGGTAGTCTAGTGGTTAAGGCAATGGATTTGTGGCTGGTGTGTCCTGAATTCGAGCCTAGTCCTGCTGAAGACTCACCGTGAGGGGTGCGATGTACGTTAAATCAGTCGAGGCTCAAACGTCCTCCTGTTGGTGTGGTCTCTAGGAGAAGGGAATGCCAGCCCGGGTGTCATCCTTGTCACTTAACCATGGTTCAAAATTACGAGGTCCATTGCCAAAAGCCCTCGAGTAGCTGAATAGTGTGACGGCAATATTCATTCATTCACTGAAGCAACACGAGGGATACTGGCGATGAACATTGTTTCTTCGACCTACGGTCAAGTGACGAGGACGACATCTGAGCTGCAACCCTTTCTAAAACTACCACACCCCGCCAACGGGAGGACTTTGAGCCTCGACTGATTTAACGCGTATCAGCCCCTCTACAAGGCGTGTGTTTAGTGACATGAGAACTCGAATCCGTGACTCAACAACGCAGGCCATGAGTTCATGACCTCAACCGATACACTACCACAGCCTTCAAATGCAAAATATTATGATAGAGCTATTGATGCTGTTGAATTACGCAGATTTCTCAAATTCTCCGCATTTTATCAACTCTGCTAGCAACAATATTTCGCTTGTACTTTTAGTTTGAAATAGACATAATACTTCCGCTGCTTTAGTTGAGCACTAATAAATTCTCCTTCAGTAAATTGTCTCTTGCTGTGCTTGCAATTAAGTGACAATACATAACTAAATTTTACAGCAATTGTTTTGTTTTCAACAAATTGATTGAATACTCTTTGTTGTTTTTGTAGAATGAATTTCCTCGAAAATTTTCTTCAAGAAGTTTTGAAACATTATTTCATATAGTTAGCTTCGTGATTTGTGTCATATTGCCTTTTAAGATTATATTCCTTTTTAACTGAAACAAGGGATCTTTTTTATATTAGGCATAATATTTTATTCTACTTTCGGATACAAAAATATTGCATTTCCTATTTTTCTTAAAATTCAAGATGTGTTTGCGTTGTGTTATTCAACAATTAATCCCTTTCTTACACATTGTTCTTGAAGTTCAAAGATATTTTTATAAATAATTTTTAGTTTAATATGACTAAAAAACAAAGACCATTTTCATTTGCAAATGACTGAACAAACGTTACACTCTCTCTTGATCTGCTTGTGTTTTTTTAACTTATGAAAAACACTTATCGTGATTTCTGAAGTCATACTGTTGTCTTCCAAGAGAGATGGAGGAAGAGAATAAAAAGTAGCACACAGAATTAATCTTGGCTCTACTTTAGTGAATAATATGCATAAATGCACTTAAAAACTTAATAAAAATTAATTTATTATTGTAAAATTAAAAGAATTTTAATAAAATATTAAAAATATATTTTTAATTTAAAACTTATTTCTATTAACAAATAGGATTTCTTTTTTAAAAAAAATAGGTAACTAAACTTTTAAAGAAATTGACATCAAATAAATTTCAAAATGAAACTAAAATTTGAATGTTTAAAAGAGTTTTTAAAGTCTCGGCGGGCCGCGTGTTTGACATGCCTCGTGTAAAGGAACTTATTACTCTATTTCAAAGGATGAGCGTTGTGTGACTTTTTCCCATGCTTTTTACATTGTAAACTCTCCCCCTGCCCGATAGAGGGAGCTATTTCGTTTTGAAGCTGTTAACGTCTTTTCTCTGTCTCTCTTAGCGGAGACGTTCGCTTGCCTTTTAGGTCCTTAACCTTCTCATTAGAATGAGCTTTTATCGTTTTGAAGTTGTTAACACTTTCTTAGAGGGTTCCTTAACTGCTTCTACTTAACTATCTCAAAATTTATTCTAACCATAAGAGCTACGGAGTTTAAGTTAAAATTATACATGATCTTTGATATGTCAATCGTACTCTCGTTTGCTGCATTCATACTCTTGTTTACAGTAACGAATTATCTTTATCTTCTAAATGTCTGAAGGGTTTTAAAACTGCAAACGAAAAAGAAAGAAAAAACTGAATGAAAAGGAAAGTACACCCAAGAAGCAAAAATTCCCTTAAAAATAAATTCAGTAGTTTTGAGAACTTGTGTGATATTCTTGAGGAAACAAGCTGTCAAATTGTGAATATTCCATTAATTCATTTTGAAAGAGAAATTGCCATGACGTTGAAGACAACAGAAAATAAAGAATCATGTGACTATGTATGCTTAAAGCGATATTTACTGCTAGAATCTTTGATTCCAACTCGTATTCCTGAAGAAATCAGAGATGAATTAGAAGATATGATAAAACCTGCATATTTTGGAATAGAGCTTGTGACACAAGTCCTCAGTGCATATTTAATTTATGGCGAATTTGACAAAATACTCAGAGAAAGCACAGAAATGTTTGGCTCATCAGAAATTGAATGTGCTCAATTTCTTCTCTCACGATGTATAATGCTATGCGATGAGCCTGAGCCTTCACACTTTAATTTTTTGTTAGTAGCAGCTTTCCTAAATGAATCAGTTTTCCGTTTTTTTCTTGAGTACAAATGCTACAGGATGCTTTATATTGGTGATTTTTGCTTCTATGTGTTATACAATAGATTGTTCCGGAAGGTTTTCGAATCTAGAGAAGTCTACGAGAAGTTGGAATTATTTTGCCAAGAATTTTTAAAACATTTTACGCCAGAAACAACGCAGGGTGAATTTCAGGACAGCCTTTTTGGAAAATATTGCATAAATTTTGTTGAAGAAAGATTTAATGTTAATAATGATAGTTTTTCTTTGACAACATCTGAATTAGAATTGTTTGAAAAGTTTTATTCAATGCAAAGCAATGCGAAACATGAAGAATGGTCTGCATTGCGCGAGACAGAATATGCTGAAGATGCTTACTTTGATGCAAGAGAATACTATTTATCTGATTGTGAGTCTTGTGGTTCCAAATGCTTTGATTACCTGAATTATGTTAATTTTTTGTAAAAAAAGTAATTCACAAAAAACATTTCAGCTAAATGAACAAAAAAATTGTTGTAAAATTAATTGACTAATTTTCTCGGATGAATTTTTAAAATACAATTAAAAATGTGGAGAAAAATATTCTTCAAAAAGTGAACAACACTAAAATTGGTAACATGCGAAAAATAATATCGTGCTTTTTTAAATGTGTAAGTAACGTATTTTGGTATTATCTTTAAAATTAAAATAACTTTTATTTAATGATTTCTTTTTAGTTGCTAACTACTTTGTAAGCCAAATATTGACTGTTTAATAAGCTTTAAAGTTCTTAGAGTTTTCCTTTCTTTTAAAGAGAAAACTTTCTAAATTTTGCTTACAAACATTGAATTGTGTTTCTCTTCATTTCATTGTATTTTTAATAAAAAAATAGACCAATGCGTAAACATGAATTTTTCGATTTGTATTCTGTGCATTTCTAAGTGAGTGAGAAATTTAAATTTTTTTAGCTGAAGTAGTTTTTTTATTGTGTAAGTTACTTTAAATATTTAAATTTTATATTTGATGTTGAATTGTTTTTTTTTAAAAAAAACTCTAATTTACCTATATGTTTTTGAACTTTTACTTAATTTAAATTTTCTATAAATTTTCAAATTATTTAAAGCATGCTTTATAAGAGTAATGAAAGACTTCTTAATAATGTAAATGCAACTAAAATTAAACCTGTTATTCAATTTAGAGGAATTTCTTCTGTAAATGAATTTACAGGGATATATATATATATATAGTCAAACCTCCATATAACGAACCTCTATATAGCGAACTTTTTCATAGAGCCTGGAACATTTCACGATTTTCTTCGTGAAAGGACCTCCCAATAGTGAAGTGCATTTTCTATATAACGAAATTTTTCTTTTGTGAGAGATTGAGTTTTTTTTCCTTCATATTTTTGACGTATTTCTGGACTTTTCAAGTTCTTTTCTCTTTTAACACATCTTATAATGGTCATAAATCTTATACTGGTTTTATTAGATGCCTATTTCGCCAAGAACTATAGAATTCTGGGCATTTCAACTAATAATTGTCATCTTTAACCCTACCCCAATGTCCACTTCACTAGAAACATCTTTGATATTCCCTTTCACCCCCAGTGGATTGCCTTGTGTCCCCGTGTCCTTAAATTAGTCTCCGTTCACTTGCAGTGTTGACCAGTTGTACTGGTAACTTCATTTCTTGTAGCTCTAGAGGTGTTGACTGTAAGCATCGGAGCACCTGATCTCCAAAGAGATCTTAATCTCCTATCGAACACTTGGGGAGTAGCATTGAAAATCTAACTTGCCCTTGTTAAAGTTAAGTAGAAATGGATAGTACTGGATTGCTAAAAATAAAACTCGGGGTCGCATTTGCGCCCGAGAATCTTAAGGGTGTCTCGCTTCGACCAATGGCCGGGGGTTTCCAGGACAGTGGGCGGAGCGAGCTTTCGAGGGAGGCGGCTTTGAAAAAACTATAAATCATTGAATTGAGAGATCTTTGAAATGAGAAGAGCTAAAATTTAGGCCTTTCGGTTTTGATTTTTAACTAGGTTTTGGTAGAAGATATCAAGTCTTTCTTCGTCTTTAGCGTAACTAAATTGCCTACCCATTTCTAAAAGAAAGGGGTAGTCTAGAAAAAATCTTCTGAGTTCGCGTATCGCGTCTTTGAAGCCAAAGTCTTTATCATTACTATTTTCACATTGATTGAAGGGGTTTCTTCAGTGGCGGCCGGAGTTCCGGGAGTAGTTTTTTGTTTCGAAGCGCCCGAGAGGGCAGCTGCGAAGGAGAGATTTGGGGTGACCTTTTTTGAGGTTTTGTTAGATTCGGTAGAGGTGTTACGATTGCGAATCGTTTCACCTTTTCTGAGTTTTCTCTTGGGGAATTCCTCACATTGGCTCCAATTTGCCATGTGTCCCGTCTTGTTGCAATTGATGCATAATGGATTTTGTATCTTATCTTTAATGGGGCATTCATTTGTACGGTGAGATTCACACCGCATTTTAAACATCTGGTGCGCATGAAGCAATTTTTCGACGAGTGGTTAAACAGGTTACAGTTGTAACACTGTGAAACCCCCGGTCGTCTGTTAAAAGCGTCGATCTGCACCGCGAGGTAGCAGCACTTTTTTACTTTAAAAATATCTGGAGAGAGTCAGCTTTCTTTTCAAGCTCAACCATAAAAATGGGGAGCGGGGATTTAGTTTTTGATCGGGTGAGCTGAGCCACCTTTTCTACGCTAAATCCTTGAGAAGTTAAGTCTTCTTGGATCTCATCGATTTCAGTAGAAATCGGGAGGCCTTTGATGACAACTTTCAGGGGGCGGGAATCTGGCGGGTCGATTACGTAGAATTCCTCGCTTATTTTTTTGAGGTAATCTGTCACAATGCGATGTTCGTCGGAGGTTTTGCAGAAAATCTTAAAGTATTTCCCTGCAAGCTTGACTTCGCATTCAGGGAAATCTTTGTTTAAGCTTTTAATGATTGATCTGTAGTTCGCTTTTTTATGTTTGAACATAATTGGGGGGACTTTAGGGCGGGCGGAAATTGGAGCCGCAGTTTGGTCTGAAGTCGTGGGGTTTATTTCAGCTTCCTTTTCAGAAAGGCTGCTGAATTTATTCTGTACGTTAACAGGCTGACTGGTCCCGGCAATGGGAACAGAGAATTTTAGTTTTTTCGCAGTCTTTTTGGGGGAGACGAAACCCCTGTCATCATTTGCAGTTTTATTACTATCGCGGCTCTCTAAGCGCGAGTGTTTTTTCACACTTGGCTCTGGGGGGTCCTTTTGCTTAGTAGAGTTTTTAGCATTTCCCGGGCAATCCAGTACAGGGCAAGGAAGAAACAAAGCTAACTCACCCAAGTTTTGCTTCTTCTGGGAAGAGAGTTCATCGTGTTCTTTTTCGAATCCAACGAGGGTGTCATCATCGGTGAGGTCAGGAAATTCCTTCTCACTTCGGATACAGTGCTCGAGGAAGGAGAGTCTGCCGTTCATCATCTTAATACGTTTTTGTATTTCTTTGTGGCGACGGCATTTGTCGCTATCGGTTTCTTCCGGCGGAGGCTCGACGGCTTTCCTTTTGGGATCTTTCTGTTTGCGGCGTTTGTCTTTTCCCGGAGGATGAAACATGGAGGTGTAGTCAGGAAGGGAATAGCTGAACTTCGGAGGGTTCGGATCTGTTTCCATATCAGACATCGTTACTCTCTCACGTTATGAATGCGAGTAGCTCTAGAATGCCAAAGGAAGATATAAGACAAGAGGATACTGTAAAAGTTATTTCTGCTCTTGAAAACAATCAATCCACGCCAAATATTTTAATTAACAAAAAGGTGCTATACATTAGTTTACAAAAAGGTGTGAATAATTACTTTTTTATAATTATTAAGTGTTTATGATTTTAAAATTTGTTTTATGTGATCTATAAAATATATATTAGAACCGTTATGTAACGAAGAAGATGAACCGTTATGTAACGAATTTTCCATATAAAAAACTTTTTTTGCGGGACTGAGCGATTTCTTTAAATAGAGGTCTGAATGTATATATTTTTATTAGTATTTCCTCGTTGACCTGAGCACTGTAGTTTGACCAATTGATGACATACTTATTAATTTTTAAAATTTATGTTTATTCTTGAATTGAAAAAAAAAGATTAATGATTTTGAAGAAACAATGTTTGTGTACAAACTTCTGACATTCCTTATGGCTTACGAACGTTGTCCCTCAGCCACAATGCATATTGAATCATTGGAGACTAAAAGCAATTAGTCTAATGTAACTAATTCTATAAAATTGAAAAAAAAAATTAAAAATTCTTAGATCTTAATGCCTTATATCACATTCAGTAATGTGAGAAATATTTGCTATAGTTTTGTTAATATAAAGTTATTAAATGAAAGTTGAAATTCATTTCATTAAATTTTTAAAGATAAGAATCGGTAGCATATAGAAAAATTCACATTATTTTCAGAGTTACTGCCAATTGAAATAATTATTGGCGTTTTTGTCTTAAAATTGCTCCCCTCTGTTGTCGTAAAACACGAATAAACCCACTTCTAAGTTATATATTTCAAAAATCATACTTGAGCCTCTGCAAAGAGGTCTGAGTTATATACAGGCAAAATATTATTATAATAGAAGCATTTTTCACAAAAGGAGAGCATTTGGAAAAAATATTATTCTAAGTTAATTTTTTGCCAAAATATTATATTTAAATAAAATTTTTTTATCAAAATGTCCTTAAAACAACTTTATGCATATATTCTAATCTAAGTGACACTAAATATCATGAAAATTATCTATTTATGCGCTTTTGCAAAATCACGGTTCCAAACGTAGTCGGATACCGTAAACAAAGGCATTAAAAAGATATCAGAATAAATAAAAGCGGATAAAGTTAATACTTTCTCGTAGAGAAGACTTTTTAACCATTTTCTTTGTATATCGAACGATTGTAACACAAATTTGGGTGGAAGAGTCTTGATTAGGGGAGTTAAAGGGGTGAGTTGACCCAACGCCCAGTCATGAAATATCACTTCTCTTCCCCTGTTTTTCACAATGGGAGTGGGCTGGTACTTTTTCTCACAAAACGGGTAAAAGAAACACGTGGAATGAATCGTTTTTTCTAAGAGTAAAAGGCTTTCATGTACAATGGAATATTAGGAAATCATCGTTTTCATGTTAAAAACAACATTGATGGACGTTTATAGTGACCAAGTAACAACTGTCTTTCCCCAACTCTATCTGAGGTCATCATTTCATTTTCGCTCCTTTCAGACAAGTGACCAATCTTCTCCCCCCACAGTTTTCGAGTTCTCATCACATGTTTTTCTTTTCTGTATTATATTTCCCTGATTTCTAGTTTTTGCATTTAAAATATATACATAACATAAAGGAATTCTTTTGTTCTGTATTGACTAAAAATGAATTATTAATGTGTATTTTATTTTAATAGGAATGTTTACTTTCGAAAGCTTTGGAGATCATCTTCGTGATAAAAGTCTATAAAGACCAAATGAAATAAAATTCGATTTAAAATATTTTAATTTTACAACTTCAAAAGTAATAAAGAATATATAAATTGTTTTTATGTGTATTGAATCTTACGATTTATTGTTACTTAGATAAGGTTTATTGCATTTCATGTATTAGTATTTATTTAAAGACGAAGATTTAGTATAATATATTCATGTATCACACACATAATTTGAGTGCGCGAATAAATACGTAAAATCTTAAAGTAATTTTGTTTTATTTTTCAGCAATTATTTTGAAACCTCGATAGTAACGGGTCGAGTAATAATTCTTATTTATGTAACAGAGAAATGTTTATTAAACCATTAAACACAAGACTTTTTAGAATAGATAATTACTCACGATGAAATCTGTCTAGAGGCAATTTAATAAAATTGTGTAAGACTTAATTTTGCCAAGTTTTATTTGGTTTTTTAAGTGATTCAATTACCTTTCTTAAGTATTAAAAATCTTTCTTTTAAGAACATTTTATACATAACAATTTTACCCCCACCCCCTCAGAAAAGTAAGTAAAGTTCCCATAGTCATGTTAATTGTTTGAAATACATCAAATCCAGAACAGAATTATCCTTTCTTTATCGATTTTTTTATATTGAAGATTATTTCAGTCTGAATTCTACTCAATGTAGAAAAAGAAATGAAAATCACGATGTTATTCAAAATAAAAAATATATATACCCTCTATTTTGACCAGTATTTTCCCAAAGATTGTCAATTACTTTGAATATAGATAATTTCAGAATCAAAACGCCATTCTAATTTAGAGGAAATGTAGTTATTTAAGTACAACATTAAACAATTAGTTCGAACTAGTTTCAATAGTCGTCCATCGTAAACGTGGTGCTCAAACACTCACTACTCACCTCTCCTTCAGATTAGAATAAAACAGGAATGAGGATACAACTGTGAAAGAATGAAATACGTCAAACCCTTTTGTGTACACAAAACCAGCCCCCTCATTCGTTTGCATGGCGTCTGGTTGCCTCTTCCTGTTTGAAAATCTTGAAAGTAAATAGTATTGAACAAATATATAGGATCAGTAGCGCACACAGGAATTTTCAAGGGGGTTCCGGAGTCGAAAAGTTCACCATTCTTGTATCATGCTTCTTTTGATTTTGTCGATTTTCGGGGACAAAACGCAGTAAAAAACAAATTTTTGAATAAATAATTAGCATTAATTAATAAAATTAATCATTAATAACAAGTAATTAAGTAAATTTTACGTACTATATACTTAGAATTATAATCAATCGGGAAAAAAATCAAGGGCTTTGTGGGGGGTCCGGACCCCCATCCCTCCTTGTATGTTTCTTTGTATAGGATAATTGAACATAAAAATTGCGTGTATAAACTCATGTTCTGAATTCACTGCAAATTTTACAAACTAAAATATCACAGTAAAAAAAGTTAATTGAAATATATTTATTGTCAATATATTTCAAAAATATTAAAAACAAAATCGTATTTTGTTGAACTATATGTACATCGCCTGTTAGTTATTCCCCAGTGTTCAGTTCTGTTTGTCCTTTTAACTCTTTCACAGAAATAAAATTGACTTTACAAAATATTTATTCCTTTTTTCCCCCTTGGTTCCCATAGCTTCTTATATGGGTAAAAAGTGCCCTAAAATTATATTCGTTGATTTAGCAGAAAAAATAAGACATACTTGTAAAAAATTCATCACAATCTTTTATTTCAAAAAGAAATAATTTTGACTATAATCTGCAATAAGAATTTTGAAAAGCTTAAGGCACATGCTTATAGATACATTTCTAATATATAATATGGCAAGGTACTAATAGCCTCCCCTCCTTTTTTATGCGTATTTATTATACCTAATTTATATTTCTGACAGAAATAGATTTCTACAGCAAATTCTACTAAGATAATGCAAACATTATATAAGTATGATAACTCGTCAGAAATGTATAGCTAGGATCCACAGACCGTATTCTCCAATACTTGGGATTATTATTAATTACGATCTCGATGAAAAAAGTAGTTAGAAATAGCGAAATCTTTATTTCAAATGAGTTTGTTACAAATGACTTGAATCAGCTTATTATCTGATACATTCGAACGCTGTATGCACTTGGAATGATACTGCTGCCAGATAGGCGGTAGATAAAATATATTTATACTCTACAAAAAATCGTCTTTTACTATCAACAAAAAAATGGAGTAACTTTCCAAAAGCCAAATGTTATAAAAATTCATTTAAACAAGAGGAGGATTCAAAACTGAAGCAATAAGAAATATTTACAATCCCAACGAATATGACAAAAGTATAATGCTTAGAAACTTCACCTTAGATGTGAAATCATACCTTAGAAAAAACTCTCTCTCTTTTAGAGTAAAAACTCCGTAAAATATTTCTTATTACCCTAATAAATGACAACATGCTATTAAAATCTTCCCACATAAACTAAGTCAAAATTACACTAATCCCAATAATATATAGTATTTTCAAATTTAAATAAAGTTTTTATGTGAATTTTTCACAAAAAGTGAAACTTAATACAAATATTATATTTTTTATCAAATGTGTGAATTTCCTATTTAAAAAAAAATCTTAAGTAAATATAAAACAAGTAGTAATACAAAAGAAATTAAGTCAATTCCTACATAGGTCAACAAAGAAAAATTTTATTTTGGTTATTTTTTATTACAATTGTAATTAATATAAATATGTAAATACATATGACACAGAATCACAATATTCAGAGGCAAAAAACTACATTAACATCAAGTGTTTGGAATATATTTTTGTTTATTACTGTTTATTCATTGATTAAGTTGAACTTTCAAATTTAAAAAATACATTTTTCAGAATATATCTTTGAACATGAATGGATGAATATAAACTATTTTGTTTTGCTACTATTTTTAATAACGATTGCAAAATTTGAAATTTAAGACTTTATCTGAATCGTATGTATATGCATTTTATAAATATGTATGTATATATATATATATATATATATATATATATATATATATATATATATATATATATATATCTTTAAGACCCAACCCGCATGATCGTGCTGGTTAGATATTCTTATAGGTTTTCGTTTCTGGAATAATCGTATGTAAGAAAATCGCGAATCTAATGATTGAGCCGGTTTGTAAAAAGTTTAAATTGTTACTTTTTATCAACAGACGATAGTTGTGGTCCATGTTTTAATTTCAGTTGCCAAATCTAGCTTTGTTTTCAAATACAGCAAAAACACGTCTTCTTTTTATCCGTCGTAAAAAGATAATTATCGATATACTTATAATTGCTTTTATACAAATTTTTGTATTAATGTTTAAATAATTGTAAAATAGAAACAAATATTAATTATACTCTATTAATGTGGCTTGTAGGACTCGGGATTTCGTTACCCGCACGATCGTGCTGGTTGGGCGTTACTTGAGTCACTGTAGCTGTAATGGTACTATGCGAATTTTCTTCTGTGGGAATCTTGATGAAAGCCTACAGAAAAATGAAATATATAGTTATATAATTAATGCCAAATTTTCTTGGGGGTTGTCATCGATGAGTCCTTTTTTCTTTCTCTCTCTTTTTTGCAATTATTTTTTTTTTTTCATACATTTGTTGAGGAGTCCGGCATTTTTATCCTATCCACAGATATCTACTTCTATATCTCCCCCAAAAAAAATCTGGGTTATCCTGCGGGAGTTAGGATGGTGTGATTTAAATATATTTTATTAATTTTTTTTTAAATAATAAACTTTTCTGATACATTTTACTATTTTCATGGCATACTGTGCTAAATTTTAACCCAAAACTTTTTCGGTTGTCTAAAAGGAGAAGAGTTCTCACAGAAGGAAGAATTTTGCATTTGATGAATAAATCAGATTGAACTTAGATCAGAACAGTGGTTTCTCGCTGATGATGACAATGCTGCGAACAAAACATATTGTTTCGGTCATCAGTGGTAGAAATCATTTGTTTATCACAGTGGGGTAGAATGCTTTTATATCAATCAAATTAGACCCAATTTAAATACAGTAAATCATCGAAGACAAGTGTAAGATTAAATAATAAATTTAATATGAAATATGTGGAGTGCGTCTGCACTCGGTCACGTACAGGAGATCTCTGGTGTAAACAAAGCAGGTTTTTAAAAGCAGCGCCTTCTATACTGAGGGGGAGGGGGGTTCTACCACATATGAATCGCGTATACTGGAAGGAGAATCAAGCTCAGATGAGTGCGATGAAGAAAAACATGGGAATATTTGAAACGGAAAGACAATTTTGGATCATTCTTTACAACAACCAGGCATACAACAATCGTAGTAACATGAAAAACGAATGTAAATGTATACAATCTAGAATAACTGCTCTAAAACCTACTGTAATGTGTGCCTTGCCTGACGTAAGCCTCATCTATTCGTTTGAAATGCTGCTTCCAGAAGTACTTATTGTAAAATATGAACATTTATACAGGTGATTCTGAAATCATGGAATAAAGTTTGAAGGGTGACAGAACTCACTAAAACATTCAATTTTTTTATAGGAATATATGGTTGGAAGTGTAGCTCTTGCGGCACAAACAGAGAGAATAACACATTAACAGAAATGTATATCTTCCATTGCCAGCATGTTAAAAGTTTTAGAAATTGTATCCATTGTAACATATGCTCATTAGTGGAACTTTCCCCAACCATACTTTTTAAGATTGACTTACCGGGGGACCAAGTTGTTCAGATGGGACAACTCCTCCCCAAATGACCGTCTATTCTTTTCTCATACCAGGGAACAACACATGTAAGCCGATTTGGAAAGCTGCTTTGGTGGTACCATATCTTTTCTTTCTCCGACATCCAGATGGTCTTCAACGTTATATAGGAAGGAAGCTTCGGTGAACAGCATCTATTGCGACCCTCACACATGAGGGGTGCAAACGACTTAAATGAAGAGGAATGTAGGTCAATTGTAAGAAGACACAGCCTCAGTGTAAATGGAATAAGGCGATTTATAGCCCTCGTATGGTAACAAGATACAATGTCGGAGTTGTGATCAAACGTGATGGCCTATTCTATCTAATTACCTTCGAAGGCACTGGATTAAGTTTTAGAAGCAACCGCACCTTAAAGACCAAGGGAGATAAACATTGAAGACTTGTGAAAGGCGGAGTGCCGGGGCAATGACTGGAACAAAATAAACTTTGGACTAGAACTTATCTACAGCAAAATTCTGCAAACATTATCAAATGAATACTGAATGTACTGTAACGTCGTCAGAAGGTAGCGTGAAAATAATACATCAGCAAGGTTGTGGGAGTAAAAAATACTTTTAATTTTTTTCTCCAATAGGAAAATTGATTTAAGTTAGATTAAGAAGTTGATAGTTTCCGTGCCTAGCCAGTATGGTAGCCCCGTTTTGAAGTCGCTTACTCCACAGCTTGTGTCGGTCCAGTCTGCAAGGCGTTTTTTCTCATTCGCGTTTTGGATTCCTCGTCAGCATCACGGAACCAAACTCTGGGATTCTCCTCTCCGCTTCCTAAAACGACCAGCCCTCGTATTTTTCCAGCTCTTTTTCCTTCTTTTTCTCGTTCTCTTTCCTTTTCTTTTTTTTCCAACCTTTTAAATCATCAGGGGCAGTCCATTTCTCCCCCCTCACGTCTTCTCATTTGTGGGCCCATATGAGTCGATCCTTGAACCTCGACTCATTAGAGCCCATTGGTCCATAATCCGCCAATCGTCCACTCACCCGGTTTCTTCACAAACCAGCAAACCTTTCTTCACAAACCAGCCCCTTCGGCCCACTGTCGTCGTTTTACCACCTTTGAGGACAATTCGCCATTGTGTATGTAAGGCGACAGTCCGCTGCCTCGGAAGTGATTTCGTCCACAGTAGTACAGCCAGACTATTGTTTGACTAGTCTAACTTAGGCCGTCCGCGTTTCCAAGGAGCCTCCCAGGTTTGTGTTTGATTTCAAAATTAAACGGCTGTAAACTCAACGCCCATCTTTGTAACCTAGGATTAGTACTCCCCATCTTGTTTAGGTACCTTAAGGGATTGTGGTCGGTTTCTATAATAAATTTTTGCCCGTCTAAATAATGCTTTAATCGCTTTAGACCAAAAATTATCGCAGCTAATTCCCTTTCCACCGTGCTGTAGTTTCGCTCCGCGTTAGAAAATTTTTTGCTTAGAAACACGATGGGGTGTTCTTCCCCTTCTATTCTTTGCCATAAAACAACCCCAGCACCCACCTCACTCCCGTTCGTTTGCAGGATGAAATCCGTGGCAAAATCTGGGCCAAACAATATGGGTTGGGAGACGAGTTTGGCTTTTAGCTCCTCGAACGCTTTCCCACATTTCTCATCCCAAGTGAATCTCCTCTTTCTTAATTTTCCCTTTCAGTGCGTCGGTCAAGGATGAAGCTATTGTGCTGTAATTTGGGATATAATGAGAGTAGTACCCCACTAGACCGAGAAAGGATCGTACGTGTGTTTTAGTGGAGGGCCGCGGGAAATCTGCTATAGCTTTTATCTTCAGATCACTCGGAGACCTACTCCCTGAACCAATTCGATGCCCTAGAAATAAGACTTCCTCTTGAGCAAACTTACATTTAGAGGGTTTCACTTTTAGCCCCGCCTTTCTCAATCTTCCTAAAACTATGTCGATATGCTTTACGTGATCTTTCCACCCTTGGGAAAAAATGGCTATATCGTCTATGTACGGCAATGCAAACTGCTCCAACCCCTCTAAAACTTGGGCCATCAATTTGCAAAAATAATAGGGCACACATACTAACCCGAACATCATTTTCTTGGGGATATAGGTGCCAAATGGAGTAACGAAAGCTGCGTATCTCTGAGCTCTCGGCGTGAGCGGAATCTGAAAGTAACCTTTCGACAAATCCATCACAGTTACATAGGGAGCCGCACTCACTTTTTCTACTATCTCTTTCATATTTGGCAAAGGGAAAAATTCAGCTCGAGTTATCTCGTTCAATCGACGATAATCAACACAAGGACGAGGGTCTTTATTTGGGCTTTCTACTAAAATAAGGGGCGAAGTGTAATCGGACTGTCTATCTCTATTACACCCCAGTTCCAACAAACGTTTAATTTCTTCTCGCAATATGTTAATTTGTCTCGGAGACATCCGATAAGGTTTTGTTTTTAATGGGCTTGTCGAGATCAATTCAATATCCATTCGCATCAAGTGAGTCGTCGGGGTCTGGGAAAACACGTCCTTTATTTTTAGTAATGACTTGTTTTAATTCGTCGATCTGAGAGGGGGGATAGTTTAAGTTGCAGTTGACTTTCCGCAATATTTCGTGATAATCAAACTTCGTGCATTGTTTATCTGGATAAAGGAATTTCCGCATCTCCCTCTATGTCATCCGAGACCTCTTCTACAACCAGGCTTACCAGCTCGGGTCTCCGATGATACGGTTTTAGTAAGTTTACGTGACAGATAATACTACGGTCCCTTCTTCCTGGTAGATCTATCACATAATTTGTATCCGAAATTCTACTAGTACCTTTCCCGGCCCTATCTAATTTACCTCAAGTTTATTTTGTTTAGAGGTAACTAACACCATTACAGATCCCCTTCCACAAATTTCCGTTCCACGACATCGTGATCGTACCACGTTTTCCTTTTAAGTTGGCATTCTTTCATCCTAGTGATCGCAATATCTTGGCAACGTTTGAGTCTATTATTTAACTGCAATATATATTCACTACCGATTGACTCTGTTTTCCTCCTCCATCCATTCCTCGTAAACTAACGTTGAGGGTGTTCTCAAATTCTTTCCCATGACCAACTCGTTGGGACTGAAACCTGTACTCTCGTGCGCAACCGTTCTGAGAGAGAATAATGCCAAAGGAAGAACCCCTCCCAATCTTCTCCCGATTCCACGCACAAAGCCTTAATTACGCGCTTGATGGTTCTATGCACTCGCTCCACTGCATTGCTTTGGGGGTGGCTGACTGATGACCTCGTCACTTTGATGCCGAACTTATTGAAAAAGGTGGTGGTCAATTCACTAGTGAAAGAAGTCCCCAGGTCGGATTGTATTTCAGCATGGGAATCCCTATCCTAGAAAAGCTACTCAAGGGGGCGTCTACTACGTTCGGAGAAAAATACTCTCCACCGGTATAGCTTCCGGGTACATAGAGGCTACACAAATTGACGTAATCAGATATCTGTTTTTGCTTTGTTGAGACAGGGAGAGGTCACAGCATCTATATTGATTTTAGAGAATACCTCCGAAATAATCGGCACTAATTTTTAGGGGTGCTTTCGCCTTATCTCTCGGTTTCCCTACTCGTTGACACGAATCGCAAAAAGTGATGACGAACTCTTCCACGTCTCTGTACACGTTCAGCCAAAAAAATGCCTTAGAATTCTATAGGAGTAGAAAGGTCCATT
>BMAU01004721.1:0-44741 GCA_019973935.1 Trichonephila clavipes | reverse complement strand
ATACCTACAATATATTTGCCTGTTACCTGTTCTAGTTTAAAATAAATCCTTTTTGATAATAGAAATGTTCTTTAGATTAAAATAGATTTATATTTTATCAAACAGTTACATTGGATTTTACTATAGTAAATTACTTTTTAATAAATTACGAATTGCATTATGCATACCCTTTACTATGGATGGTACATGATTTTTGTGTGTGCGACTTTCGTTTCTCCTCCTCCTTTTCTCTTTGAAGTGCCCAAAAAGCAAGAGGCAGTCTGTTTTTTTTTTTAAGTTTAAAAAAAATATTCAGGATGGTTAAGATAAAGAACAATGTATGCTTAATCGTTTGCGAATGACAGCACTATCAAATTTCAGCAATGAGTAACGAAATATCAATTCAATAGGAACACCGTAATTTTCAAGAAAATGGCAACTGTAATATTTCAAACATTATTTGATCATTGCATTATTATATTATATAAACATTATTATATTATCTATGTCTGTATACATGAAAAATCTGTTTTAAATTTTCACTCCAAAAAAGGTTTTTTTGTTACCAAATCTGATATAAAGGTACACATTTTTATGTGCGGCCCGCGAGATTATAATGTTTTCCGAAGTGGCCCCAAGGTAATTTGGAATGGACATCCAAGGCTTATGTCATTAAAGTCCAAATTCTGTTGTTTGTGAAGGAGGAGATTGCATCCATTCTCAGCGAGGTTTTCAAACCGTCTTCTTTCACTGCCCTCTCTAGGGTCTCCGGGATGGTAGCGGTCGGCCTCTTTAACCTCGAGTTACATCCGGTACGTGGGCGGAGTAGGGGGTTCCTCGCGGTGCCTAAGATTGCCGGGGTGCTGCCCAAATACAAGACTGCGCAATATTTTAAGGGTGCACAGATGTCCATAGAGATGTGTTTAACCTATCCACAAAAAGAAGCCGATTTATACAGCTGTGTGACGGGAAACGTTACAGCGTCTAGATCACGAAGACGACGTCTTATTTCCTAACTTCCACATCACGCCGCCTTAGACATCGAAACATAATTTGATATGTTGTGAGGAAAACCCTCGTAGTTCTATGCGACTGTTTTTGATGGAAGCCGCAACATTGCAGATTTAAAAACTGGACTAATTTGTACCTTTCGTTTCCCCTTCCCGACTCAGGTGTCGTCCTCCTCTCTTGACCAGGGTTCAGCATCACGAGGTCCATCACTAATAGCCCGCGTGTTTCAGCGCGATGTTAATAAACACTTACTCACTCTCCTTTTCCTCTCACGTGGGATTAACTTCGTATTCTAAAAATAATTTAAAACGTAAATGGTGTATAATTTTTTATTAGTAGAATATACGAAGAAAAACTGGTCAGTTTTTTTAAAAAAAAGATAAAGCTTATTTAAGATGCTTAATTTTTTAAAATTTTTTGCAAATAATTTAAATTTATGAGATAAAACATATTTTTTACGAACCAATTTATTTAAAAGAACGTAAAGATATCACAAATCAAGATAGCAGGCACTAGCATACCCGCAAGCAATAAACGTTTACAATGTAATTCCATTTTTTGGGTATGTTCCCCAAACATGGGAAGGGGTGTTTCCCCTTCCATGTTTTCTATCTAGGAGGGGGTGTTTTCCAGAAAGTTTTTAACATATGTTTATACATACCCGAAGTTTCCTAGAAAACCATTAAAATTCTTTTAGAAATGTTATCTTTTGAAGTTGAGCTCTTAACGTTATGCCGAAATCGCTTCATCGACTTCGACATAAACAAAACTTTGATTATACGAAAATCTGCTTTCCGAGTTTGTTATCGATTTCAGAAAATTCCTGGTCTTTTCTTTCATCAATGGCGTAATTTCGATGTCTGGAGACAAGATATTGGAAAATCAGAAGTCTTATTACTTGACCACTTGCTCGAAATTGCAAGATAATTGCGTATAAATTCAATTTAGTACTTAAATGAAAAAATACACTTGTTTGCAATATTTCACAAAAGAATGTTTTTCAACCGTACTTTTAAAGGAATACTTTTCACAGTTGCCATTTATCACGCAATATATTCAATATGAGGTGTAATCAAAAGATATATTACATATATATATATATAGTATAATAAAATTAAAGTGTAGAAGTACTAGGACCTACAGTCCTAAAGAAGGAAGAAATTGGAATTCACCAGACACAACAAATGAAGATAGAAAAAAAGTATTTGAACTAAACTGGAGACCTATTAGGATTTCTAAAGCTGTCGCTGAGTTAGACCAGCGATTTAGGGTTAGCAATGCTTTATGAATCCTATCTTCCCACCTACCAATATATATATATATATATATATATATATATATATATATATATGTATGTATATATACATATATATATATATACACTTCTGGACAATTGCTAAGGACGGATCACAAATTGCTATGTAGCATAACATAAAGCGAGACATGACGCCTAGTAGGATAAACTATAGTTGCCACACTGTTCAGACATTAGAATAAAGAATATTTATTGTTCTGGAAAGTACAAAAGCTGTGAAACATCTGAAAGAAAAAAAATGTTCATTTGATCTGCGTACGGAGAAATGGAACAATGCATCTAAAAGTCAGCAGGCACCTTAAAGAAAGGTATCAGTACGGGATATGTCCACCGTGGAATGTGATGCAACATTCCACACGTCGTACCATACTTTGCACAACATTATCCAGCAGCATTATCCATCTGTTGAGGCAATTTATCCCATTCCTCTGTGACTGCACGGATGAGGGTCTTCTTGTTTGTCGGAGGATAGTTTCGACCAGCAACTTGCCTCCCCAAAGCATCCCACACATTTTCAATGGGGTTTAGATCTGGAGAACGCGCTGGCCATACGAGACGTTGAATACCCTCAGTGTCTAGACAATCCTGAACAGCGAGTGTTCGATGACATGTTGCGTTGTCTTCCATAAAAACAAATTTATCACCGACAGCACCACGGAAAAGACGAACTTGAGGAAGTAGAACTTCATCAATGTATCGTTGGCCCGTCATAGTCCCATTCGCAACCACATGTAGGCACGTGCGGCCATTGATCATGATGCCGGCCCATACCATTACACTGCATGTCGGATATCGGTCCTTTTCCTGGATATTTTCTGGACGATAAGCAGTACCACTCTCGCGCCTGATCAGTTGGCGTCTACAATCCGATGACAGACTGAACCTACTCTCATCTGAGAATAGTACGCAGGCCCAGTCCTGTTGAGTCCAATTGTGATGCTCACGACACCATTGCAAACGGGCAGTACTGTGCTGTCTGGTCAATGGGACACACACAACAGGTCTGCGTGCGTATAGTCCTCCTCCCCTCAAACGTCTGGCAACAGTTTTTCGGGAGATCTGCTTTCCTGAGGCAGCAAGAAACTGATTTGCCACCTGCTGAGCTGTGGTGCGCCTGTTCCTTTTTGCTAATAGGACGATATATCTGTCTTCTGCAGGTGTCGTACTTTTAACACGACCTCCCCCGTGCCGTCTACTTCACATTCCAGTAGTTTTAAATGACTTCCACAGCCGTGAAACAACGCTGTGAGCGATGTCGAACTCCCTGGCAACATCTGTTATTTTTCGCCCTTCTTCGATCCTTCTAATAATTCGGCCACGCATAAAATCATCTATGTGATGTCTGTAAGACATGCCAAAAATTTTAAGTTCGTCTATTAAATCTTTCCTGTAAAACTTTGACTTGAAACAACAACTGTCCACACGCGTCAAAACCTTTAAAGCTCTTATGAACGCTATCACGTGATGAACAGACGTGGAAAAAAAAATTGCATACTCATACTTCTTCTTACTAATATCCCGCACTTATTCTAATTTTCCACATTTTGCTTCCTTTCATTTTGTGGTTGTTATGGATGATAGTGTTATCCGTCCTTAGCAATTGTCCAGCATTGTATATATATATATATATATATATATATATATATATATATATAATTTCTGGATATTTTTCAAACAATTGAATGAGGGAGTGAGTGTTTATAAACGCCACAATAAAGGAACAGGATTGCTATTGGAGACGGACCTCGTAATTTTGAACCTCGGTCAAGAGGGAGAACGATACCTGATCTGACATCCCCTTTCCAAGCTACCACACCACACTATTGGAAAGACTTTCAGACTCGACATATTTAACGTGCATCAACCTCTCTGCACGTTGGGTCTTCAGTGGCACTACGGCTCGAATTCTTGAAACGCCGTCCATGAGTTCGTGACCATAACCATTAGACTCAAACAACGGAAAAAGTGTATTTAGGGACAGAATATTTACTCTGTCTTAAAAAAATTTGAATACATTCCGAAAATTCAAGGTTTTAGCAGAAATTTTTAAAATTGTATTTCGATTGAATTCATACTTATTTTACATTAAGTTCTCAATAAGCCGTTAACAAAAGGCTTAAAAACGTCTTTAAAACTCTCCTCTAAATCTTCTCTGCAGACAATACAAGTTCTTTATATTGATTGTTCTTCACCGCACTGTTCCCCCTTGTAATAATATTTTTAAAATAAATTTGATAGAAATTTTTAGAAAATTTCAAAAAATGCATGTATTTGAAGCTGAACATATTCTCCAGTATACATCCTTAAAAAATAAATACTATTTTTATTTAGAAATAATTGTACAAGTGAGCGACAAGCATAAATTAATCTTAAAAACTGAGTACAATAATAAGATTTCGTAAAAAATAAATGTATAATTAATCGATTTAAACAGATGTGGTTTTCAATGTTAAGTAGCATACAATATATTTTTAAGTTAAATAAAACGTACTATCCCAAAAAATATAGAAATTTCTTATTTAAAACAGATGTATTTATTTGGAAAACTTTAAAAATTAAGTTTCGTTGCTTCATTTATGAGGACTCCATGTCTAGACTAATTTAAATTCTAATGTAGTTAATGTTCATAGACCGCATTTCGCGATTGAAAATAAAATACTTTTGTCTCGGTTGTTGATAAATATCGATTATGAGACACTTATAAAGTGAAAAAATAGAATAAATCTCAATTATTCTGTATGATTTTATATGTGTTTTATTATTTCCTGTCATGAAAAATAGGGATCTAAGCCATTTAGTTGCTTTTTTCTAAAAAAAAATATTAAAAAAAGGGAATACCAGAAAAAAAGACAGTTTTTAAACTCATAAGAGTTCCTGGACAGTGTTGAAAAATATTTTTAAAAAAGAAAGGCAAAATGTGAGAAAAAAATGTGAAAGAAGTAAAAATAGATTGAAAAATATGCAAGATAATGTTTTGTTTCGATTTGAGTAAAAATTGTATCTTAACATAAAAAATTTGAGCTGAATTTCTTGAATAATTTTGAAGCTATGAAAATTCACTGTTTGGATTCAGAAAATTCTCTGTTTCTCCCCCTAAGAGAATGCTTAGTTCTAATAATAATATTTTACAAGTACTTTAAATAATAAAAAAAAAGAGTCGCGGAAAAAAGAAAAAAATATATAATTCTAGAGATAACTTCGAAATATATCATTTTGAAAACGTTCTCAGCCCATAAATGTTATTTTTTTGGAATTATAAAGATTCACTAGGCCAGGTGTTCCCATATAAGTTGATGTAGCAATCCATTTATGATTGCAATGCCATTGTTGCATCTTTACGTTGATTGTTAAATGGGGCTCAAATGTTTGTTCAGGTATTGAAATAGCGTCCTGATTGGTTCAAAATCAATTACAATTTTGCACTTCAGCTACAGAAAATGACTCTCGTCGACTGAACTATTGTTTATGTTTTGCAAATTCCGTATATTTGTATGCAAAGAATTTTTTTAAAAGTGTCGATGAAAGTAAGTCATTGCAATCGATCGTGTGTGCATGTGCGTGCGTATGTGTACGTGCTCGCGCGAAAATATTTTGCCGTTCGCGATGCGTTCTCGATGAACCATTTTCTGTTGGACTTTTCGACTAGCTTCAGTCACTGGTTATAAACAAGGTATTGATAACTGTTATCTGAGTTCGTGATCTCATGTTGAGATTTCCATCTCCTATCTTGGTGAGCTGTTATTTGGTTCATTTGTTCAGTGCTTTTTAAAGTTTTCAAAATGAAATAAAATTTTGTAGGGTTGCCTTAAGAAATTAATAAAATTTTAGTTAGGTTACTGCAGTTGTGAGTTGTTTGTGTATGTAAGTGAAATGCGGAAAAATGTTATTCATATCCTGTGCTGACCGTTCATAGCCTTGTACCAGGACCTGAAGTACGGCCAGTTTTTTTTAATTTGAGAGATTAACTGACAAATGACTATCATTGATGTTCGGAAACTTCGTCCCTTTCGTTCGTTGTGGAATCAATTCGCAATTCAATGAACGGTTCGGCTCGCCAATGTATGCGCACCTTGAGATGCGCAACGACTCCTTTTTACTCGAATCACAACCAAGAATAGAAAACTTCGGACCCGTAAATGGGCAGTTCAACTCACCCTGCGCTAAAGTTGTCCCAAAGGTCACTAGAAATGACCACCTTTCAACAGCTTCCGTGGAAGGTAGTTGAATATGCAAGTACAAATGAATTAATTTCGTAATTTTGATCTCATTTTCTACAATCATTCGATCTCAATGCTACTTGTTTCTTTTGTGCTGGGAAAAGTAAAAACAAAAAAATACAGAATTGAATTTAAAACAACAACAACAACGCATGTATGTTCAAAAAATGCAATACTTTTGGACCCAATATTTTGTGTCTCTCTGTAGTTACTTTATATATAGACCACAAATACTTCTTATTTTTTTAAAAAAATTACCTTCATTGAAACTTTCTGTGCTTAGTTTTTTCTTACATCCAAATTTTAACGAGTGTTACAATTTGATTAAAAAAATATCAATCTGCATACAAAATAAATAACTGTATAATCTATCCAATTAAAAGGGCAACGAATTCGAGGATGTAAAATCGAAAATATCGATATAATGGTTTGCTCCATGTAGTATTTTACTGTACTTTTAAAAATATTTAGTTAATTTTTAAATATTAAATAATGGAGAAAAATTAAATTAAAAGTATAAACCAATATATATAAATCAAAATTTTTGGATATAGCTCTAGGATAGGGGTGGTGAAATAGAGGCCCATTAGAGTTTTTGGTGACCTGCTAAAAGTGTCAAAAAATCCGCCTTGAATCGTGCTTTCCTTCCCTTACGCAATTAAAGATTGGTGTATTCTCCAATAGGACGGCCTTGCTAACATACATGTGTAAAATAAATACGATAAGCCATGCTTTTCCAAATGATCTTTAATTTTAATATTGTCTTTGAAACAGTAAATATATGAATTTCTAGCTTTAGTGCAACCGTAAACCCTCCGAATAACGCAAAATCAATAATGAATGTCATATGTTTAATCTATAATGGAAGAACAAATATTTCTTTGGTAATTCAGGCTGTGCTGCCAAATTCATCCTAAATATACGTTGAAGTTAACCAAATTGTTATGGTTAGAAGGATATCCAAAGAAAATTGGCAAGAAACTCTTAAGACAACTTGAGGCACTAGGACCATTAACCCGTAAGACCCAGCTGGCACGACTGTGCGGGTTAGACATCTTATATGTTTTTGCTTCTGCAATAGTCGTATGTAAGAAAAGCCGCCATCTGTTGGTAAAAAGTGGTACTTTACACTGGGGCGTAACTATTGCCGTATCAATGCTACGAAGCCCCCAAGCTACAGGGATCCCAAAATGTGTAATTAAAAACCCGTACCACGTAAAAGAGATAAAAAAAATAGTCCCCAAGGAATTTTGATTCAGGGCTCACACATTACTAGCTACGCCAGTGTCTTTACATTTTCTATGCAAACCCATTCTATCGTTCAATTCGGGCTTTTCTTACATACGACTGTTCCAGAAGAGTAAAAATGAAGAAATGTTTAACCCCCACCACCAGCAGCAATCGCGCGAGTTGAGTCTTGAAAGGCTATGCAAATGTAGGCCCCTCTACATTTGGGCTTACTTTTCTATCCAAGTATTTCTACAACGTTCTGCAACAGAAAACATTTCTATTCAAAACATCTTTACTTATTCTCCGAGTTCCAAGATGATAGGTGTGCACATGTACGCGAAATTTTACCTTTTCTATATTACATTTTCAGCTTACTTTATGTTCTCCATTACGATTAAAATGCTGCATAATCGTTAAAATATCGGCCTCTAACTAACAGACTTTGAATTCTATCCCTTTCCTGGCTTTGTCCACTCAGCGTCTCGTTTTTGCTGTAGTCAAATTTCATTTGAAAAACTTTCTACCTTTAATTGAAAAAAGAAGTAACAAATAGTTAATTGGACCTCTCACTAATGCAATACAGATTTTCTTTTACAAATGTATCTACGCCATGGATAAAAAAAAAGAAATTAAAAAATAATAATAAACTATATATATATATATGTGGCATGCAGCCAAAGCCAAGCAGTCTTCGCGCGCAGGCGCATCAAAGTAAAAGCAGAACTGAAACTTGTGAATTAGTGAAAGTGAAACAAAAACTTTTAAACATTAGAGCAGAGAGAAAGGAGAACGCGAGAGGTGCGCGAGCAGGCGTTACCTTCTGAAAATCATCGTCAATCTTATCTGTAACCACAACTACCTTTTTAATTAATTTTTGTTTAATGTTAAAATAAAATAGAAGATAGACCAACGTCTTGGACCCCTTGTTGTCTCCCACAAATTATGGGGGCTCGGCCGGGATATCGATAAACTTTCGATTTTGAACCAAAGTCTGGACAATGAACAACAGCGTCCGTGAAGGAGACGCTCCGCCATTTTTCGGAAACTTCGTTCAACCTGTGTAGAGGTTAAATTTTTCAACTTCATTCCGCCTGTGTAGAGGTCGGAACAATAACAAAATAACCTGTGTAGAGGTATATTTTGCAACGAACCATCGACAAATATTCCGCCTGTGTAGAGGTTGGAAAACCCATCGACGAAAATCCCGCCTGTGTAGAGGTTGGAACTAATTCAGTGTGAATAATCCGCCTGTGTAGAGGCCGGAACTACAATTTCAACGATATAACCTGCGAAGAGGTGACATCAGTGGAATCGAAATTTTTTCTTCATTGGATACATCGTACGTGCGAGCAACAAGGGAGCCAGAAAAAAAAGGTAGGATCTTTCCATTTCTAAAATGTATAAAAACGCTCTTAAAGAGGATTTCATAAGAGTTGTTCAGGAGCTAGACGGTATTGTCGAAAGTACTGACACTATAGTTAAACTAAAGACTAAAATTGAGAACAGTAGTACATTTGAAAGTGATCCAGATTTCGTTAAAACTTTAATTCAAAACTGTATAGATGAGAGGGTATCGCGAAACAAAAGAGAAGTAACTTCAGGAAAACAGAAAATTGAGCTCGCGAAACTACAGTTAGCACAGTTAGAAAAAGAAGTCGAACTTCAAAGGGTTAAAAATAAAGCATTAAGTTTAAATCCTGCAGCTAAATTCGAAGAGAAACAGTTCAAAACTTTAAATAAGGAAACCGCAACCCATATTGGCATTCGAGAAGCAGAAGATTGGTCTAGGCCTATTGATTTAGCTAAAGAGTGTGATATTTATATTTCATCTAGAAACGGATCACGTAAAGAAATTCCTATTACTTACGGATATACCCAAGACCCCTTTAAAAATAGATCACAAAACTTTAAACCAAAGATTAAAGAGAACTATCCCCAATATCTTGAAAGAGAAAATAAAAATTGCTTTATATGCGGTGATTCATCTCATTGCGCAAGGAACTGTGAGAAGCGTTTTAAACCTAAAGAATCTAATGATCACATCCTTAATAGAATAAACGTGAATACTTTGAAAATCGAGAACGAAAAACAAAATAGCGATGAATTCGCACAACAATTACAATACGTAAACATTTTTGTAGAAAATCAGCCCGTAACAGCTTTGATTGATTCAGGTTGCCAGATCCCAGTTTTAAATTCCTCACTAATTAGAGTGCAAACACCTTCCGAAGAAATCATAACATTAAGTTCATGTTTTGGCGAAAAGCGTATGGTAGAAGTTAAACCCATAAATATTTCTCTTAATCAACACTCTACTAGCTTAAGTGTGAGAACGGCGATATCACCGACCTTGACCGAAGAATTTATTATACATCCCAGTGTATATTCTGAAATAGAGAAACTAGGCCACGCAAAGAGCGATGTTTTATTGAGTGAAAATGAATCCTCTTTAGGTGCTCATGCTTATGCTTATTCAAGTGCTATTTCTTTTCCAAATGTTTCTGTTTCAAATGTGATAGAAAACTCTAGTTATGATTTGCCATATGTTAAGAACTTTAATACTAGGAATGATTTGAGTTCTCTAATTAAGGATTATAAATGTAATAACATTAAGAGTACTAAGTTAAAAATGTGTATTAAATTGAAAAATGATATTCCTGTGTGTCAGAGAGCCAGACGTTTATCTTGTTCTGAGAAATTACAGGTAAACAATCAAATTGATGATTGGTTACGACAAGGTATTATAAAAGAGAGTGTTTTTGATTATTGTTCTGATATAGTATTGTGTAAGAAAGCCAATGGTGCCATGAAAACGAGTTCCGTGGAATTCATCTCCCGCTCACCTACCCCTTCACCTATGGAACGTAATTATCGACGATTTGTGTTGCTCGAAAAATTTTGAGCCTTGGCAGTGGAAACGAAGAAGGAAAAAGAGAAATCGTTTTGAACAGACGTCCAGAACTCTACAGAGGAAAATATCGATGCGTTCAACCAAAGATCAACTTGTTGAAAAAGATGTTCTTATGCCGGTGAAACACAATGTTTTCCTGTGGAACCTTCCGGATGTCGAAGAGGTGCCTTCACATGATGGAGAAACTGTCTAGTTCAGAAAAATTTTGATATGTTTAATCTCTGTATATTTGTCGTATAGTCCTTGTCTGTTCCGTTTTTTTTTTGTATGTTTCAGATTCTCCTCTGGTCTCCATGGAAATACCGCTGCGGACAGCGTACGGTCAGGCTGGCCGTTGTGGCATGCAGCCAAAGCCAAGCAGTCTTCGCGCGCAGGCGCATCAAAGTAAAAGCAGAACTGAAACTTGTGAATTAGTGAAAGTGAAACAAAAACTTTTAAACATTAGAGCAGAGAGAAAGGAGAACGCGAGAGGTGCGCGAGCAGGCGTTACCTTCTGAAAATCATCGTCAATCTTATCTGTAACCACAACTACCTTTTTAATTAATTTTTGTTTAATGTTAAAATAAAATAGAAGATAGACCAACGTCTTGGACCCCTTGTTGTCTCCCACATATATATATAACTAATACTCTCAAATAAATACAGAAATGAAAAACTTGACTGTGAAAAAAAAATCTCTAGTGTGACAAATAAATTCGTGAGTTTTGGTCATAAATTTTTGTGAGCTCTAGGGAAAGCTCTTGAGCTGTCTTTTACTACTGGCTCACCACAGGCCCATTTGTAAGGTTAAAGTTAAAGCCCCTTCGGAACGCGAATTCCAAATTTTGGCAGATAGCTTATTTGAGAATTTCTTTAACAAGGCATACATTAATATTTTTAAAGCCAATGTTTTAATTTTTTCTTTTTATATTTGGATTTAGGATTAACTGTTACGCACGACACATTTGCGACTGAATGGGGCTTTTTGCACATTTTTTTTTACATCTTGAGCAATAAAAATGAAGGATTTTGATGGGAAAATGTCCAAAGATTGAGAAGATCGCTGTAGAAGCTGTAATGTGACAACAAAAAATGCAACAGATAGCTGTAACTTTTTTAAAAAAAATGGTATAATTTATCCTAGACTGAATGTTAAACATCTGAATCTGCTTTAAAGACGTTGCATTTATATTCCCTTTTGCTTGAATTTTATTACTCACTAACAAAGATTTGTATGGAAGTAAATTGTATAGCATGTACTGGAAACGAAATTGTTTTTTCAATTCCTACTATTAGTTCTCTCTCTCTCTCCCTATATAAAAATATATAAATTTTCTGTGCGTGTGTTTGTCACTAAACTCCTCCTAAACGGCAGGACCGATTTCGATGAAATTTTTTGTGTGGGTTCAAGTACATTCGAGAATGGTTTAGATTCACAATTCGGTTTGATATCGCAATTAGTTAAAAAGATATTTATTAAAAACATTCAAAAAATACAACTCAACATTCACCTGCATTGTTGTAACAACGCTATTGTTATAAACACACACAAAAAAGTAATATAAAAAAAATTTAAAATCAATTCCTACTTAGATCAACCAAGAAAAAAATTTATTTCAGCTACTTTTTATTAAACAGTTGCAATTAATATAAATATGTATATACATATGACAAAATCATAACATTAAGTGGTAATTAATTTTTATTAATTATCATTAAAATATCGTATTGTCATGCAAAACAATCGTGTATATAAAATTTCCTTTCAACTGAATGCTCTAACGCGTGAGAAAAAAACCTTTTCAAATTTTGACATAATTCGTCAAAAGGGTCGTTAAGTCGCCAACGTAGCTGTATTTGTAATTTTTAAAATAATTAGTTTTAATCAAAATTAATTTTTATTAACTATAATTAAATTATTGTATTGTCATCCAAAATAATCATGTGCATTACATTTCAGCTCAATTGAGCGCTTTAAAAGGTATTTTATTAACGATTGAAAATTCCACCAAGATAAATAAATAAATAAACAAACAAATAAAATATGTATAGAGATCGTGAGCTAATAATAGGAATTGAAAAAGACGTAAGTTGGCGTCGAAAAGTGATTTTCAGCCAAACCCGGTCTTTATTACGAAAATGCAGACGATTCACGCTTTTTAGCGTTTTTAATTAATATCTTTTCAAATAATTTTTATATATGTAATTCTTTTGTGCGTTTGTATGTAACTGAACTCCTCCTAAACGGCTGGACCGATTTTGATGAAAGTTTTTGTCTGTTCCAGTGGACTCGAGAATGGTTTAGATTTATAATTCGGTTTAGAAATGTTTATTTAATTAATCTTTTATTTATAAATTGTTGATCTTGGAATGTTTTACATTGGATCCGGCAGACTGCGCTACGATCGCAGTATCGAATATTCAAAAATCTTTTATAATTAAAGTTGGTCCGAAAGTTGGTGCAGTGATCATTTCAGGAAAATATTTTGTCACTTCGTGTTATTACTTTGTTGAAATAAATCTCGTGTGTTAATTAAATTATTACATTCAGATGTAATTAGTGTTTGAAATTTTACTCAATTTTACTCAAATTTTACTCAAAACGGTCCAGATTGTTAAAGCGTATTCATAAAAAATTTGGAATTTTTGAATTTAAGATGTGTGTACAGGACAACGTCTGTCGGGTCCTCTAGTATATATATATATATATCTTGATCAAATTTTCAATCGTTTATAAAATACTTTTTATTCATCCATTCAAGTTCAAATACATTTTTTAAACTTGTAGTGAATGACACCTGATGTTAATACAGTTTTTTCAAATACTAATTTATTAATTAAATTAAAAATGAATAAATAGTAAGAAAAAAAATAGTTCAACAGTTTGTATAGAAAGGAAAAATGTTCGTTGTGTATTTGTAGCTCAATGGATAGCGCATTAGGCTTCTAATCCAAAGGTTGTGGGTTCGAACTTCACCTGGGATGGCCTAATTTCCGAGAAAGTGATTTCTTTTTTACTATACTATATTATTAGAATAATCAAATTTAATTAATGAATAAACAGAAACAAACAAATAGAGAGTACGACACCTTATATAGAAAGGAAAATGGAAAATTGCGTGAAAAATCGCTTTCTATTTTGTCACTTAATATTGTGATTGTGTCATATGTATATACATATTTATATATTAATTGTAATTATTTAATAAAAAGTAACTTAAATAAAAAAAATTTTCTCTATTGACCTAAGTAAGAACTGACTTCAAATTTTTTTTTTTGTATTACTCGTTGACATTTCTCAGCATCAAAGGTTCTTTTAAAACAATATGTTGTAATTTTTTGCTTTCCCTAGTGGCGTACATATTTAGAAAAATACCTATTTAAATCTATGAATTAGAACATTTAGGAAAGGACGGTCGTGCTCGAAATACCGAAGAAGTACGAATCTTTTTGTCTGAACATTCACAATGGTATTGCCAAGATTTTAAAATTTGCGTCTTCATTTGATGACTGTGCGAAGCCAAACAAGTCTGAGAAATTTTTATATGAATAAATAAGACCAACTGTGCTTATCATCAACGTAATATTTGTGTGTGTGTGAACAGACTTTGCTTCAGAAACAGTACGAAGTCAAGACTAGCTGACTTGTTTAGGTGATGGATGGTGCTGTTTTAACAGTTGGATAACAGACTTGCATCCCTTACAGAGTATGGGATTGATGACTTGGGAGATAAAGAGTATAGAAAATAAAGACTATAAGAGGAGAGATAGAGAATATGGGGTATAGTTTTAGAGGTAGTATTAATATAAGTTGTGTTGTTTGTGTTACTTAACGATACTCAATGAGTTTATTTAATGTTTCATGTATGGTATATGGTGATTTAAATTGCTCCAATAGTAAAACCGCCATCTGTCGATAAAAAGTGGTACTTTATACTTTCTGCAAACCCGCTCGATCGTTCAATTAGGGCTTTGCTTACATTAGGCTATTCCAGAAGCAAAAACGTATAAAATGCCTACCCCGCACAATGGTGCGAGCTGGTAGGGTTATGCAAAAGTAGGCCCCATTTATATCACTTTTATCGAATCTGGTATACATACATTTAAAGTTCAACCAAAGTAACCTGTAATAAAATAATATATGTTTTATTAAACGATTCGTTTTTTATATTTTAAGTTCGTAATCTTGTCACTGTTGCCATTTGGTATACTATAGTTCGAAATTCCCCGTTTTTCACAAATTATGTCAGGGAATAACATTTACCGAATAAAATTATTCAGATCAGGAAACCGTGCCTGTTGAGAAAAAGATTATGCCTCTTCCAGGCTGAAGCCCTGAATGGGAAATGAACAATGTGAAATTCATCTTTCTTGAACGATTGAACGGTTTATTAAGAGAGGTTTGAAATTATAAATTAAAGTGCAGTCACATAAAATTTGTTTAAGTATATATTTGTGGTAACGTATTAAATATTTTAATTTGTAATTTCCCAATAGGTTTTAATTGACTATATATACAGAGAGAAAGAGAGTGTGTATGCAAAAAATTCTCTATTAATTTGGGTTTATCTGAATTTGGACAGCTACTAAAAATCATCATTATTTATCCCATTATTTGCTATTTTATTCTGTCTTGTTTTAAATTAGATATTCTTTTTATTGATCAGTGTATTTATCAGTGTATCTTAGTTTATTTTATATATTACTTCGTTTAATAAGGACTTTCATTCATCTGGATGACCTAAAACCCTAATTAATCTGAATTTATTAAGTTCTGAAGCCCAGTGGCTGAGTAGTAGCGTATCGTGCTTTCATGACACAGGTCCGGGGTTCACATCGGCCTGAGCAAGGTCGACTCAGCCTTTCATCTCTTCAGGGGATAGATAAATGAGTACCATACCAAACTTCCTTGGGAACTGAACACTGACCACTTGACCAAAGAATCTGCAAATGCACCTCAGCGCCTAAGCTCACGTAAACTAAGATGGTCACAGTAGGCCTTGGCCCTCATGGGCTTTTGCGCCACTGAGTTCAGTTCAGTTATTAAATTCTACTTTTTTTGTTTTGTATACAGGGTGTCCCGAAACTTGACGTCAAACGGGCACGAAATGAGAAGGAAGGGAGTGGGGTCATATCAGTTCTGGGAAAAATTAAAAAAAAAACTCCATATTTTTTGGTCAAGGGATGACGAGCATAGTTTTGAAAATGTGAAAAATTTACACCTTCCATCGCATCATTAGGTACTGTGACCATAAATTTCACAATTTTGCAGTAATTTTTTCTCTTGCTTGATCTTACACAGCTATTCTATTCATCACAATCGCAAATCGAGCGAAAAACTTTGCTGGTTTAGTTAAAATTATCCCTTTTTTTAAGTCGAGGTTTGAGAAAATAATGTCATCTAACTTTGACTTTCCAAAAAAATAAATAAATAAAGAAACAAATAAGAATTACATGTACTACCTCTAGAGGCAAGTAATTTCAAAAGGTGGCACATTTAGTTAAGATCCTAAAATGGGGTACAACACTTGTGCCATTTTTCTATCCATAACAATTATTGCCGATATTTTTTAATAAAATGACTTCCTTTTTTTAAATATTTTTATGATACTTAAGGTGATTTTAAAAGGTGGTGATTAACTTAAGGTGATTTTAAAAGGGGGTGATTAACTTAAGGTGATTTTAAAAGGGGGTGATTAACTTAAGGTGATTTTAAAAGGGGGTGATTAACTTAAGGTGTTTTTAAAAGGGGGTGATTAACTTAAGGTGATTTTTTTTTTAAAAAAAAGTGCATAAATGGATAATTTTCGTGATATTTAGTGTCGCTTAGATTAGAATACATGTATAAAATAGTTTTAAGGACATTATGATGAAAAAGAAATTATTTAAATACAATATTTTGGCAAAAAATTAACTTATAATTTACCTTTTTTCAAAATGTTCTCCTTTTGTGAATAACGCTTCTATTATAATAATATTTTGCCTGTACATATCCCAGACCTCTGTACAGAGGCTCACCTATGATTTTTGAAAAATTTACATTATTTTCCGAGTTAAAACCCATTGAAATAATTATCGGCGTTTTTTTTCTTAAAATTTCTCCCCTCTGTTGTCGTAAAACATGGATAAATCCACTTTTAAGTTACATATTTCAAAAATTCTAGTTCAACCTCTGTACAGAAGTCTGAGATATATACAGGCAAAATATTATTATAATAGAAGCATTTTCTTAAAAGAATATATATTTTTTCAAAATTGGTCATTCTATGTTCATTTTTTGTCAAAATATTGTACTTAAATAATTTTTTTATTGTAATAATAATCTTAAAACAATTTTATATACGTTTTCTAATCTAAGTGCACTAAATATCATAAATATTAGCCATTTATAAGCTTTTTAAAATCCCGGTTCCGAACCTAGTCAGATACCTTAAATAAATTACATTTTCGAAGCGTTCTAACTTCTTTTAAACCAATCGAAAATGTAGCCAAACTGTGCCAAATGATTTCTAAAGCAGTGGAAGAAATAAATTTAGCTAATTACATTAACAAATTTATAATAAAATTTCATCCTCATAATAAAATTTGTCATTTATTTCCAACATTATCTTGATGAATGAATGTAGAAACACCAAATTTGGATGACATGTGCACAAAACAGTTATGTTATGACTACAAGATAGAAGTTTTCATAACAAATATTCAAAAATGATTTACAAAAAAATGGCAATCTCGGTGGAAAAGTCCATTCTTGAAAAAAATAATAACCACAGTTTTATGTGGTAAAATGTCATAGAAGCATAACAAGAATGGGTTTTAGTAAGGGATATGCCCACCCCTAGCTTGAATGCATTAGCGGCATCGAATTTCCATGCTGTCAATTAAGTTGTCGGTTACCGAAATGGGAAGCGAAGACCAGACACGGAGTAAGCTTTGTTCCATCTCTCCTAAGGACCCTGGAAGAGGACTTACAGCAGCAACCTGTCGATCAAGATAGTCCCAAAGATTCTCTATCGGATTTAAGTCTGGAGATCGAGCTAACTATTCCATTCGCTCCAAACCAAGACCCTCAAGATATTCCTCAACAATTACAGCTCGGTGAGATCGTGCATTATCATCCATCAGAACGAAGTCATTACCAATTGCACCGGCATACGGGTGGACATATGGATCAAGGATCTCATCCCGATATACCACACCAGTCAGAGTTCTTTCCTGGAACACATGCAGGTCAGTGTGACCACCAAGTGAGATCCCTGCCCAAACCATTATTTCACCACCTCGGTAACGGTGTCTTTCAACAGTGTTGGATTGATGATATCTGAGGTTTCGTTCCCTCCAGATAAGCAGACATCCTGATCTGTGTGAATCTGGACTCGTCTGTAAGGAGTACAGAAAACCATCGCTGTCTGGTCCAGGAAACGTGTTCTCTTGCCCAAGATAAGTGGGCTGTTGTCTGTTGAGGGGTACGTACAAAACTGGTCTCCTTGCATAGAGACCTTAATTGTGAAGACGCCTTCGCACCATACTAGCGGATATTCTCCTTGATGCTACAGAGCAACAAGTTGCGGCACAGAAATCCTTTTTCTCCTTCGGGCCGAAAGAGCGATAAAACGGTCTCCTGCAGTTGTAGCTCGTGGTCGGCCCGGAACATGTCTTCTGGACAGATGCTTTGGTTTGATATTGATTCCAGAGACGGCGGACCACACTACGAGACACATTAAGACGCCTAGCAGCATCAGCCTGTGACAACCCCATTTTCATCCATCCGACCGCCCTCCACTTTAACGAATCAGGCAAATGGCTTCTCTCAGACATTGCGAGACCCCCTGTCTAGTGTCAACAAATCTGCTAACAAAAGTTGTAAATGAACAAAAGTTACACGAGTAATTACGAAAGCCTAATATATGCATATTTTTCTCTCACTCATTTATATCTGTTCTTTCCTATTTAAAAAAATGGTAGCTATTGTTTTTGCATAAATTTGTATAAAGTTCGTTTTTATCATTTATATAAAATATAAATTTTATTGTGTTACTGTCATTCTTTTACGGTGAGCTTCGAAAAACATGTTGTTCCTTAATTTTTGGAGGCCAGTGTACATTGAATCTTTTTTCTAAACAGTTTCAAATTGTTATTTTAAGCTTCATAAAATTAATTACTATAATATTTGAAAATCTAAGTTCTTTAAAAATTATAGATTATGCTTATTGAATGTATTTAGTAAATAAGGGTTTCACTGGAGGCTTACTAAAATGTCATTAACAAAGATATTTTCCACTTATTTAACCACTATTTTGTTTTCCTTTTGCTCTAGCCCATAAATTAACATGTAAGATGTTTCACTAGGAGTTTTTTGTACCATTATATTATTCGAAGAAATACATATAATTCCCTACATTTTGTACTTATCAAACATTCTATAATTATGCCAGACGATTTTTATTTAAATGATATCTTTTCCACGTCTAAAACAATCTTTGTCAAAATGATGTCAACTGATAGTTATTGGATAGATGATGATTTTTCCAGTCTCTAATTAGATTTCTAATGATTCCAGAAGGTAAAAAACAATTAAATGCGATAAAAAGTCCTTTCCTGGGACAAGCACTTAAAATATATTTATCAATGTGGTACCAAATTTCGTTTGTGGTTAATTTAGGAAATAAAAATAGCATCTGTGTGGAGAAAATAAGATTATTTGGCCCCCCATAAAGTATAAAATTCTTGATTTTCTAATTTTATGTGAGAGCCTTAATCAGTGGCGTAACGGAGAACATTAGGGCCCTCCTGCAAAGTCAGGTTTTGGGCCCCAAGCAGTACTTGACCTCAGTCAGGCTTTGAACCCCCTATAATCCTGTCCCCTCCCATGCGTGATGTAGGGGTTTCGGGTGATGTACGCTACGCCACTGGCCTTAATCATTAAATTAAAATGATTAAAAGTGAATGAGGTCATTATTAAAACTTGAACAAAATGATTTAAGTCTATAATTAAAGTAAAATGTACTCAATTTTGATTAAAATTTGCGATATTTTTTAATTAATTATTAAGTTTTTATTCTACTTTTTTCCCATTTTACATTTTTTAAAAATAAGTTTTGATGATTTTTGTCATAAACTTAAAAATAAAGAATCAAAACCCGTTTAAATTTGATGTTTAAAACAATTTTTTAGCATTACCCACTAGCAAAAGATAACTTTTTTTAAAACTAATTCAAAATATAAATTTTAGCATCTTATAACTAATGGGTTAAATGTGTGTGACTAATACGTCAAATGATAACTGCAATCACGAGTTTCCGACCAATCAATTCATTAATTTATGTGACGTGATAGTCGTACGATAAATGCGAACACGTGTTTCGAGCCAATCAGCGTATATACATCGCTCTGTTGCCAACTTTTGCTTTTTACAGCAATTTTTTTTGGAAAAACTATATATTTGTCAACAATAACAACGCACATATGTAAACAAAATACATATGATTTGAAAGAAAGTGAATTATAAAAGAATCAGTTTTTTTCAATTTTGAAAAAACTGATGAATTTTAATTCTTGGAAATTTTTATCAAATTTGAAATATCTAAATTTTACGATAATTAGAACAACAAGTAGAAGCTGAAAGTCAATTTTGAATTCAATGGAGAACACGTGGTTGCATTTATCATGCGATTGCCATGAATTTAGGCCCTGTAGAATTTTTTAAAAAATATCCTAAGTGTCACCGTTTATTCATTAAGGAGTTAGAAACACACACACACACATGTATGTATGTACATTTCTCTACAACAATTATTGAACGCTTTGTGTCAATAGTCCTTACCAGTAACTGCAGCAAAAACAATTGTATTTACTATAATTCATTTGAGGTATGTATACATCATTTTATGTAAAAAAAAAAAAAATTAGTGTGTGTGTGCTTATGTACGCACGTATATATATATATATATATATATATATATATATATATATATATATATATAAGAAGTTATACTTCATGGCGTAACAAGTGTAAAATATTTCTAAAAATCTTGAGCAGGGCAAGCTGGGCCAAGGACGAAAGGCGATCATGAGCAGAGTTAAAACTTTAAAATAATTTTAAAATGTTAAATGTGGGTGAAAAGGGGGCTATGGTCCTGAAAAAATATATCTAGGATGCTCATAGGGAGAACAATCGAATCCAACCGGAGCTTTCGACTAAGGGGGAATAGGGTTCGAGTTATGTCTGGGGAAGTTCTATAGGGGGGGGGGACCAATTCCACGTAGAGCTCGCGCTAATACGAAAATATGGTAGGCCTCCAAAAATCAAGTCCCAAGCTCAGTTCTTTAGGGGAGTGAATTTTTTTCCAGTCCCCATAGGATTAACATGGGAGCATGATATTTTAGCGCTTAAGCCCTCCCCCTACCTACACAATGGGAATGAAGTAGATGACTGGATGGGTCTCGAGAAGTGGAACATTTGGTTCAAATCTCTCGTCCTACACTCGAAACAAGATCAAGATATTGTGAATTTAAACAAATTTAAAAAGTTTAAAACGATTAAAAACTACGAAAGAAATACCCCTATGAGCGTGAAATTATAATAACTGGAATAGCAGATAGGGAGGTATCGAATGAGTCAGGTCCGAAAGGACTGTCAGGCTCGGGTGCCGAGATATTGGCCAAAAGGCTTTAGAGGGGGGGATGCGTCCCCACAGATATGGTTTATAACAATAGTTATTACGTTCCCCCAAATATCAGTCCCCTAGCACCAAAAAAGTAGCATGTTAAAATATTAGAGAACGGTGTGCGCGCGCCTTTTTCCCAAAACGCGCAATAAGAAGTATAACTTCAAAAACAAGTTAAAATTATGAATAGCAAAATTGTATGCATTAGAAAAAATATTTCCTGTTTATTTTTAATGCACTTTCGCTTAACAAACCAAAAAAGTTTTTTTTAAACTTCCAATTCATCAAAATACGTTTTTTTTTTTAAAATCATAACAAAATACCGATAGAAAACACATATATCTTGGATGAATAGATGTGCATAAATATGTAAATTCAAAAATGCATAGATTTAAAACAAACATGAAAACTTTTAAAACTAAGTTTGAAAAAAATATATACGTTATTTACTTATTAAGAAAAATACACAGAATTGTGCTATTAGTGTTATAAAAGGTCTTTTTCTAAGTTGTAATGACATTTCAATCCAAATTACTCTAATGAGAGCGGTTTTTAATGCAACTTTTATGAGGGATTTTCTCTTTTTTAAAAAAATATGACAAACTCAGTCTAATGAAAGAAAAAGAAAAAATTATACTTCCTTTTTTTCAGTTATAACATCAGAACTTAAGTTATCCTCCGAGCGGATCTTCTACACCTCCTACTCCGAAGCCAGTGCAAATGATCGGTTCAAACTGAATGGTCTGACCTGTCTGAATGTGGAAGACGGTAGCCAATTGTGGGAAAAGAAGTTGATGTACAAACCTAGTCTAGTAGGCTGCGCCAAGTTGGTAGAGAATACCACTGACGCCTGTCTGATTGAAGAGTCAACCGGAACTACTGAACTTTTCAATGCAATCACCGGTAAGAGAGGCTATAAACTCTATTAAAGGAAAATTAGTCTACCCTTTTTTTCATTCTGTGGATGGGGGTGTGTACTACTAAGGTTACATGCCGCCTCTTATGTCATTTATTATGTCCTCCTGCTTGCCTTCTATTTTAATTAATAGATACTTATTTACTACCAAAAACAGTTTAATTGATTTTATTTAATGCATAGTTAATGGCGTGAATTAGTTTTGGCTGTGTTAATGTAAAAAACCTATTTAGAAGTGTGTGTAGTCTATGTAGCCCTGTATTTTAAATAATTCACTTTAACTATGGATGTCTTGGTTTAAATGTACCTGCAGAGTTTTTTACTTTCTTTGCACAAATTTGAGTTTCTTCAGCTTATTTAATTTGATTAAGGGCTAAATTTATTCTGTTGCTTTTAATGGTTCGATTCTAAATAATTGGTTCTTTTTAAATATCCATCGCCTTTTTTTTTGCGAACCGTGGTATACCAATGAAAATAAAAAACTGGTCATGGATATTTTTTGCATAATCTTTGAAAGATAGGATAGTACAACTAAATAGATACCTATTGTAAATTATGTGGTATTTTTTTAATTCTCGATTTCTCTTTGCTCATTAGGAGATTTAATTGCTCATGTTAACTTAACTGAACAAGACGAGGGATCTTCTTTCACCCCCGTTATTTTACCTGACTGCCAAAAGAATGGTATAGCCGAATTCGGAATCGCCGTCTCGAACCAAAAAATCAAAATCATCTACCAGGGAGTAGTCATTTCCACTGTCAATGTGCCTGTTTGCGACTCACTGCCCCAGAAAATGACCCCGTTGGTTAGGACAGATGATAGAACAGACCTAGTTTTTGTCTGCCATAAAGATGCGAAAGGTAAGTGGAGCTTCCATTGTCCATGGCTTTGGTACTAAATTTCATTAAAAGACTTTTACCTGAAAATTTACCGTTATAAAAAAATAACTATATAACTATATTTTCTATTTTTTAATAATATTACATATGTTTCCTTATCAGTGAGCAATTTATTATTATTTTTAAAATTCTAATACAATCGAAATTGAAAAAAAAATGAAAAAAAGAATTTCTCGACATTTTGCTTTTGTAGTATTTTTTTGCAAGAGATGCTTTTGTGTAATGTAGAATATAAATCTATTGTAATTTTTTAGATTACTTTTAAACGTGTTATCGATTGATACTATTGAAACAAAATCCCCATCATGTCAGAGGTGATGATTCTTTTTAAAGTTGAGTTGTGTATGTGCAACTAATCTTGACTTATATCTACATATACAGGCTGCAAATGAAATAATGTAGCAAGCATCAGTCGGACGCCAAACATCTTTGATTAAAGAGTTTAATATGATATTTAAGTATTACAATGACAAACATTAAAGAATATTAACATTAATAGTTACATAAAGACAATTATGAAAACTGCCATATTTTGCATTACAACAATAAATGGGGACAAGTTCTACGCAATGCACATGGTCCAAAAGCAACCCTTCAACTCATGACTTTTCGAACTGTCCGCTAGAGGTCACTGTCCACATTTTGTTATATGGATTATACATTTCTGGGGATTTACAACTCTAATGTACATTTAAATACAACAGTTTCAAAATGTTATTGTAAAAATAGCTGCAAAAGGAAAAAATTACATACTATTTTGATTTTCGTATATGTTGTTGTTTCTTATGCCAATTGATCTCGACTACATCAGATCCAGGCCCACGAAATTCATCATGGAAAGGGGCTAAATGTACACCTGTCGTTGACCGTAGCCTTGAGCATCATACAGGTGACAGTACAATTTAGCTCGGTTCCACCCCAATTTAGAGGGAGAACACCATCGGGCGGGGGGTCAGGGGCTTCCCACCTCTCTTCTCCTTCCATCAAGCTCACGAGAGGACTTGCGGCCTTACTGCTATTTAGAGTACCTCATGCCCGCAAAGGCACTATACATTTACAAACATCCATGTCTTCTCCAGGATTGAAACCCAGGCCCTACGACACAGCAGTCAGCGTCGCTAACCACTATACCGGATGGGCGACTTTCTTATGTGTATTATGTAAAATAACATTCCTGATTGATTAAATTTGTTATCATTTATGAAAAAATATCTTTGGATGCAGAATATATCTACAAACGACTTACAAATGGATCCATTTATAATTTGAATTGAAAAATTTGCTTGCATTTTGCTTTGAAAAATGAACATTTTTATAATATGTTACTTTTTACTTTCAGATCAATTGGTAAAAATGTCACAAGACACTTGGTGCACATATAAGAAACCAAATACTGGAAAAAAAGAGACTAAAGTTATTCAGACTGGGTACGTGAGTTTTATTTCTGTTTTCTGTTTATGCTTACGCTGGGTTTCGTACCATTTATTTGATCACATGTTAACAATCGATTGTATCTTCAGTAAATCTCTGAATCTACAGCAGGGGTACTCAACCTTTTTTTCTGCCGGACTACATGCATATGTTAGCTTTTTCACGCGGGCCACAACATGACGATTAATATAGGAGGGGGTGAGGAAGAAACTTTAAGACCAAGATAACGTAGATAATTTAAAATGTGGAAAATTGATCAAAATATTAAAACTCCAATTTTGCTTCTTTTAATTATTATTTTTTTTTTTATATTTTTTGTTTTTGTCGCTGAGTTTTTCTATAAATTGAAAGCATTTAAGAATCACTCCTTCACAATTTCCACAACAGTAAACGGTTTCATATGATTACCAATATAGGGTGCCTTTCTTGCCACCGACAAAACACTTTGTTGCTGTTGTGAAGATTATTATTCAAGAAAGCCTGTTTATCACCTCTTGAAAGAGATTTTCTAGGAAAAGAGTGTCATTGAATGATTCCTGTTTATTGGTATTTTTTGAATGCAGCACTTTCGTGACAAATCAAACGTTTACTGATCCATGCTTGTTTTTCACTACAGAATAGTCAACTTCCCAATCGTCTTGAAACAGCCTCTTCGAATATTTTTCGCTTTCAAAATACGAAAGATAGTTAAAATTAGTTTCATTCATAAAATGGTCGCTACTCCACTGTTGTCTATTATCACTAATCTGAAAAAAAATATCAATTCGCGTCCATCAGACATCGATTTTAAAAATGAAAAATGATATATTTGATTTCTTAACAAAGAATTTCTGACCAAGTTTTTATAAATAAATGAATTTTTTAGAACAATGGGCCATGACCGACCCACTTAAAAGGGCCCAGTGGGCCGCATGCGGCCCGTAGGTTGAGTATCACTGATCCACAGCAACCCGTCTGTTAAAATTAGAAATAAGAGGAGTACAAGTGCTTAATAATTAATCTGCCTTCTTTGCAGCATAGATTTAATGGTAAAATGACACATTTTGATTTCTTGATAAAATGAATTTCTCTAACAGGCCTTCAGAAAAATGATACGGAAAAAGTGCATGTAAAAGACAGATCCTTTTAATTTCAGGAGCAGAGATGAAAGAAAAAATCAAGTTTAAAGTATCTGTCGTTTTTTGAATCGTGTTAGAATTTTCTTCAGTTGGACATTTAAGTGAGAATCAAATATTAATTGTTTCAGTGAATGCAAAACTGACATCCCAAACAATTATGTTTTATTACGAATGATGTAAATAGTGGAAGCTTTATAGACTTAAAAAAACTATCAAAATGGTGTACAGAGGATAACGGGTGAGATCCAGTGAACACATAGTTGGTCACAGTTAATTTAATCAGGATTAAGTTTGTTCAGTCTAATTGATGAGAAAAAATCTGAAGAAACTCTTTCCCGAAGATACAAATGAATGTTGAAACCCTAAATGGTGAACGAGAATCCTCTGAACATATTAATAATAATGGGCAATTATGTTTATCCTGTTTATTTCTGGCCACTTCTTTGCAACATTTAGCGTGTTGCGCTGACAGTATTTAAAATAATTTCACACTAATTATAAATCTGAGATAATATACATTCATGGAGATATAAAACATTTTTTTACTATCTAAACTCTAATATGTTTAATGAAAGTAAAAAACTTTTTATTTTCTCTCACTCTTTCTCTGTCTATATATAAGTTGTTTCATTAGAAATATGTGAAATTCTCTTGTATACTATCTAAACTCTAATATGTTTAATGGGGCTGCGGTAGCCCAGTGGTTGAGGTATCCAACCATGGCAGGCATGTCATGAGTTCGATCCCAGTACCACTAAAGACCCGCCGTGTAGGGCAGCGATGCACGTTAAATCTGTCGAGAGCTGAAACGTCCTCCCGTTGGTGTGGTGTGGTAGTTAGGAGAGGGGGTGCCAGCTCAGGTGTCGTCCACGTCACTTGACCATGGTTCAAAATTACGTGGTCTGTCGCCACAAAAGCCCTCGTGTAGCTGAACAGTGCGACGTTAATATTAACTCACTCACTCACTAATATGTTTAATGAAAGTAAAACTTTTTTATTTTCTCTCACTTTTTCTCTCTATGCATGATAAGTGTTTCATTAGTAATACGTGAAATTCTTCTATTTGGTTTCCATATGTATATATATGTGTATGCAACACTGTTTTAATTATGTAAATTTTTTAAGCATTCTCATCAAGTTACTCTCTTTTATACCTCATATATTTGTTAAAAACATTCGTTGAACTTCATTTTTTTACATGTTGACACTACCTGAAGGTCGCAGGTGTAGGAGGGTTCAGAGAAGAAGACATTATTTCAAAAATAGATACTTTTGTTTTAGCTTTAATGCTTTATGAATAATTTACATCTTTATTGCTTTACCTTCGGAACAGTCTCAAATCGTAAAGATTAATCTAACTTATGAGATAATTCAAAAGGACGTAACTGAAGTACGAGTTCCTTATAACAGTCCTTCTCGAACCACGATTGGTTGGCACAGCTCCACTGCTATTTCCTTCCACAACTCCCGATGGATTCTAAGATGAATATCAGTTTCAAGACGTATGACTTCTGTCGCGATTCTCTTTCTGCGATTCCTAGATTCTACGATTAAATTCAAACACCCCAACGTCAGGGTTTAAATAGCATTTACATTTGCATAAAATTCAAGTCTTGTCTGCTGAAAGTGGTTTTTAATCTAAAATTACAAATAATTATTCCCCAAAAGGATTAGTAAAAGTATCGCGAATAGAATCCGTCACAATGTCTATTGTCATTAATTACTGCTTCAATAAATGTGCACTTCATTTATGTTAAGGAATTATATTATATTGATAGACAACACCAAGATCAACCCTGGCACCACCTCTTTGATGAATGAGATGGTTTCATCATCGGAAAAATAAATTATAACAATTGTCAATAGTCAAAAGTTTAAGTTTTTTTTTATATATCTGAGATACACACAAAAGAGGTTTTTATGTCTTCAGTAAGAAAGAAAAGCATAACAGTGCAGTGCTGGATTAAAAGCTGAAATTTTGTTTCATGTTTGGCAAAAATGTGATTGTGTAAAAGATGGCTGACAAAAATGAAGCTCTCTTTATTGTGGTCTATCTATGTTGTTTGTAATAACTAGAACTTCAGATATGATGTAAAAGTGCTGCAAATGATCGGGGGTGAGGTTTGTCAAAAGTACTTTGTAATGCACCCAAGTTAGCGTTGGGGTAAGAGTTTACCGAAGGAAAAGACATTCCTTATACACCCACACAATAAGATTGATTTTATTTCTGTTAACTTCAATTATATAAAGCTTTAAATAGCTAACGGGAGCGAGTTAGCCGTAATCAACAATAATAACAATATAAATTCTACTTATCAAGTATACATGAAGAAATACAGCGCAGTCTTCCTTGGACAACGAGGCTCCAAATCATATGCCCATATATGTTAACAATTCAGAATACGACTCAAACTAACATCAATACATACCTTACTGCTATCTCCTTCCTTGAAGTAGATTCACTTCACTTTAAATAGCATCTCTCATTTGCATATATCTCGGTTCTTTTACAGATAGAAGTTCTCAAATCAAACAATATGCATAGAAAGTATATCCCTGTGGCGTAATGGAGAATATTAGGGCCCCCTGCAAAGTCAGGTTTTGCCGTTAATATTTTATAAATTGGTCAAATACGTACTTGGCGTCACTCAAGCTTTGGGCCCCCTAGAATCCTGACCTCCCCTCCCACGTCTTACGTTACGCCACTGGTACATCCCCTTCAGGATTAGTAGAAGGATGTGAACAGAACCCGTATGTATAGCAACTCTTATTAGGTTTAGTATTATTATTCCTTGTCCCATACATAAGGATATACCCAACGACCACAGTCGGAACCTCTGATTCTCTTTATTGCCTTGTTTGAAGTTTATAGTGGGATTATATATATATAGTGTGTATATTTGGAATATACAATATGGACGTGTGTGTGTTAATATACGATTTAGATTAGTTAAATAGATTTCTCTTGCGAAATAAGTTGTTTTGGGGAAGTAGTTTAATGTTTGTGATGTTGCAAAGGATTGTTAAACATTTTCTGTCGCTTTCTTTCAGAGAGATCGACAGTTTGGCTCAATCGATTCTTGTGCCCATCCCAACGGGCCTGTTGATGTGGAGTGAAAACGAAGTGACATTCTTCGACGTTGATGGGGACAAGAAGTGGAATGTTCCGACCGAATCTCATTCCGACAAAAAGTGAGTATACTTTTAAGAAAGGAGATACATTTTAAGATTTAAGTTTTTCTCGTATTTTTTTTTCTCTCAATGACTGATTCCCTAAATGTGCTAAGCATGCAGCCAATGTCTTGCGTTAATATATCAAAACTAATTTACTTAAGTTTTTATAGTGATTTTATGTATTTTTGTTAGGTTTATTTATACAATGATTAAAATACCTTATAAGCTAAGCCTTTGAATGTTCGTTTCTACGCCCGCTTATGTATGCTCTCCCGGCAAGAAATACTACCAAAATGGATTTTGTACAAGTTAAAAATATTTTGGTATCTTCCTCAAAGAAAATGTAAAAATGAATGGAAATGCATTGTAGAGGGTATCTTCGATTTATGACTGAGCTCCCTTCCGAATAGCAATCGGATTTATATTTTTCCATCACAGACGAATTGTAAATATTGTACAAAAGAAAAAAAAATCAGTCTGTGTTTTGTGGCCGCGGTTGCCGAGTGCTTATGGTCCCGAACTCGTGGTCGGAGTTGAAGTCCTGCGCCTCTTAAGATCTGCCGTGTAGATTGACTGTTGCATGCTGAATCTATCGAAGCCTAAAGTTGATGTGGTGTAAAAGTTCATGGACTTGGGAGTACCAGTTCAGCTGTTGTACTCTATTATCTTAAATGTAACCCTGGATTGTTTGATTTAATTTTAATTTATGTTGTATTCTGAAGCAACTCGAGGGATAATGGAGACGGACCTTGTCATTTTGAGCCATGGTCAAGTGTTCATGTATGAGGACAACTCCTGAGCTGGCACCCTTAATACCTTTGTTGTTGTTCCAAACATCCTCTCCACACTTGTGTTATTTTTCCTACAGCAACAATTTCCTTGTGAGAAAATTGGTTCACATGGAGAATGTGGGCAAATTAACCAGATTGGCAACTGGATCGCCCTTGGCGACAAGGAATCACCAAACCTTCTAAAAATTACCATGAGGACCTTTGAAGCAAAGGTCCCAGTCTAGATCACAATTTGTGCGTTGACTGAGATAATAGATAGAAGAGACGATGAAACGGAGAATATTTTTTCGTGCTAGGGATGGCGTTGGCGATTAAATTGTGCCATCTTGGTAACCCTACTTTTTGGTGAAACACTGCATGTGGCAACCTTTAAAACTATTTCTAGCATTTTTAGTGGTAAAAACAAAAAACTCTTTTATTGTTTTTCATAAAATGTATTTATATGTGCATTGTAAAACCGCTTAGATCCCAGTAGACAGACTTGAAAAAGCTTAGATATTAAGATCGATTTCTAAAATCGAAATTTTAATGAAATCGATCTTTTTTATACCTGATACTTTGATATGGAAATAAAAATAATTGTAATTGTCCTCGATTTTTTACTGACATGAATCGATTCATCAAAATGTATTTATATGCTTGTACGATTCGAATCGATTTAAAAATCGATCTTTTTAGACCTCGATTTTTTTGTGAATCGATTCATCAGGAAAGAATCGCCATCCCTATTTTGTGCCCCAACCTGGATCTTACAAAGGGTACGAACTTGGCATCAGTCGGACTTTAGGGGCCTCTGGAGTCCTGTCTCCTTTCCCGCTATGCGGGGGAGTACGTTACGCCACTGTGTGTCTGAGTTCCTGCTATAGGAACTGTTCTAGAAAGCCGTTTCTGGAACGTTGTTAAGATTTTTTTTATAACGAATGCGTTTTGTACTATCGTAAACAATCTTATAATATTTCTTTGTGTACATGCGTCAGCTTGCCTTCGTGTCCTGTCCGTTCTTTCCCATTTATAAATCTGTTATCATTCAAATAATAGAAATCGTCCCCTGCTTTTCTCTACTGAAATTTGCAACAATATGTATTTCAACCATCTTATACTTTTTTAATAATTAATACCACTTTTTCAATAACTGTGTTAAATATCATTTACCCTTGGCGTAAAAATAGATTATTTTATGCTATTTCTGTAGGTCTCATGTCTTGAAGGATTACTTTGAAATGAACAACACACACACATTCAATAACAAAAATGGTTTTAAGTGACTCAACTGTAAATCTTTAGAGTTTTTTATTTGATTGTTATGTAATATGCATTTCTGATTAGAAATTTTGGCAAAATTATGTTACTGAATTGAATTAATATACGAGTATAAGTGATATGCACTGTGTTACATTTCGGTATTTTTCTGTTTATTTTAAATACAATGCTATGAAATTATTTGCATGAATTGTTTTTATTGCAGTCGTTTTCTTCTTCATGGAAAATTTGACGAGTCTGGAAATAAAGTCGCCTTGTTGAGCAGTGACATTTCATCGAAACTCCTGGTAACTGTCCCTTTTTATTTTTAATATTTATACACTTTAAAAGTTCTGCAGTAGGAGGTATCGTTCAAGAGTGTCGTGTTGATCATTCTACCATTGTTTTTAAAGAGATTCGTCGTCTAGAGCTTTTGTAATAATAAAATCTGTGCTTTTTTTAATATGTGAGATATTTTAATCCAACGTTGATGGAAATAGAGACAAAAAGCTAATTAAAGACTGAGTATGAAATATATATAATTAGTCATTCCCTACTAAATAATTCACTTAACTTTCAAATTGAGAGATATGGAACGAATTATCTTGAGAACGTATGGAACGTATTGTCTATTTAACTCAAGTAAATAGAATAAGTAATTCCGTTAACATAAATGGGAAGAAAAGTCGCAACTAAATCATTTCGAGAGACAGCCGATCCTAAATCCAAATAAATTAAATCTGCGTCAGCTACAATTAGATGAAGCATAATTATATTAAATGCTCTTGGGGTAGATCTAAAGGTCACATTCACCTATTCTGAATGCTATCTATTGCATCTAGAAGTATCTAAGAATATATAAGGTCAACCAAAGGTCTTGCCCTAATTATAAATATTTATTTTGCTCAAACTACTATAATTTGACTTATATTTTTTTCGATGTATTGTAAGTATTATTATGAATTTTTAAAAAAACCATTTACCTCAGTAAATTTCAACATGTGCCCTCTTTGTAGCAAGGATAATGTTTTTTAGCGGTATTCCAGTTACTGCCAAGTGTTCTTTATCCAGTCTTGCATTTTATAAGCATACGACGTAAGCATTTTATGGAGAATTCTTTCCAAATTTGTTTGCGATGTTTGAAACTCACGTGATACAACATAAGTTGATTTAGCAGCGTTAGTAGAAACAATTACCGAACGTGTTCAACACAGTTGCTTCCCTCACACTAGACCTACCTCTTCTAGGAAGATCCCTAACGTTACCTGATTCTTTAAACATTCCATACCATTGTTTTATTGGATTTGCACCAGGAGGTTTGCTTCCATATCAACGTCGAAATTGACAATGAACATTAATGGGAGATTTCATTTCTTGAAACCAAACCACACATTAGGCTTTCTCATGAACCTCCATTTCGACAAAATATGTCTTTCTAATAAATGTTACTCCATACCACTCTTGAAGGTACATTCGCGCCATATGCTGCACAATAAAACTACTAAAACTAACCTATCCAATGATATAAAAGTTATATTATTATGTTAAATGGTTATCTTGTAATGAATTTTTATAATCTGGGCAAGAGTTTTGGCTCACCCTATATATATATATATATTAAAAAATACTGTTCACAATTTGCTTTAAAACAAATTCGAAAGAAAAAACATTAAATTCCTAGTTGAAGTAGAATTAAAAGAGCCGTGTGTGTGAAAAAAAAATAAATAAAAAATGCCAAATAACAAAGAATATAAAATTCTTTTTTAACGTCAATTCCTACTTTGTTAGAAAAAAGGTACTGGCGCCATCTGTCGCAGCTAATTTCAACTACAAGGGAAATAAAACAGAATAAATTTATTGTTAAAAAATAAAAATCGATTAATGAATTAATATTTGAAAAAACTGTATTAACATCAAGTGTCAACCACTACAAGTTTAAAAAAATTTATTTGAACTTGATAGCATGAATAGAAATTATTTTATTAGCAATTGAAAATTCCAATAAGATAAATAGATATATAGAGAGTGTGAGCTAATAGTAGGAATTGAAAAAGAGAAAGAAAGAGACAAATATTTCACGATGAAGCTTTAAGTGGTGCAAAGTATTTTTAAAAAATGGAAAAGGAAGACATACTTTCAATCAATCTTGTTCCTTTCATTCGATTTATCGTTTATTTGATGAACTTTAAATTAAGAAGTTAAGCTTTGAGAGGGATTTTAGAAGCAATGATAACAATTTTTAGAAATGGTATAAGTTACTTTTGTCTTTTGTATATGATTAATTTCATCATAAATTAATAACTCTAACTTCTCAACAAGGTCGTCATATAAGGCTCCCATCAAGACAATTTCTTTTATTTCTGAAAAGAAAAAAGTCTGATAGCTTGAATGTTGTTTTAAGATTTTGAAATTACTTTGTGGCATACTATTCCGATAAAAATATAAGGCTATATGTATGTTTTACGGAGAAAAAATTCCTTTTAGATAGCAAATATTTTTTAATTAAGCCTCATGAATTTTTATAATACAGAACTTTAACGAAACTCGCGAAATTCAAGATAGGATTTTACTTGAATAGGCATTTGGAAATATTTTAAACCTAATAAAGTCAAAAATCTGCATTTTTTTCTGAATAATAATATGGTTTTATAACATTCTTTTCACACCTTATTTTGGGGCCGTGGTAGCATAGTGGTAAAGATCTTTGACTCGTTGCTGGCATGTCGTGAATTTGCGCTCTAGTGCCACTGAAGACTCGCCGTATAGAGGGGCTGATGCCCGCTAAATCTGTCCTGGTTCAAAGTCCTCCCATGGCGTAGCGTGGTTGTTTGGAGAGGGTGGTGTCAGCCATGGTGACTTTCACGTCACTTGACCGAGGTTCTAGATTACGAGGTCCGTTCCCAATAGCCCTCGTGTTGCTTATTTTAGCTTTATTTGCTTCGATATCTTATGTACTTATACATTAGTATAAATTTATGCTTTTTTTATGAGTTGAAAATTTCAAATTTATCTCTCTCTCTCTCTCTCTCTCTCTTTAAATTTCATCCAAAAAATACATTGAATCAAAACTCAAACTGTAAGCATTTTATATTTGTATTGCTCTTTTTTCAATTCCTACTATTAACTCACACTCTCTCTATATTTATTTATCTTGGGGTAATTTTCAATCGTTAATGAAATACATTTTAAAGCGCTCAATTGAACTGAAATTTTATATATATGATTATTTTGGATGACAATACAGTAATTTAATTATAATTAATAAAAATTAATTGATTAAAACTAATTATACAAAGAAGTACAAATACAACCACGTTGGCATCTTTTTGACGACTTGTGTTAAAACTTGGAACGTTTTTTTTCCCTGCCATTTAAAAGTGCTCATTTGAGGTGAAATTTTCTATACACTATTGTTTCGGGTAAAAGTACGGTAATTTAATTATAATTAGTTAAAATTAACTGATTGAAACTAATTATTTAAAGAATTACAGATACACCCATGTTGGTTTCAGTTTTAGTGACTTGGGTCAAAACTGTAAAGGATTTTTTTCCCTCTCGTTTTAAAGCATTAAGTTGAACTGAAATTATGTATACACGATTGTTTCGGGTGATAATACGATATTTTAATGATAATTAATAAAAATTAATTACCACTAAATGTTGTGATTCTCTCATATGTATATACATATTTACATTAATTGTAACTATTTAATAAAAAGTCGCTAAAATAAAAATTTTCTTTGTTGATCTAAGTAGGAATTGACTGAATTTTTTTTAATATTGTTTTTAAGATGAATATATATGTGCGTGCGTCTGTGTGAATGAAATTTTTAAATTTATTATTTAGCATTCAATCGCCCGCGGAAAATGATTTGTTCTTAGGAATTTTAATTGAATATTTACTTCAACACATGCGATTGTTTATGATTAAATGTACATAAATCTCATAATATCTAAAATAATGGATTCGTTTTATTTTTCAGATCACTGTTTTGAATCCCGAAACAGGTGAAATGACTTGGAATAAGACTATGATGAAGACCGAAGTTTCTGATGTCTCAGTGATTCAAGGAGAGAAAAACGATTTCGTTCTTATGTTGACAAGAAAGGTAGAACATAAATTAAGATTAATATTAAATCTGACGTATGATTAAAATAATCTGTCATCCCTTTCAATAAGTATATATAGTTTGCACTTTCTTTTCCTTTCCCCGGGCTCCTGTTCTACTAACTCTCATACCCGTATCTTGAATTGTAAGAGTTCAAGAAATTTTGACTTTTTATAATTGTGGGGAAGAATCACACACACACACACATAGTAAGGTAGCTGTTTTTAAACTGTGGGGAGCGCCTCCTGGAGGGGACGTGATAACCCTGCGTAGGGTGCGTGAGCATATCGAAAAGTTGAAAATGAAAGATTATTTTAAAAAATATATCAATTCACTGAAAAGAAGCCAAACAAAATGAATTTTGAACTAGAAAAAGGAACATCATATATTTATCCTATTACAGAAAGTAACTTAAAATATTAATTAGTTAAAAGTAACATGTGCGCAAATTTAATCCTCGTTTTGACAATTTTTACGGTTTGCGAATAAGGTCGAATTGCAGCTTTAGTGTACATTGTTATTGCATTCAAGAAATTGTCATTACATGGGGAGGGGAGGAAAATTATGATTTGGAACTAGGGGGGTCGTGCTTCTGAAGGTACGGTAGATATTGTTCTTGGGAAGTGGCAAAAGACGTCTTTCACTGCAATAGTATTAATTTAAGATTCTTGTTAGGCATCTTTTAATATCCTAGTAAGCTAAATTTAATATCCTAGTGAAGCTAAAATCCAATAAAGTACAGCAAAAGTTGCATGTTCAAAAATATCAAAAGTTGGCTATTTGGGACTAAGATAGCTGCTTTCATGGCTAATTTATTTTGTTTAGGGCAGGTTGCTTAAGTTAGAGGTAACTGAGTAGTTTAACTTTACAAAACTTTTTCTAATTTGAAATTTCCGAACTCATATGTGAAATACAAAAATTGCTAAATTTTAAAGATGGTCCCTTATATTGTCTCTCTTAACTTAGAATTCCTCGCGGAACCCCAAGAATTTTAGAACATCCCTCCCCGACATAATATTCTTGATCAAAATACATGTTCTAGTTGTGTTTCATCAAAAACTAATCATGTATATGTAAAATTTCAACTCAATTGAGCGTTTTAAAATGTATTTTATTAACGATTGAAATTTCCACGAAGATAAACAAATGAATATATAGCGAATGTGAGCTAATAGTAGGAATTGAAAATATATTCACTTAAAAGCTTTTTCAGAATCATGGTTCCGAACTTAGTCGGATACTTGTGTATTTATTTATTGAATGATGTCTTTAAATCAGTGCTTCTCAAACTTTCAATATTAGCACCCCCCTTTTCAATCAAAATTTCCATCGCCCCCCCCCCTGCAATAACAATGTATTGAATGCAATAAAAATGTTCTTTGGCTCTTAAGTTACAATACGACCTTATTCATAAGCCGTACAAATTGTCAAGATAAGTATTAAATTTTGAGTATATTAATTTAAGTAATAGGATATGTATTATGTTACTTTTCCTTTCTAATTTTTTAAGTTAGAACAGATTACAAAATAATTTTTAATTAAATTAAACACACACACATTTAATTGTGGCCGCGGTAGCCGAGTGGTATAGGTATCGGATCGTGTCATACCTAGTCACGAGTTTGAGTCCAGTACCACTAAAGACCCGCCGTGTAGGGCAGCGATGCATGCTAAATCTGTCGAGAGCTGAAACGTCCTCCCGCTGGTGTGATGTGGAAGTTAGGAGAGGGGGTGCCAGCTCAGGTGTCGTTCACGTCACTTGACCATGGTTCAAAATTACGTGGTCCGTCGCCAAAAGCTCTAGTGTAGCTGAACAATGCGACGTTAATATTCAATCATCAATCATCATCATCACACATTTAATTTCTCAATCATTACTTTCTAAAGTCTAACTCTACATTTCCAACATCCTTCCTTTGTAAAACCGATTTTATGCCGTGTGGCTGCTTTAAAGACAGAATATAGATCTCAGTAAAATATAATAAGAAAAAAAACTTTGAGTGCCAATGGCTAATATTAAGACTTCCTTTGAAAAACTTTGCTCTCTGCAAGACAAGACCATTGGAGTCATTAGTAACTATTAAACCTGTGGTTCATATAGTATTCATCAAGTACATTGTGCAGTAGTAGAACATTTAAAAAAATAACATAATTTTTTATTTTATTACGTCAGAATTTGTATATTTTGTTTTGCCTCCTTTCAGTTATTTTATAATTTTTTTTCTTTTTAACCTTTTAAATTAATTAACCTTTTATTTTCGACTTTTCAATATGCTCACGCCCCCGAGTAGGGTTATCACGCCCCACAGTTTGAGAAGCGTTGCTTTCAGAACGAGATGGCATGTAAAACCATTTATATCAGGGGTACTCAACCTTTTTTTCTGCTGGGCCGCATACATATGTCAGTTATTTCATGCGGGCCACAACATGAGGATAAATGAGGGGGAGAAAAATTCTTCAAGACCAAGAAAGTATTAGAAATTTAAAATACGGAAAATTGATCAAAATATATTTTAACTCCTGTTTTGATTTTGTTGATTATCATTTTTTATATTTTATTTTTGTCACTAACACTAATTAGAAGCATTTAAGATACACTCCTTCACAATTTCTGCATCAGTAAACGGTTTCATATAATGACCAATAATGTAACTTCCTAGGACAGGGATGGCGAACCAGGGGCACGCGTGCCATTGATGGCACGCGACACAATATTTTGGGCACGCCACGATCAAAACGGTTTGTATTTTAATTCAAAATAACGAAGTTCAATATGAAGTATTACGAGAAACGTGAGTGATCGGTCGCAGTTTTCAGCGAGATTTTCTCTGTTCAAAGAATTATCGGAAACGCTCAAGTTTCTTATGTACCTTGATGTGACTTCATTTAATAAACTTAATTTGTTTCAATTCTATTGGTTGTAAATTTAAGAATTTGAAATGCAATTGATTGATTTACAGTTTATTACAATAAGAATTCAAAAATTTGTTGAAAAAAGGAGAAAGTTGGAATTGATTATAATAGAAAGATTAACAAGCAATATAAGTAAAAATGCTAGTAATGAAATTTTGGAAACATGGAATTTGATTCCAGATACATTTAGCTGTTGAAAAAGCTGGTTTGTCCTATTTTAACCATATTTCCATCTACCTATGCCTACAAGGCAGAGACTCACTTAGAAGCTGTTTGGAAGATGACTCCAATTCAACTGAATAACATCTAATTCAACTGGTAAAAGTAACATCTTACAATCGTGATACAAGTTATTTGTTATCTAATCTACCACAACAGAATTCACACTAATGTTACTTTATTTTGAATTACACGTATAAATAAAACTTTTACTACTATAATATGCAAAATGTATTTTTTCATTGTAATTAAAGAGTATTGAGTTGCTAGTATTTAGTTTTTATTATTTTCTCAATAATCACGTGTCAAAATCATTTGACAGTATGTCTCTACCTCCTTCAACATTTCTTTAAGAAAGAATGGCACGTTGATCCAAAAAGGATCGCCCCCTGTCCTAAGATGTCTTTGTTACCGCTGTGATATTACCACTGACAAAACACTTTGTTGCTGTTGCAAAGATTATTCACACAAGAAACCCTATTTATCACTTCTTGAAAGAGGTCTTCGAAGAAAAGTGTCATTGAATGAGATTCCTGTTTACTGGTATTTTTTAAATACAGCACTTTCGTGACAAATCAAACAATTACGGATCCATGTTTGTTTTTCTCTACAAAATAGTCAACCTCCCAATCGTCTTGAAACGATATATTTTCATAGAAAATTTTTCGCTTGCCAGATATGAAATATAGTTAAAAATTAGTTCCGCCCATAAAACTGTCGCTACTCCACTGTTGTCTGTTGTCACTAACCATAACCGTTCCAAACAGAAAAAGAATATCAATTTGTACCCCTACGACGCCGACAGCAAAAAGCAAAATTTATATATTTGATTTCTTGACAAAGAATTTCCCACCAAATTTTCAATACAATGTTTTTAAATAAGTAAATTTCTCAGAGCAATGGACCATGATCGTGCCTTAGGTTGAGTATAGCTGATTTACATCGATCCCGCATAAATTTTCCTTCGCAATTATATCATTTCGAGAAACTTCGTAACAGTTGATATTCTTCCAAAGGTTCGCATTGACTGAAAATGGAGGGAGTTGCAAAAAGCACTTAAATACGGGAAACTTCATTTAAGGTATCCGAACATGTTCGAGGTACTTTTTAACAAAATAGCACATTTAAACGTTATAAGTGCTTTTTTTAGGACTGAATACCAATAAATACTAATATTTAAAATACATTTTTAAAAAATCACAAATATAAGTGAAATTTTAGCAATATTTTTAATAAACTTCAAAGCAGTTACAGAAAAAAGTAATAAATTTGTATTAGTAAGAGTATTACTAAAACAAATTAGATGCATTTATCTAAGAAATGTACTAAAATTTTCATGTTTTATTAAAATATGAAAATTTTAGAGCTGATTGAGTAAACATAATAAGAAATGTGACATTCTTTATGAGACTATTGTTTAAATAACAAGTCATAACTCAAAAAGTATTCATACAATAAGAAATATTTTAGTACATTCTCTAGAAAATAACATAAATATCAGGTTCAAAAAGTTTTATAGAAATAAATTTGTAACAATTTGAGTTATCCGACTCACCATGATAGATTTTAAGCAATTTAAATGCCTACATCTAGTAGATCAAAGACCCACTTCCGGTTTTTCTAACTTTACAAAATTGATTGTAACTTGGCATCTGGGTAGTGTAGAAACAAAATAAAGTATATTTTGTAAAGCCAAAAGATAGCTCTATTCAATAAAATAAAAAACAAAAATATCTGTTTTGACCGAATTTGCTCATTTTCAACGTGTTTGGATACCTTTAAGTTCGGAACCGTGATTTTGCAAAAGCGTATAAATGGATAATATTTATATTTAGTGTCACTTAGATTAGAAAACGTATATGTGGGAGACAACAAGGGGTCCAAGACATTTGTCTTTCTTCAGATTTATTTTAAACTTAACAAAAATTAACTAAAAAAAAGGTAGCTATTCTAACATTGGATTTCCATGATGTGACGACGGGAACGCCTGCTCGCGAACCTCAGTCTTTTTCTGCTCTTTTCTCAAAAGTCCAAGATTTTGTTTCAGTTTCGATTAACTGCGCCTGCGCGCGAAGACTGCGTGCTTTGCTGGATGCCACAACAGCCAGCCTGACTGTACGCTGTCCGCAGCGGTACTTATTCCTTTTTTCTCTTCATGGATACCAGAGAATAATATGAAACATACAAAAAAGACGGAACAGACAAGGACTATACAACAAATATACAAAGATTTAACATACCATAATTTTGCTGAACTAGACTGTTTCTCCATCATGTGAAGGCACCTCTTCGACATCAGGAAGGTTCAACAGGGAAACATTTATTTTGCTATCTTGGTTTTTATCAGATCCATCAGGCATAAGAACGGCCTTTTTAACAAGATCTTTGGTTGAAGGTATCGTTTTTTTTTCTCTCTAGAGTTCTGGACGTCTGTTCAAAACGATCGCTCTTTTTCTTCCGTTTCCACTTCCAGTGCTTGAAGAGCCTCCGGAGCATCGCAAACCGACTATGTTTACGCTCCATAGGTGAAGGGGTGGGTGAGCGGGAGTTGAAGCTCACGGAACTCGTTTTCATGGCACCATTGACTTTCTTACACAATACTATATCAGAACATTTTCCTCTTATAATACCCATTTTTAACTTAGTACTCTTAATTTTATTAGGTTTATAATTCCTTAATTAGAGAACTTAAATCATTTCTAATATTAAAGTTTTTAACATGTGACAAATCATAACTAGAGTTTTCTATCACATTTGAAACATAAAAAATTGAATTAGAATGAGCACCCAAAGAGGATTCACTTTCATTCAATAAAACATCGCTCTTTGCGTGGCTTAGTTTCTTTATTTCAGTATATACACTGGGATGTATAATAAATTCTTCGGTCAAGGTCGGTGATATTACCGTTCGAACACTTAAACTTGGAGAGTGCTGAGTAAAAGAAAGATTTATTGGCTTAACCTCTACCATACGCCTCTCGTTAAAACATGAGCTCAATGTAATTCTTCCTTCGGAAGGTTTGTTCACTCTAATTAGTGAGGAATTTAGAACTGGGATCTGGCAACCTGAATCAATCAAGGCTGTTACGGGCTAATTTTCCACAAAAATGTTTACATATTGGAGCTGTGTGAACTCATTGCTTTTTTGTTTTTCGCTCTTGACTTTCAAACTATTCGCGTTTTTTCTATTATAGATGTGGCCGTTAGATTCTTTAGGCTTAAAACGCTTCTCACAATATCTTGCGTAATGAGATGAATCACCGCATATATATAGCAATTTTTATTTTGTCTTTCAAGATATTGGGGATAGTTATCTCTAATCTTTGGTTTATAGTTTCGTGGTCGATTTTTAAAGGGGTCTTCGGTATATCCACAAGCAATAGGAGTTTCCTTACGTGATCCGCTTCTAGATGAAATATAAATATCGCACTCTTTAGCTAAATCAATAGGCCTGAACCAATCTTCCGCTTCTCGAATGCCAATATGAGTTGCGGTTTCCTTATTTAAAGTTTCAAATAATTTATCAGAAATTATAAGATCACATAGAGATTCAAAGGAATTAACTTTTCTTAACGAACAATAATATTGGAAGTTTGCCGTCAATCTTGCAGCAAATTGGATGTATGTCTCGCCTGATGATTTTACAGCATTTTTTAAATGAGTTTAAACACTCGCGAGGGGTTACTTGGAATTCTCTGAGTACTATAGATTTTAGTTTTTCATAGTCATTTAATTCCTCCTTTTTAATATACAATAAGACATTATGAGCTCTTTCGCCCAGAAGATTTATTAAAATTTCAGATTTATATTCGTCATTTATTTTCTTGGTTAAAAATGCGCGTTCTAATGATTGGAAGAACAGATTAAAATTTTCAGATCTGGTGGGAACAGGAAGAGATAAAGTTTTAATGCTTTTGATCATATTTTCTATGTTTGTTTCGAACTGTTTCTCTTCGACTTTAGCTGCAGGATTTAAACTTAATGCTTTATTTTTAGCCGTTTGAAGTTCGACTTCTTTTTCTAACTGTGCTAACTCAAGTTTTGCAAGTTTAATTTTCTGTTTTTCTAAAGTTGCCTCTCTTTCGTTTCGCGATACCCTCTCATCTATACAGTTTTTAATTAAAGTTTTAACGCAATCTGCATCACTTTCAAATGTACTACTCTTCTCAATTTTAGTCTTTAGTTTAGCTATGGTGTCCGTACTCTCCACGGTACCGTCTAGATCCTCAACAACTCTTATGAGATCCTCTTTAAGAGCGTTTTTATACATTTGAGAAAAATATGGAAAGATTCTACCTTTTTTTTCTAGCTCCCTTGTTGCTCGCACGTACGATGTATCCAATAATTGAAGAAAAACGTTGATTCCACAGATCTCACCTCTTCGCAGGTTATATCGTTAGATGAAATATAGTTCTTGAAATTGTTTCAATAGTTCCGGCTTCTACACAGGCGGAATATTCACACTGGGTTCGAATGAAAAATTCAACCTCTACACAGGTTATATTGTTAGACGAAAAATAGTTCTTGAACAGATAAATTAATAGTTCCGGCCTCTACACAGGCGGAATATTAACGCTGGGTTCAAATGAAAAATTCAACCTCTACACAGGTTGAACGAAGTTTCCAAAAAATGGCGGCGCGTCTCCTCCACGGACGCTTTTTTAGTTCACGTTCCAAACTTTGATCAAAATCGAAATTTTATCTATCCCGGCCTCTACACAGGCGGAGTATTCACGCTGGGTTCAATTGAAAAATTCAACCTCTACACAGGTTGAACGAAGTTTCCAAAAAATGGCGGCGCGTCTCCTCCACGGGCGCTTTTTTAGTTCACGCTTCAAACTTTGATCAAAATCGAAATTTTATTTATCCCGGCCGAGCCCCCATAATTTGTGGGAGACAACAAGGGGTCCAAGACATTTGTCTTTCTTCAGATTTATTTTAAACTTAACAAAAATTAATTAAAAAAAAGGTAGCTATTCTAACATTGGATTTCCATGATGTGTCGACGGGAACGCCTGCTCGCGAACCTCAGTCTTTTTCTGCTCTTTTCTCAAAAGTCCAAGATTTTGTTTCAGTTTCGATTAACTGCGCCTGCGCGCGAAGACTGCGTGCTTTGCTGGATGCCACATATATAAAATATTTTTAAGAATATTATTGCAATAAAAAATGATTTAAGTACAATATTTTGACAAAAAATGAACATAGAATGACCCATTTTCAAAACAGTCTCCTTTTATGAAAAATGCTTCTATTACAATAATATTTTGCATGTAAATAGCTCAGACCTCTGTACAGAGTTGAACTAGAATTTTTGAAATATGTAACTTAAAAGTAGATTTATCCATGTTTTACGACAACAGAGGGGAGAACTTTTAAGAAAAAAAACGCCGATAATTATTTCAATTGGTGCTAACTCTAAAAATAATGTGAATTTTTCAAAAATCATAGTTAAGACTCTCTGGAGAAGTCTTTACTTTATATTAGCAAAATATTATTATTTTAGAAGCATTTTTTATAAAAAGGAGAACATTTTAAAAAAATGTTATTCTAAGTTAATTTTTTGCCAAAATATTGTATTTAAAAAAAAAATTTTTTGTGTGTGTTGAAATGTCCTTAAAACAATTTTATACATGTATTCTAATCTAAGTGACACTAAATATTATGAAAATTATCCATTTATGCGCTTTTTTAAAATCACGGTTCTGAACGTAGTTGGATACCTTAAATTAATTCATTCTTATGTTACTTTGTTGTAAAATTCCTCTAATTAAATGTTTTGATTCTCTAGAGAGAACTCGATCTGATAGCGGAGGCTGTGACTCAACTTGCCGAAGTGCCCAGCACCCTCATCAATCTATTGTCCGAAGAAGGAGTAAATGTACCATCCGAATCTTCTCAAATGGTGGAAGAACTCGTTTTCAGCGAACTGGGAGGTAGCTTCTACCAAGCGGTGGATGAAGTGAAGATGCCATACTCCGAAGGTATTATAAATGCAAAATTCAAATTTATATAAAACAATATTTTGCTACTACGATCGTACGGCATGCTTGAACTATTCTGAAACTGTTAGATATATCATAATGAATTAAAAGGAAAGGGGGGGCAGTAGCGCACTCAGGAATTTTTCAAGGGGTTCCGGGGTCAAAAGTTCACCATTCTTGTATCAAACACAGTAAGAAACTAATTATTGAATAAATAATTAGCATTAATTAATAAAATGAATCATTAATAACAAATAATTAAATTTTTCGTACTATGTACTTAGAATTATAATTAATCGGGAAAAAAATCAAGGACTTTGGGGAGGGGGAGATGATTATATATACGAGGGTGGATCCAAAAAAAAAAGGTTACAAGTCGAATAAAAAAATAATTATTAACAGTAGACAGGATACAAATACAAAAGGGAATTAAGAGGCATATTATCTATCACTTTTCGACATAATCACCAATCCTATTTAGGTATTTATCAGAACGCAGAACCAACTTGCCTAACCCGTCTTGGTAGAAATTAGGTCTCGGCGGATGATTTCACAGCTTTGTCTTGGAATATCGCAGCACATCAAAAACGATATGCTGCACGCTACCATAGCTCAGTCCCAGCTCTGACGAAATTTCACAC
>BMAU01004720.1:0-11411 GCA_019973935.1 Trichonephila clavipes | reverse complement strand
AAGACGTTGGTCTATCTTCTATTTTTATTTTAACATTAAACAAAAATTAATTAAAAGGTAGTTTTTACAGATAAGTTTGACGATGATATATTCAGAAGGTAACGCCTGCTCGCGCACCTCTCGCGTTCTCCTTCGCTGCTTCTCTCTTTCTCTCTAATTCTGCTCTAATCTCCAAAAGTTTTTTTGTTTCACTTTCACTAATTCACAAGTTTCAGTTCTTATTCACTGCGCCTGCGCGCGAGACTGCCTTGCTTTTGGCTGCATGTCACAACGGCCATTCTGACCGTACGCTGTCCGCAGCGGTATTTCCATGGAGACCAGAGGAGAATCTGAAACATACAAAAAAACGGAACAGACAAAGGACTATACGACAAATATATAGAGATTAAACATATCATAATTTTTTTTTTTGAACTAGACAGTTTCTCCATCATGTGAAGGCACCTCTTCGACATCCGGAAGGTTCCACAGGAAAACATTGTGTTTCACCGGCATAAGAACATCTTTTTCAACAAGTTGATCTTTGGTTGAACGCATCGATATTTTCCTCTGTAGAGTTCTGGACGTCTGTTCAAAACGATTTCTCTTTTCCTTCGTTTCCACTGCCAGGGCTGGAAGATCTTTGGAGCAACACAAACCGACGATATTCGCTCTTCATAGGTAAAGGGTTAGGTGAGCGGGAGATAAATTCCACGGAACTCGTTTTCATGGCACCATTGGCTTTCTTACACAATACTATATCAGAACATTTTTCTCTTACAATACTCAATTTTAACTTAGTACTCTTAATTTTTATTACATTTATAAATCCTTAATTAGAGAACTCGAATCATTTCTAGTATTAAAGTTTATAACATGTGGCAAATCATAACTAGAGTTTTCTATCACATTTGAAACAGAAACATTTGGAAAAGAAACACCATAGAATAATAGCATGGACCTAAAAGGGATTCATTTTCACTCAATAAAACATCGCTCTTTGCGTGGCTAGTTTCTCTATTTCAGAATATACACTGGGATGTATATAAATTCTTCGGTCAAGGTCGGTGATATTGCCGTTCCAACATAGCTAGGAGAGTGTTGATTAAGAGAAATATTTATGGGTTTGCTTCTACCATACGCTGTTCGCAAAACATGAACTTAATGTTATGATCTCTTCGGAAGGTGTTTTTGCACTCTAATTAGTGAGGAATTTAAAACTGGGATCTGGCAACCTGAATCAATCAATGCTGTTACGGGCTGATTTTCCACAAAAATGTTTACGTATTGAAGATTTGCGCATTCTTCGCTATTTTTGTTTTCGCTCTCGACTTTCAAAGTATTCACATTTATTCTATTATGGATGTGGTCATTAGATTCTTTAGGTTTAAAACGCTTCTCACAGTCTCTTGCACAATGAGATGAATCACCGCATATATAGCAATTTTTTATTTTCTCTTTCATGATATTGGGGATAGTTCTCTTTTTAATCTTTGTTTTAAAGTTTTTGTGATTTATTTATTTTTTAAGGGGTCTTGGGTATATCCATAAGTAATAGGAATTTTCTTTATGTGATCCGCTTCTAGATGAAATATAAATATCACACTCTTTAGCTAAATCAATGGGCCTAAACCAATCTTCTGCTTCTCGAATGCCAATATGAGTTGCAGTTTCCTTATTTAAAGTTTCAAATAATTTATCCAGAAATTATAAGATCACATAGAATTCAAAGGAATTAACTTTTCTTAACGAACAATAATATTGGAAGTTTGCCGTCAATCTTGCAGCAAATTGGATGTATGTCTCGCCTGATGATTTTACAGCATTTTTAAATGAGTTTAAACACTCGCGAGGGTTAATTGGATTCTCTGAGTACTATAGATTTTAGTTTTTCATAGTCATTTAATTTCTTCTTCTTTAATATACAGTAAGACGTTATGAGCTCTTTCGCCCAGAAGATTTATTAAAATTTCAGATTTATATTCGTCATTTATTTTCTTGGTTAAAAATGCGCGTTCTAATGATTGGAAGAACAGATTAAAATTTTCAGATCTGGTGGGAACAGGAAGAGATAAAGTTTTTATACTTTTTATCATATTTTCTATGTTAGTTTCGAACTGTTTTTCTTCGACTTTAGCTGCCGGATTTAAACTTAATGCTTTATTTTTAGCTAATTGAAGTTCGATTTATTTTTCTAATTTTTGCCAACTGAAGTTTCGCGAGCTCAATTTTTTGTTCTGAAGTTACCTCTCTTTCGTTTTGCGATACTCTCTCATCTATACAGTTTTTGAATTAAAGTTTTAACGAAATCTGGATCACTTTCAAATGTACTACTGTTCTCAATTTTTAGTCTTTAGTTTAACTATAGTGTCAGTACTTTCGACAATACCGTCTAGCTCCTGAACAACTCTTATGAGATCCTCTTTAAGAAACGTTTTTATACATTTTATAAAAATTTAGAAAGATCCTACCTTTTTTTTTTTTTTTTTTTTTTTTTTGGCTCCCTTGTTGCTCGCGTACACGATGTATCAATAAAAACGTTGATTCCACTGATTTCACCTCTTCGCAGGTTATATCGTTGAAATTGTAGTTCCGGCCTCTACACAGGCGGATTATTCACACTGAATTAGTTCAACCTCTACGCAGGCGGGATTTTCGTCGATGGGTTTTCCAACCTCTACACAGGCGGAATTTTCGTCGATGGGTTTTCCAACCTCTACACAGGCGGAATTTTCGTCGATGGGTTCCAACCTCTACACAGGTGGAATATTTGTTATTTGTTCCGACCTCTACACAGGCGGAATGAAGTTGAAAAATCCAACCTCTACACAGGTTGAACGAAGTTTCGAAAAATGGCGGAGCGTCTCCTTCACGGACGCTGTTGTTCATTGTCCAGACTTTGGTTCAAAATCGAAATTTTGTCGATCCCGGCCGAGCCCCCATAATTTGTGGGGAGACAACAAGGGGTCCAAGACGTTGGTCTATCTTCTATTTTATTTTAACATTAAACAAAAATTAATTAAAAAGGTAGTTTTTACAGATAAGTTTGACGATGATATTCAGAAGGTAACGCCTGCTCGCGCACCTCTCGCGTTCTCCTTCGCTGCTTCTCTCTTTCTCTCTAATTCTGCTCTAATCTCCAAAAGTTTTTTTTTTTTGTTTCACTTTCACTAATTCACAAGTTTCAGTTCTTATTCACTGCGCCTGCGCGCAGACTGCCTTGCTTTTGGCTGCATGTCACATATATATATATATACATACCTACAATGTATTTGCCTGTTACCTGTTCTAGTTTAAAATAAATCCTTTTTGATAATAGAAATGTTCTTTAGATTAAAATAGATTTATATTTTATCAAACAGTTACATTGGATTTTACTATAATAAATTACTTTTTAATAAATTGCGAATTGCATTATGTGCATACCCTTTACTATGGATGGCACATGATTCTCTGTGTGTGCGACTTTCGTTTCTTCTCCTCCTTTTCTCTTTGAAGTGCCCAAAAGCAAGAGGCAGTCTAAGATGTTTTTTTTTTTTTTTTAAGTTTAAAAAAATATTCAGGATGGTTAAGATAAAGAACAATGTATGCTTAATCGTTTGCGAATAACAGCACTATCAAATTTCAGCAATGAGTAACGGAATATCAATTCAATAGGAACACCGTAATTTTCAAGAAAATGGCATCTGTAATATTTTCAAACATTATTTGATCATTGCATTATTATATTATATAAACATTATTATATTATCTATGTCTGTATACATGAAAAATCTGTTTTAAATTTTCACTCCAAAAAAGGTTTTTTTTTGTGTTCCCAAATCTGATATAAAGGTACACATTTTTATGTGCGGCCCGCGAGATTATAATGTTTTCCGAAGTGGCCCCCAAAGGTAATTTGGAATGGACATCAAGGCTTATGTCATTTAAGTCAAATTCTGTTGTTTGTGAAGGAGGAGATTGCATCCATTCTCAGCGAGGTTTTCAAACCGTCTTCTTTCACTGCCCTCTCTAGGGTCTCGGGATGGTAGCGGTCGGCCTCTTTTAACCTCGAGTTACATCCGGTACGTGGGCGGAGTAGGGGGTTCCTCGCGGTGCCTAAGGGTGCCGGGGTGCTGCCCAAATACAAGACTGTGCAATATTTTAAGGGTTCACAGATGTTCATAGAGATGTGTTTAACCTATCCACAAAAAGAAGCCGATTTACAGCTGTGTGACGGGAAACGTTACAGCGTCTAGATCACGAAGACGACGTCTTATTTCCTAACTTCCACATCACGCCGCCTTAGACATCGAAACATAATTCGATATGTTGTGAGGAAAACCCTCGTAGTTCTATGCGACTGTTTTTGATGGAAGCCGCAACATTGCAGATTTAAAAAACTGGACTAATTTGTACCTTTCGTTTTCCCTTCCCGACTCAGGTGTCGTCCTCCTCTCTTGACCAGGGTTCAGTATCACGAGGTCCATCACTAATAGCCCGCGTGTTTCAGCGCGATGTTAATAAACACTTACTCACTCTCCTTTTCCTCTCACGTGGGATTAACTTCGTATTCTAAAAATAATTTAAAACATAAATGGTGTATAATTTTTTGTATTAGTAGAATATACGAAGAAAAGCTGGTCTGTTTTTTAAAAAGATAAAGCTTATTTAAGATGCTTAATTTTTTAAAATTTTAGCAAATAATTTAAATTTATGAGATAAAACATATTTTTACGAACCAATTTATTTAAAAGAACGTAAAGATATCACAAATCAAGATAGCAGGCACTAGCATACCCGCAAGCAATAAACGTTTACAATGTAATTCCATTTTTGGGGTATGTTCCCCAAACATAGGAAGGGGGTGTTTCCCCTTCCATGTTTTCTATCTAGGAGGGGTGTTTTCCAGAAAGATTTTAACATATCTTTATATATACCCGAAGTTTCCTAGAAAACCATTAAAATTCTTTTAGAAATGTTATCTTTTGAAGTTGAGCTCTTAACGTTATGCCGAAATCGCTTCATCGACTTCGACATAAACAAAACTTTGATTATACGAAAATCTGCTTTCCGAGTTTGTTATCGATTTCAGAAAATTCCTGGTCTTTTCTTTCATCAATGGCGTAATTTCGATGTCTGGAGACATGATATTGGAAAATCAGATGTCTTATTACTTGACCACTTGCTCGAAATTGCAAGATAATTGCGTATAAATTCAATTTAGTACTTAAATGAAAAAATACACTTGTTTGCAATATTTCACAAAAGAATGTTTTTCAACCGTACTTTTAAAGGAATACTTTTCACAGTTGCCATTTATCACGCAATATATTCAATATGAGGTGTAATCAAAATATATTACATATATATATATATATATATATATATATATATATATATATATATATATATAGTACAATAAAATTAAAGTGTAGAAGTACTAGGACCTACAGTGCTAAAGAAGGAAGAAATTGGAATTCACCAGAGACAACAAATGAAGATACAAAAAAAAAAGTATTTGGACTAAACTGGAGACCTATTAGGATTTCTAAAGCTGTCGCTGAGTTAGACCAGCGATTTAGGGTTAGCAATGCTTTATGAATCCTATCTTCCCACCTACCAATATATATATATATAATTTCTGGATATTTTTCAAACAATTGAATGAGGGAGTGAGTGTTTATAAACGCCACAATAAAGGAACAGGATTGCTATTGGAGACGGATCTCGTAATTTTGAACCTCGGTCAAGAGGGAGAACGATACCTGATCTGACATCCCCTCTCCAAGCTACCACACCACACTATTGGAAAGACTTTCAGACTCGACATATTTAACGTGCATCAACCCCTCTGCACGTTGGGTCTTCAGTGGTACTACGGCTCGAATTCATGAAACGCCGTCCATGAGTTCGTGACCATAACCATTAGACTCAAACAACGGAAAAGGTGTATTTAGGGACAGAATATTTACTCTGTCTTAAAAATTGAATACATTCCGAAAATTCAAGGTTTTAGCAGAAATTTTTAAAATTGTATTTCGATTACATTCATATATATACATATTTTACATTAAGTTCTCAATAAGCCGTTAACAAAAGGCTTAAAAACGTCTTTAAAACTCTCCTCTAAATCTTCTCTGCAGACAATACAAGTTCTTTATATTGATTGTTCTTCACCGCACTGTTCCCCCTTGTAATAATATTTTTAAAATAAATTTGATAGAAATTTTTAGAAAATTTCAAAAAAATGCACGTATTTGAAGCTGAAAAGATTCTCCAGTATACATCCTTAAAAATAAATACTATTTTTATTTAGAAATAATTGTACAAGTGAGCGACAAGCATAAATTAATCTTGAAAACTGAGTACAATAATAAGATTTCGTAAAAAATAAATGTATAATTAATCGATTTAAACAGATGTGGTTTTCAATGTTAAGTAGCATACAATATATTTTAAAGTTAAATAAAACGTACTATCCCAAAAAATATAGAAATTTCTTATTTAAAACAGATGTATTTATTTGGAAAACTTTAAAAATTAAGTTTCGTTGCTTCATTTATGAGGACTCCATGTCTAGACTAATTTAAATTCTAATGCAGTTACTGTTCATAGACTGCATTTCGCGATTGAAAATAAAATACTTTTGTCTCGGTTGTTGATAAATATCGATTATGAGACACTTATAAAGTGAAAAAATAGAATAAATCTCAATTATTCTGTATGATTTTATATGTGTTTTATTATTTCCTGTCATGAAAAATAGGGATCTAAGCCATTTAGTTGCTTTTTTCTAAAAAAAAAAAAAATATTAAAAAAAGGGAATACCAGAAAAAAAAGATAGACAGTTTTTAAACTCATAAGAGTTCCTGGACAGTGTTGAAAAATATTTTTTAAAAAGAAAGGCAAAATGTGAGAAAAAATGTGAAAGAAGTAAAAATAGATTGAAAAATATGCAAGATAATGTTTTGTTTCGATTTGAGTAAAAATTGTATCTTAACATAAAAATTTGAGCTGAATTTCTTGAATAATTTTGAAGCTATGAAAATTCGCTGTTTGGATTCAGAAAATTTTCTGTCCCCCCTAAGAGAATGCTTAGTTCTAATAATAATATTTTACAGGTACTTTAAATAAAAAAAAAAAAAAAAAAGTCACGGAAAAAAAAGAAAAAATATATAATTCTAGAGATAACTTCGAAATATATCATTTTGAAAACGTTCTCAGCCCATAAATATTATTTTTTTGGAATTATAAAGATTCACTAGGCCAGGTGTTCCCATATAAGTTGATGTAGCAATCCATTTATGATTGCAATGCCATTGTTGCATCTTTACGTTGATTGTTAAATGGGGCTCAAATGTTTGTTCAGGTATTGAAATAGCATCCTGATTGGTTCGAAATCAATTACAATTTTTTGCACTTCAGCTACAGAAAATGACTCTCGTCGACTGAACTATTGTTTATGTTTTGCAAATTCCGTATATTTGTATGCAAAGAATTTTTAAAAGTGTCGATGAAAGTAAGTCATTGCAATCGATCGTGTGTGCATGTGCGTGCGTATGTGTACGTGCTCGCGCGAAAATATTTTGCCGTTCGCGATGCGTTCTCGATGAACCATTTTCTGTTGGACTTTTCGACTAGCTTCAGTCACTGGTTATAAACAAGGTATTGATAACTGTTATCTGAGTTCGTGATCTCATGTTGAGATTTCCATCTATCTTGGTGAGCTGTTTTTGGTTCATTTGTTCAGTGCTTTTTAAAGTTTTTCAAAATGAAATAAAATTTTGTAGGGTTGCCTTAAGAAATTAATAAAATTTTAGTTAGGTTACTGCAGTTGTGAGTTGTTTGTATATATATATATATATATATATATATATATATATATATATATATATATATATATATATATATATATATATATATATATATAAGTGAAATGCGGAAAAATGTTATTCATATCCTGTGCTGACCATTCATAGCCCTGTACCAGGACCTGAAGTACGGCCAGTTTTTTTTTTTAATTTGTGAGATTAGCTGACGAATGACTATCATTGATGTTCGGAAACTTCGTCCCTTTCGTTCGTTGTTGAATCAATTCGCAATTCAATGGACGGTTCGGCTCGCCAATGTATGCGTGGCCGCGGTAGCCGAGTGGTATAGGTATCGGACCGTGGCTTGCTTTGTCACGGGTTCGAGCCCAGTACCACTAAAGACCCGCCGTGTAGGGCAGCGATGCACGTTAAATCTGTCGAGAGCTGAAACGTCCTCCCGTTGGTGTGGTGTGGTAGTTAGGAGAGGGGGGTGCCAGCTCAGGTGTCGTCCACGTCACTTGACCATGGTTCAAAATTACGTGGTCCGTCGCCAAAAGCCCTCGTGTAGCTGAACAGTGCGACGTTAATATTCAATCAATTCAATCAATCGCCAATGTATGCGCACCTTGAGATGCGCAACGACTCCTTTTTACTCGAATCACAACCAAGAATAGAAAACTTCGGACCCGTAAATGGGCAGTTCAACTCACCCTGCGCTAAAGTTGTCCCAAAGGTCACTAGGAATGACCACCTTTCAACAGCTTCCGTGGAAGGTAGTTGAATATGCAAGTACAAATGAATTAATTGCGTAATTTTGATCTCATTTTCTACAATCATTCGATCTCAATGCTACTTGTTTCTTTTGTGCTGGGAAAAGTAAAAACAAAAAAATACAGAATTGAATTTAAAACAAATACAACAACGCATGTATGTTCAAAAATGCAATACTTTTGGACCCAATATTTTGTCTCTCTGTAGTTACTTTTATATATAGACCACAAATACTTCTTATTTTTTTAAAAAAATTACCTTCATTGAAACTTTCTGTGCTTAGTTTTTCTTACATCCAAATTTTAACGAGTGTTACAATTTGATTAAAAAAAAATATCAATCTGCATACAAAATATATAACTGTATAATCTATCCAATTAAAAGGGCAACGAATTCGAGGATGTAAAATCGAAAATATCGATATAATGGTTTGCTCCATGTAGTATTTACTGTACTTTTAAAAATATTTTGTTAATTTTGAAATATTAAATAATGGAGAAAAATTAAATTAAAAAGTAAACCAATATATATAAATCAAAATTTTTGGATATAGCTCTAGGATAAGGGTGGTGAAATAGAGGCCCATTAGAGTTTTTGGTGACCTGCTAAAAGTGTCAAAAAATCCGCCTTGAATCGTGCTTTCCTTCCCTTACGCAATTAAAGATTGGTGTATTCTCCACTAGAACGGCCGTGCTAACATACATGTGTAAAATAAATACGATAAGCCATGCTTTTCCAAATGATCTTTAATTTTTAATATTGTCTTTGAAACAGTAAATATATGAATTTCTAGCTTTAGTGCAACCGTAAACCCTCCGAATAACGCAAAATCAATAATGAATGTCATATGTTTAATCTATAATGGAAGAACAAATATTTCTTTTTGGTAATGCAGGCTGTGTTGCCAAATTCATCCTAAATATACGTTGAAGTTAACCAAATTGTTATGGTTAGAAGGATATCCAAAGAAAATTGGCAAGAAACTCTTAAGACAACTTGAGGCACTAGGACCATTAACCCTTAAGACCCAGCTGGCACGACTGTGCGGGTTAGACATCTTATATGTTTTTGCTTCTGCAATAGTCGTATGTAAGAAAAGCCGCCATCTGTTGGTAAAAAGTGGTACTTTTACACTGGGGCGTAACTATTGCCGTATCAATGCTACGAAGCCCCCAAGCTACAGAGATCCCAAAATGTGTAATTAAAAACCCGTACCACGTAAAAAGAGATAAAAAATAGTCCCCAAGGAATTTTTGATTCAGGGCTCACACATTACTAGCTACGCCAGTGACTTTACATTTTCTATGCAAACCCATTCTATCGTTCAATTCAGGCTTTACTTACATACGACTGTTCCAGAAGAGTAAAAACGAAGAAATGTTTAACCCCCACCACCAGCAGCAATCGCGCGAGTTGAGCCTTGAAAGGCAATGCAAATGTAGGCCCCTCTACATTTGGGCTTACTTTTCTATCCAAGTATTTCTACAACGTTCTGCAACAGAAAACATTTCTATTCAAAACATCTTTACTTATTCTCCGAGTTCCAAGATGATAGGTGTGCACATGTACGCGAAATTTTACCTTTTCTATATTACATTTTCAGCTTACTTTATGTTCTCCATTACGATTAAAAATGCTGCATAATCGTTAAAATATCGGCCTCTAACTAACAGACTTGAATTCTATCCCTTTCCTGGCTTTGCCCACTCAGCGTCTCGTTTTTTGCTGTAGTCAAATTTCATTTGAAAAACTTTCTACCTTTTAATTGAAAAAGAAGTAACAAATAGTTAATTGGACCTCTCACTAATACAATACAGATTTTCTTTTACGCCATGGATAAAAAAAGAAATTAAAAAATAATAATAAACTATATATATAACTAATACTCTCAAATAAATACAGAAATGAAAAACTTGACTGTGAAAGAAAAATCTGTAGTGTGACAAATAAATTCGTGAGTTTTTGGTCATAAATTTTTGTGAGCTCTAGGGAAAGCTCTTGAGCTGTCTTTTACTACTGGCTCACACGGCCCATTTGTAAGGTTAAAGTTAAAGCCCCTTCGGAACGTGAATTCCAAATTTTTGCAGATAGCTTATTTGAGAATTTCTTTAACAAGGCATACATTAATATTTTAAAGCCAATGTTTTAATTTTTTCTTTTTATATTTGGATTTAGGATTAACTGTTACGCACGACACATTCGCGACTGAATGGGGCTTTTTGCACATTTTTTTTTTTACATCTTGAGCAATAAAAATGAAGGATTTTGATGGGAAAATGTCCAAAGATTGAGAAGATCGCTGTAGAAGCTGTAATGTGACAACAAAAAAATACAACAGATAGCTGTAACTTTTTTAAAAAAAATGGTATAATTTATCTAGACTGAATGTTAAACATCTGAATCTGCTTTAAGACGTTGCATTTATATTCCCTCTTTTGCTTGAATTTTATTACTCACTAACAAAGATTTGTATGGAAGTAAATTGTATAGCATGTACTGGAAACGAAATTGTTTTTCAATTCCTACTATTAGTTCTCTCTCTCTCTCTCTCCCTATATATATATATATATATATATATATATATATATATATATATATATATATATATATATATATATATATATATATATATATATATATAAATCTTCTGTGCGTGTGTTTGTCACTAAACTCCTCTAAACGGCAGGACCGATTTCGATGAAATTTTTTTGTGTGGGTTCAAGTAAATTCGAGAATGGTTTAGATTCACAATTCGGTTTGATATCGCAATTAGTTAAAAGATATTTATTAAAAACATTCAAAAATACAACTCAACATTCACCTGCATTGTTGTAACAACGCTATTGTTATAAAAAAAAAAGTAATATA
>BMAU01004719.1:0-12424 GCA_019973935.1 Trichonephila clavipes | reverse complement strand
GAATACGATGCCAATCATTCATTTTCGCAGTAGACGTGGACCTATTCGCACGGTTAAACCTGGATTCTTATCGAAAGCTTAAAAATATATATATAACCATCTTTCGAAATAGCAAGTTTAAATACATGGAACAAATTTATTTTAATGAAATTAAATAATTTATTTGTTCATTCATTATTTTTTTGTATAAAAAGTTAAATTATGTAATTGCCGTGGTAAGCTATGTTTACTAGCAGAAAGCGCTTACATTATTGTTTGATTGTTTTTTTGAAGCTCCGTGTTTTTAACGAAACGATACTGGATTAATTTAGATAATACGATTACTCATGACACGGAAATTCAAAAAAGAAGCAGCTCCTCTATTGTACATTTTATAGATGTTACGATAAGTATTTTAAATATAACCAGTAAGTAATTTAGTCGGATCTTTCAAAAATTTTATGACTATAAATCGAAAGGGTAAGTTTTTGATACAGAATAAAAAGTGTTCACTGAAGTGATGTGAAATGCCTATTTTCATATTTAGTTTACTACTGTACAAAGTAGAATGATTATTTATAATTTTAGATATCTTGTGCGCACTGAATATTTTTTGATAGATTTTTATTAAATCTGTTATTTGTTTCGCTGATTTTGTGGGTCATGAAATTACATTTTAATCGTTAAGTAATCGTATATAAATACTTGTTTTATTAATAACAATTCAATATGTATACATATTCATAATGATACAAGTCGAATGATGGATTGACAGGAAGCTATGGTTTTCACTATGACAATGAATCGAATTTCTCCGATATTTTTGTTTAATATAAACGGAAAATTTTTAAAAGCTTAATATTTTATCACTTTATATCAAACTCTCTCTCTCTGTAAAAATGTAAGAGCAGACTTTCAAAATTAACTAGAAACATTTTTTTTTATCATACTTGAAAGCTAGATCAGCTTATAAATTAAACTCATTTTCAAACGGAAATTAGTATATATCCTTCCATAGTGTAATCATATCTACACACTAGCTGGTATACCCGTTATTCGCACCGATGAACTGAAAAAGTAAACACAGATTGAAGGATAAAGAAGTTTTTAATGAGATAATTTTACATAAATTCCAAATTAAACAAAAAAGCTTTTTGCATATCTCAGCTAAAAAAAAACGCCTTTGTTAAATTTTAAGTATGGACATCTAATAGCTGATAAAAAGGATTTTTTTTTATTTATAACTCCCCGTAACACTCTGGAGGGTCGATTTTTGAAAATGCCTCCCTAAGCTGATCTCTGCTCAGCAAAAGTAACACATTGTTAAAAGTTGTGTTAATAAACGCTTAGAATATTGTAAATTTATATTTGAAAGTATAATACATTAATATTACTTTCTGTAGTATTTATTTTATGTTAAAATTGTAATATTCGCAAGCAACGACGTTTCTTAAATTATAAAGGCGATTCAATGAAAAACATAGCGAAATGTTTACGATCGAGTCAAGTTGACAAATGTCTAGCTAATTTCATAGCTCGAGCATTATTAGAGCTTTGTAAGACCCGCCATGTAGAGAAGCGATGCACGTTAATACTTTATCCACCGCATTATGAGTTACTCTGCAGTCTTTTTTCATACAATATTTTTTTGGATCACTACATTGAAAATTAAGGGATATACATAAACAAAATACTCCACTTTCGAAAATTTAATCCGTTAGAGGTAAAAAATTAATTAAAGATATTCCACTGTAAAATTATTTATGTACACCGTTAACTTAAAATAAATAGTCAAATCGTTATCTAAGTTCTTCATTAGCATACAAAAACATAAGACACTTAAATTTTGACAAAATATTTTTTCGGTACAAAAATAATAGTCTTTGCAATTCGCTGAAAACGCATCATCTGCAACAAAACCATTCGCTTCCCCCGCCAAAATACTTATCATAGAACTCGTGCTGCCATATATCTTAGAAAAGTGGATTTCAAAGAATATTCCTACTAAGTATTGGTAGAATATTCCTTCTCTAAGTGGTGTGGTGTGGTAATTAGGAGAAGGGGGTACCAGCTCAGGTGACGTCCACGTCACTTGACCAGGATTCAAAATTACGTGGTCCGTTGCCAAAAGCTCTCGTGTAGGTGAACAGTGCGACGTTAATATTCACTCCCTCCAAAAAATACAATCCAGTAGTTATTATTTTTATACTTAAACACTCAATATATGCCTATTCAATTAAAATTACAGCGTTATAATTAAATACTAACCACAAACAAATTATGTAGTGTGAAAGACAAAGTTTATTTACTTTAAGTACCAGAAGTGATAAAAGTATTTATTTTAAAATAAACTTTAATTTTTTATGGCTCACATGAAAAAAATCAATAGTTGCTATTCAAATAAAGAGATTTATGACAACCTATCCCTTCAAAACTTAGTTTTATTCTGAAATAAAAAAAATAGGGATTACATTGGATCACACAGGAATAAATCAGAAGCGATCGCCTTGCGTAGACAAAACAAAACTTTTTCTTCATAAATAAAAGATAAATAATGCTGACGTGGGATTTTTCGTAGCGCACGCCATAATTGCTTGCAAATGGCAGAATTTTTTCCTTCTTACTTGAAAAATATCGTTATATTTTTTGGACACTTCACACAATATGTTATAAATTAGAGCCTATATATTATTCTGATTAAATTCCATTCAGTTGTTTTTGCGTGAAAGACGCCCAAACATCCTCACAAACTTTCGCATTTATAATATATATCTAGATATAAAATGTATAAACTCGATTCAATTAGTTACCAAATTTATGCCAAAAATAATGAAAAAGTGGATTTCTCTCTCAATTACATGTTACTGCTAAATGTAATTATTCATATATAAATACATATTTGTGGAAGCGATTCTTTTTTTTTTTTTTTTTTTGTACCTAATAAAATTCGAGTTTGAACAAGACAAAAATTGAATTACATACTGCTGTTATAGTTTTTAATTAAAAGGAATGAAAAGCCTAAATTTTCTGTCTCTATACTCAATAAGTTTTCTTATAAAGTGAAAATTAAAAATTCACAGATTTAAAATGCAAGAATTCTCGTTCCATAAAAACCATAGGATACTCTCTTATGGTTTCCTCTTCTAAAATAACTATATCAAACGCCGAATTAAAAATAAATTCCCTTTTTTAAATGCCTATATTAAAATATTTTTTTACCTTTTCAACAACAGAAACTACAATTTCCCACAATTGTTTCTTTACAGTAAATTATTTTAAATAAAAGGGGTGCATTTATCTGCTATGTTAAAAATCATACGGCCAATTATTTACAAATTACTAAAAAAAAAAGAACACTTCTAAATTTATATTAATTTAAGTATACAAAGCATGTTTTAACTTTTTTTAAGAAAAAGTGATCAGAATTTTTTAGAAGATTTTCTGGTCGTAATTTTATATCCTTGCTAATCGACCACACACAGCGCTAGAGACCTTTCTTCCACTCCTCATAGCACTGGTGGAACTCGAATATTAGAATAGCCTTCAGCTGGACGGTTACAGCCGTTTGAATATTTTCCAGTGTCCCAAAATGATGTCCCTTGAGGTGATTCCTCAAATTCGGAAAGAGGAGAAAGTCACAAGGACTCAAGTCGGGCGAATAAGGGGGATGAAGAGCAACAGGAATGTTCTTACTGGCCAAGAAATGGTTCACCGAGAAAGGGTTTTCAGAACATTTTGGCGCAGATCTTTCTTATCTTCAATTCATTGGTCAAAATCTGATGAACGGTGGTGTGATTCAAATTCAACACTTCCCCAATCATTCTGACTGTCAAGCGACGATCTCAACGGACTGTAACGACATTTTCAGTGGTTTTTGAAACTGAGGGCCTTCTGCTGCGAGATTCATCTTCAGTCGACTCTCCTCCTTTTGAAAATGCCTTAAACCACCGAAAACCCTGGGCCCTTGACAAAACACTGTCTCCGTAGGCTTGCTGAAGTTTTGCAAATGTTTCGGTTGCGTTGTGTCCAAGTCTGAAACAAAACTCGATTTTGCTCGAAATTATTGTCATTAATTTCAAAACACACAAGAAAAACCTGTTTCACTAAACAAATCACTACGGTTAATGAATTTGACTCAGCGACTTCAAACTCATACTGATGACGCATCACATGTTTACCTACCTCACCTCCATGTCCCACTTTCCCAGTGTTGCCAGATCAAACACTACGCTACTAGTCTCATTACTGACTTTACATACCTCGTATTACTGTGGCGCAGTCAGGATCAAAAGTCTGGTGTGCCAGAAGGGTTACAACAGTAAATATTACTTACAAATGGAAACAAATAAAAGAAATGGTTTGTAAATTTTTAGGTTCTTTTCAGATTGGGTCGTGTTCCAATTGTGAAAAGAAAATAATGGCAGTCAGGATTTGATCCCTCTGTTTATTCGACACCTTCCTTCTATGGGACATTTCATAAAAAAAGAATATATTAAGATGATACAAGATTGCAATCCATCATCCAGCCGACTTTCTTCCTCCGACCAGGTTTTTTTCACTTTCCGACTTTCTCGCTATCGTCATATTTTTACCCCTGGTTCGGTCTCGTCTCTCCTGTTGTTGCCAGGTCATCCTATGTATATCGTAAGCCCGCTGCCAGATTGGTCTCGTGTGTCTGGTTCGACCTATTTCCAGGTGCAGGCAGTAGATCCTTACACGTCCCACTTAAGAGTAAAATTAACCCCTTGTAGCTGATTTTATCATTTCAGACACCAGGAATGTTCTTAACCGTGATACAGAAAATTCACAAACGGAAAACACAATAATTACAGCAGTCAATGGTCTTGATGATTGTGCCTGTCAAAGTTCCTTAAAACAAACACATGAAATAATATTAATAGTTCACCTAATTGAAATACGTGAGTACGTTCCCAGAAAGATCTAAACTGTAATGGGATTGCAAACAGATCCTTTGAAAATACATTAAACAAAAAAACAATACTAAATATATACAATACAGTGTCCTTATCTTAATCTAGACAATGCATCTGCATACCTGCGTCTATATATGGCCTGTAAGAGATGGAGTGATTCCATCTCTGTAACCCAGTGCCCAACGGGTTAACTTGGGACTTTTTGGAGTCGTTTGTTTTAGGTACTGGAGGGGATTATGATCAGAAATTATCTACCCTTGGCACCATAAATCCATTTTTCGAATTTATTCAACCCGTATAACACTGTTCATTCCTCTTTATTGATGCCTGTCCACTTCTTTTGCGTCGCATTGAATTTTTGACTAGCAAAAGCTATTGGCCTGTAAATTCCTTCGATATCTTGTTGTCTCAAACAGCATCCAACACCATAATCCGATGCATCACAATGCACCTGGAAAGGTAAATTAGCATCAGGAGTAGCAAGACTAGTTAGCAAAGTAATTCTTTTAGCTTAACAAAAGAGTTTTGCTCAGCCTCCCCCCCCTGAAACATCGTTAGGCTTATTCTTCTTGGTTAACTCCGTAAGTGGAGTGGATATTTCCGAATAATTTGGTATATATGCGTGATAGAAGCCCATTAGTCCTAACACTGACCTAACCTCTTTCTTAGTGGAAGGTCTAATTAGACTTTTTATTGCTAATATATTATCTTCATCAGAACCATGTTTACCTCCCTCCATTGTGTGACCCAACTACTTTATTCTCTTAGCCGCGAAAGAACACTTATCAGCTAAACCATTAGACTGTAGATACCCTGAGGTAATCTCGGTCTGCTCCTTATTCTTTTCCGAACTCCTTAGTCACTTTGGCTGCAATTTTTTCCCATTATCAGAGGCGACAGTATTCGGTATCCATATTCTCGAAATTATGCTTAACAAAGCTTCGCACTGAGACTAGTCAATGGCACAGCTTCGCCCCACCTTGTGTGCTGATCAACTAGACATAAAATATATGTGTGTCCCTTTGAGATCAGCGGATCAATTGGACCTATCAGAACCATATTCACCCCCCTGAAAGGGCAATTCAGGCCTTGACACAGGTGTAATGGGTGATCGGTCTTTAATCCTGACCGATCGAGTGAGAGGACATTCTTTACATGATTCACAAAATTTCTTCACGTCGGCCCTCAGACCCTCCCAAAAGAAAGAATACTTGATTCGTTCAAGCGTCTTCTTGAGACCCATTTGACTACTGAACACGGAGGTATGAGCTTGTCTCAACATCTCAGTTCATGTGCATTTCAGAATCACCAGTTGCCCAATACTCTCCCCGAGTATTTTATCTCTATGAAATAGATACCCATCTACTTCATGGTTTCCTTTGCTTTCCTTAGCCTGCTTCCAAGCCAATGCTAATTCGGCACCACACTCCTGCTCAGAGCGAAAACTGTCAGCCACCATGATTTTTTATCCATTTCAGCTGTCACCCTACTCATCCTTAATACCCAATGTTCCCATTTCATTCCGACATGAAGTAATATTCCTTTGAGAATCCATAATGTTCTCCTGTGCTTTCTCTGGCAGAATACCCGATGAAACCTCGGTTTCATCTACATTTCCTGAGTCAACCCTCAGGTTCTGAGAGCTTTGAGCCAGTGAATTATCTTCACTCTGGGCTCCTCCCAACATATCCAAAACATCTGGTGGAAGCACAACACGTCTTTTACCAAAACTTCTGCCAAAGCACATAACACTTGCTGGTGCACCACATTAACCTGGCCACCGGTAGCAAGACCAATTGAAACATATACTAAAGGACATTTAACCGCTAGACCGAAAATACCTTTCAAATAAATCATTGGAAGCTCCTTCAACCGATATTCCAGGAACTAAGTCGTTCTTGATAACAGTAATTTCCGTACGAGAATCCACTAACGCATGGACTATTTTCCCATCTACACTGATAGATGTTTTAACTAAATTACTTAATTTGTCTTCAATAGCCCGCCTGGGAATGACTTTACCTAGCAAATAAACTCTAGCAGCAGGCTTCCCATCTTCCAAATCTGTCCCTTCCGTTGACACTTTATTCACATTAAGTCTTTTATTATCTACCGCTTTGTTTTTCGGACAATCCTGCATAAAATGTTTATCTGATCCACAGATGAAACAAGCGAATTTTTTTAATTTCAGGTACTTTAGATTTATCAAAGTTTTTCCTAGAAGAAAAATTATTATCCGACTTTCTCTCCCCAAATGTCTGTTTACCCCAACTACTATTAAAACCTTTTTTCACTATCATTCCATTTAGCTCTCGTAGATCCATCGTAGGATTTCCCTTTGGAAGCATAAAATATATCACATTGTTGGCCCAAGCCCCTGGGTTTGTACAATTCTTCCCCTTGCAGTACACCAATATCGGTCACCGTCTCAGAATCCAAAATTTCGAACATTTTATCTCCTTGATTGACTGACTCAAAATCATCAGCTCCTGTTAACTTACAGTAATATAACCACATCGATGTTAAACGGGACGCGAACTGAGCGAAAGTTTCGTCAGGTTTACGTTTGGCCTTTCTAAAATTTTCTAAGCATGTTTTTAGTAAGTGTTCATACTCCTTGAGCACAATCTGTTTTATAGACTCGTAATCTTTTAATTATTCTTCGCCTAGGTTAACCCTCTAACCGGATAGCACGGAAAATTCCGTCAGTGTAAAGATGCTTCGAAAATGGACTGCGCGGATTTTTCTGCCTTCAAGTAACGTTTTCAAAAGCGGATTAGCCGCACTTTTCTGAAATCCTTTCCCTCTTTTAAGGTTTAACATCTTGAAAGATAATGAGGAACAGAGGAAGCAACACAGCAGGAGTTTTATGGCTCGCAGGGAACCCCGTGTTTTGACCCTGGGGCAATTGTAAAAAATCGGGGAAAAATTTCTTTAGAACCCAAGAAGTGTTTGTTTGCTAGTTTGTATTTTAAAAGTTTTCAAAAGTCCCAACGCATAAGTAAAATATGTTACAATTCCCTTTTGGTTTCATATTAATTTCAAACTGTAACAAGTTGGGGCGTGTCAGGGCAATCTGCTATTTTATATAGTTAGACAAATTATCTTTTTTTAAGTATATTCTTTCGCTTCATTTTTCTTATTTTAATCAAAGCTTTCAGTTTTTGAAACATGATTATTTTATTATAAGATACCGAAAAAATTAATAAAACACCAAACTCTTTAAAATTTGAAACCTTTTCAATTTTCCAACCAATAAAAATGAATAAATTTAAACTTCATCAAATCATTTGAAACATTTTCTTACACTTTGATAAAAATAATAACGAAAAGAAAACTAATTAAGATTCATTAGTTTTTTTTTTTAGATTTGACAGCCTTGGTGTTCAGGGAAGTTTAAGTACAGTGTGTGTGTGTGTGTGCCTGGTTATATATTGTTAAAATACACCGAATTATATTTGAATTTTAGGTGCTTGAACTTCAGTTTACATCAAAGACAACATGAATGAAGATTTTCACACATTTTTTTTATAACTTGAATGTTTGAATAAATGATAATGAAAAATATACGAAAACATTTACAGTAGACATTTATGCATATAAATAAACATAAAAATCAATTTTAAATTCGAGCTATTGAAAAACATTCGAATTATATTTTGTTCAAAAATATCTATTTATACAAAATACCTCAACATTTATCTTTTTTAAAGGCTAACTGAATAAGTAATTAAAATCTGGATATTTTTAAATCTCGACCTTATAAAGCTAGAAATTTTATGTTAGAAATTTCATTTGAAATTTCGAAAAAAAATGCATCGTGCAGTTAAAAATTATTTACCATAAGTTTTAGCAATTGTTTGAGTATAATAAAAATTTCAAATTTTATTATATATCTTCTTTGGTATCTTTTAATATATTTCGAAGATTTCATACAATTCAGTTGAAAACCGCATGCTAAGAGCAAAAAATATACTAAAAAAATTGATGAATATACAATTACAATATAAATTCTTACATAGAAGCAAAACTCAGAAGCTAAAGCGTAGGAATAAAAAATTTTGAGTATATCTGAAGTAGTTTTCGAAATATTTATTTTAAAGTTCAGTAAATTTGTGTACGTTATGTTATACTTAATATTAATTAAATGTTTAAAATAATGTGTTAATATAAGTAATGTAATCGTTTGATGACATATTCATATACTAATAAAAATTATCATGGTCATTGATGCGAATGTCAAGAATTTTATGTAATTTTGAATTCAGACATTAAGATATTGATGTAGAAAATATAAAACGACCATCTAAAATACATGAAAAATGCAGTCTGCTATAAAATGATCTTGACAAACAAAATCCGGCATTTTCACTTACTATGGCAGAGCCGGCTTAGTCAGGGGCGATCTGGAAAAACAGAGACAGAACCGCGGTTTTGATGGATGCCGCTCTAGCTTATAAAGTTCCCAGGAAAAATTATATATATATAAATTACAAATGCAAAAATAAATCTTGTAATGTTCCATAAATTTTTATAACAACGAATTGTGGAATTGGCTTCCAATACATTGTTGTGTTTGACAATATGTAAGGTAACCAACCCTACTTTAGATAATTTTGTACTACTTTTTCGTAACCGTATTCCTTTTAAAATTACTTCGTGCAGTCGAAATACACCTTTTGCACCCTTAAAAATTTATGTAAACTATAACGGTTAATTTTAATTTATGCAACTTGTGAAATGTTCATAATTAACCATTTCCGTCTAAACAGTTTACATGAAAAAAAGTTTGGACTCTCTCATTCATTAGGCATTTATATAAGATTCTAACATTAAATTTTATTTTTCACCGAATAGGATCGAGTGGTCGTGTATAGTGCTTCCACACCACAGGTCTGTGGTTCTATTAACGGGCTGCACAAGGTCGACTCTGCCTTTCATCCCCGCTACATTGGGTCGATAAATGAGTACCAAGCTTGCTTCGGGTCTTAAACATTGAAGGTCTCTCTTCAGACAGACCACCAAATCGGGACATCTGTTCATGCACCTCAGCGTCCAATGGTCACGTGTATTATGATGGGCACAGTAGTTCCTGGCCCTCATGGATTTTTGTGCTTCTGAGTTTGAGTCTTAAGTTAGAGGATTACCTCACTTTGGGTATACCCCTTAGATAAACATGTATTTCCACTCATTTGCAATTAAACATTTTTCTTTCAATTACGTTTATTTCAGAAGGAAGTTTGATTTTTCAAATGTATTTGCTTAATAACATGTATATTTGTGTATTATATTAAAAATTTGATCAGTCCAAAATTACATGTTTTTAGCTCCTCTAAAAGCTTTTAGGATTTTACGACTGATCTTACAATCCGTATACGTTTTATAGTAGTGTATTTAAAAATGATAAAGACATTTTTACGACTGTGTGAGCTTTTATGCCTCGTTTATAAATATAAAAAATTGCATTCAGCTACAGTTTTTAAAATGTACTGAAATAAATGGAGGAATAGGATATTTACATATTATGAATATTTTTGACTGCAGTAAGATATATTTATATTTCAGTTTCTTTACAATTTGAATAGAAGTTGTAAGCCATTTTGCGAATAGTTTCATGTTGAGTATAAACCCATAGGCTGTTTAATATTGTAAAGTGTTTTACTTTGATACCAGCAGACACTAAAATAAGGCTTATTTGCAGTTATATGATCAGCTTCAGTGATATTTAAATTTTCAAAAATAGTCTACACGTACGAAAACATTCTTTCACAACCACACACCACATCTCTCTCATACTGTATCTTCCCTACAGCAGGAAATATTTGTGTATACTGAAAAATTTAATACAGGATACATTTTCAAGTGTTAAATTTGTTTTTAAAATTTGGTATGAATACATTGTGGAACTGTCGGTTAACTTCACTGAACAAAATTTTTTTAAGTGTACTGTTTTGAAAGACAAAATTAATTAGGGAGAACTTTTCTCACAATAGAATTTGTAATGACTGAATTGTGTGAAAATGTAGTTATCGATGTGTGACATTTTTCCTTGTAATAAAAGAAACAGAAAGATAAGAAATTTAACTTGAGTAGAAAATGGTTAGAAGTATTGTCATGCGCATTTGAAGAAGTATATCCCCCTTTAAAATTAAAAATTATTGACTGAATGTGTGTTATGTCCATCACAAATGCCGATGTAGAAAAAGAATTTTTATTTAATACAAGAAGTTCGAAAAAGAGAACACTAGGAAGAAAAATTTAAATTTTTTCTGAAAAATGTTCAGTTAACATAAAAATATCTTTTATATGATTTTAATTAAAATAAATTAAAAGTATTGAAATCCTTTTTTATGCTATTTTAAATTAAAAATATAACTGAATAGAGAAAGATTGGTTTTATTTCATAAATATAATCATCGTATGTAATATTTATTGTGTTATTGTTTAAAAATGAGATAGGGCTTTTGCTCTTTTTACCTCATTACTTTTTAAAAAAACAGGAAAGTGAGCGCGTTTTCTTACTCTTATATTCTAAAATGAATACAGGATGCTTTTTTTTTCTGGTTCAAATCGCAATACCAAATATATATATATATATATATATATATATATTAATATTAATTTTTAAAAAGGACAGAAAAATAAATTTTCTTTGAAGAAAATATAATTATTTTTCAACTTCTAACATACTATTTATTTCATTTTGTCCTCTTTTTTTTACCTTTCATTTTTTAATTTTACTGTGACTGAACATATAGGAGAAAGAAACACGGAATTCCACTACGCTTTCAAAGAAGATTGCCCAAGGCAACTTAACAGCTAGCTGTAAACGATTGATCTCTTGGTTTTTACTTTACAAAGGCACCGAACTGGGTCGTAAAATTGTCCCCGTTCGACCTCCCAAGTTCTAAAAGGGGGAAAGGAAAGAAGTCTGTTGCATTTTTGAAGGGAATCGCAAAATAAGAGTTAAACGCTTTCGGAATAACTTTTCAGGAGGAAGGTATCCAGTTAGAGGGTTAACAACAGAGTTGATGTTGAAATCTAAATTTAAAAAAGACAACTGTTAAATTTTAGGTTGCAAAATACACTGGATTTCTCACACAGCAATAAACCTTTTTATGCCATTCAGAACATAAGGGAATTATATTTCTCATCCTAAGAGGCTACAAAAACAAATTAAATTCGGAACCCGCACATTTAATACGATTGCATTTAACCTCAATAGACCTAAACTTCGAAAGTTGTTGTAAAATATACTGGCATATACCCCAGTTACTCAAAATAATGCATAAGTAGATGACACTTGAATCACAAATTAATATTATTAATGAGTAAACTATATTAAAAAAAATTAGATAAGACTTTTTTTTTAATAAAATAAACGCAATACTTTTTTTAATTGCATTAAACATAAAGTACCTATAACATGCTGATTTACTTTAAATATTACTTTTGGGATATATATTCTTCGAAGTATGTATATGGAATAGGGTTCCACGAAATTGTTTTCT